>JAJAGQ010000036.1:0-207176 GCA_029783415.1 Anisodus acutangulus | reverse complement strand
ATTTCATTACCAAGAATGGTGATGGAGAAGTGGACGTTGGCTTTTATAGTGTGTGGTTCGTCCAATAGCCGATTATTTGTCCCATTCATTGCTAAGAATGACGATGAAGAAGTGGACGTTGGCTTTAATAGTGTATGGTTTGTCAAATTGCCGCTTCCTTGTCCCTTTCATTGCCAAGAATGGCGATGCAGAAGTGGAAGCTGTCTTTTATAGTGTATGGTTCATACAATAGCCGCTTCTTTGACCCTTTCATTGTCATAAATGGCAATGCAGAAGTGGACGTTGGCTTTTACAGTATGTGGTTTGTCCAATAGTCGCTTCTTATTTCGTTTCATTACCAAGAACGACGATGCAGAAGTGGATGTTGGCTTTTAAAAAGTGTAGTTCGTCCAATAGCCGTTTGTTTGTCCCATTCATTGCAAAGAATGGCGATGCAAAAGTGGACATTGGCTTTAACAGTGTATGGTTTTCCAATAACCATTTCTTTGTCCCTTTCATTATCAAGAACGGCGATGCAGAAGTAGATGTTGGCTTTTACAGTGTATGGTTCATCCAATAGCAGCTTCTTTGTCGCTTTCATTGCCAAGAATGGCGATGCAGAAGTTGACGTTGGCTTTAACAGTGTATGGTTTGTCCAATAGCCACTTCTTTGTCCCTTTCATTGCCAAGAACGGCGATGCAGAAGTAGATGTTGGCTTTTACAGTGTGTGGTTCATCCAATAACAGCTTCTTTGTCGCTTTCATTACCAAGAATGGCGATGCAGAAGTTGACGTTGGCTTTAACAGTGTATGGTTTGTCCAATAGCCGCTTCTTTGTCCCTTTCATTGCCAAGAATGACGATGCAGAAGTGGACGTTGGCTTTTACAGTGTGTGGTTCATCCAATAGCCGCTTGTTTGACCCTTTCATTGCCAAGAATGGCAATGCAGAAGTGGACGTTGGCTTTTACAGTATGTGGTTTGTCCAATAGCCGCTTCTTTTTCCATTTCATTACCAAGAACGGCGATGCAGAAGTGGACATTGGCTTTTATAATGTGTGGTTCGTCCAATAGCCGCTTGTTTGTCCCATTCATTGCCAAGAATGGCGATGCAGAAGTGGACGTTGGCTTTAACAGTGTATGGTTTGTCCAATAGCCACCTCTTTGTCCCTTTCATTGCCAAGAACGGCGATGCAGAAGTAGATGTTGGCTTTTACAGTGTGTGGTTCATCCAATAGCAGCTTCTTTGTCCCATTCATTGCAAAGAATGGCGATGCAGAAGTGGACGTTGGCTTTAACAGTGTATGGTTTGTCCAATAGCCACTTCTTTGTCCCTTTCATTGCCAAGAACGGTGATGTAGAAGTAGATGTTGGATTTTACAGTGTGTGGTTCATACAATAGCAGTTTCTTTGTTGCTTTCATTGCCAAGAATGGCGATGCAGGAGTTGACGTTGGCTTTAACAGTGTATGGTTTGTCCAATAGCCGCTTCTTTGTCCCTTTCATTGCCAAGAATGACGATGCAGAAGTGGACGTTGGCTTTTGCAGTGTGTGGTTCATCCAATAACCACTTGTTTGACCCTTTCATTGCCAAGAATGGCAATGCAGAAGTGGACGTTGGCTTTTACAGTATGTGGTTTGTCCAATAGCCGCTTCTTTTTCCATTTCATTACCAAGAACGTCGATGCAGAAGTGGACGTTGGCTTTTATAGTGTGTGGTTCGTCAAATAGCCATTTGTTTGTCCCATTCATTGCCAAGAATGACGATGCAGAAGTGGACGTTGGCTTTAATAGTGTATGGTTTGTCCAATAGCCGCTTTTTTGTCCCTTTCATTGTCAAGAATTGCAATGCAGAAGTGGAAGTTGTCTTTTATAGTGTATGGTTCATCTAATAACCGCTTCTTTGACACTTTCATTGCCAAAAATGGCAATGCAGAATTAGACGTTGGCTTTTACAGTATGTGGTTTGTCCAATAGCCGCTTTTTTTTCCATTTCATTACCAAGAACGGCGATGCAGAAGTAGATGTTGGCTTTTACAATTTGTGATTCATCCAATAGCAGCTTCTTTGTCGCTTTCATTACCAAGAATGGCGATGCAGAAGTTGACGTTGGCTTTAACAGTGTATGGTTTGTCCAATAGCCGCTTCTTTGTCCCTTTCATTGCCAAGAATGACGATGCAGAAGTGGACGTTGGCTTTTACAGTGTGTGGTTCATCCAATAGTCGCTTGTTTGACCATTTCATTGCCAAGTATGGCAATGCAGGAGTGGACAATGGCTTTTATAGTGTGTGATTCATCCAATAGCCGCTTCTTTTTCCATTTCATTACCAAGAACGGCGATGCAGAAGTGGACATTGGCTTTTATAGTGTGTGGTTCATCCAATAGCCGCTTGTTTGTCCCATTTAATGCCAAGAATGGCGATGCAGAAGTTGACGTTGGCTTTAACAGTGTATGGTTTGTCCAATAGCCGCTTCTTTGTCCCTTTCATTGAAAAAGAATGGCGATGCAGATGTGGAAGTTGGCTTTTACAGTGTATGGTTCATCCAATAGCCGCGTCTTTGACCCATTTATTCCCAAAAATGGCAATGCAGAAGTGGACGTTGGCTTTTACAGTATGTGGTTCGTCCAATAGCCGTTTCTTTTTCCGTTTCATTACCAAGAACGGTGATGCAGAAGTGGACGTTGGCTTTTATAGTGTGTGGTTCATCCAATAGCCGCTTGTTTGTACCACTCATTACAAAGAATGGCGATGCAGAAGTGGACGTTGGTTTAACAGTGTATGGTTTGTCCAATAGCCACTTCTTTGTCCTTTTCATTGCCAAGAATGCCGATGCAGAAGTGGACGTTGGCTTTGACAGTGTGTGGTACATCCAATAGCAGCTTCTTTGACACTTTCATTGCCAAGAATGGCAATGCAGAACTGGAAGTTGGCTTTTACAGTATATTGTTTCTCCAATAACCGCTTCTTTTTCTCTTTCATTACCAAGAATGACGATGCAGAAGTGGACGTTGGCTTTTACAGTGTGTGGTTCATCCAATAGCCGCTTGTTTGACCCTTTCATTGCCAAGAAAGGCAATGCAGAAGTGGACGTTGGCTTTTACAGTATGTGGTTTGTCCAATAGCCGCTTCTTTTTCTATTTCATTACCAAGAACAGCGATGCAGAAGTGGACATTGGCTTTTATAGTGTGTGGT
Source organism: Anisodus acutangulus (assembly GCA_029783415.1). Classification (NCBI taxonomy): domain Eukaryota; kingdom Viridiplantae; phylum Streptophyta; class Magnoliopsida; order Solanales; family Solanaceae; genus Anisodus; species Anisodus acutangulus. The sequence goes on along the minus strand of JAJAGQ010000036.1, from coordinate 204,004 downwards.
TCATCCAATCGCCGCTTGTTTGTCCCATTCATTGCCAAGAATGGCGATGCAGAAGTGGACGTTGGCTTTAACAGTGTATGGTTTGTCCAATAGCAGCTTCTTTGTCCCTTTCATTGCCAAGAATGACGATGCAGATGTGGAAGTTGGCTTTTACAGTGTATGGTTCATCCAATAGCCGCGTCTTTGACCCTTTCATTGCCAAAAATGGCAATGCAGAAGTGGACGTTGGCTTTAACAGTATGTGGTTTGTCCAATAGCCGCTTCTTTTTCAGTTTCATTACCAAGAATGGTGATGCAGAAGTGGACGTTGGCTTTTATAGTGTGTGGTTCGTCCAATAGCCGATTATTTGTCCCATTCATTGCCAAGAATGACGATGCAGAAGTGGACGTTGGCTTTAATAGTGTATGGTTTGTCCAATAGCCGATTCTTTGTTCCTTTCATTGCCAAGAATGGCGATGCAGAAGTGGAAGTTGTCTTTTATAGTGTATGGTTCATCCAATAGCCGCTTCTTTGACCCTTTCATTGCCAAAAATGGCAATGCAGAAGTGGACGTTGTCTTTTACAGTATGTGGTTTGTCCAATAGCCGCTTCTTTTTCCGTTTCATTACCAAGAACGGCGATGCAGAAGTGGATGTTGGCTTTTATAAAGTGTGGTTCGTCCAATAGCCGTTTGTTTGTCCCATTCATTGCAAAGAATGGCGATGCAGAAGTGGACATTGGCTTTAACAGTGTATGGCTTGTCCAATAGCCACTTCTTTGTCCCTTTCATTACCAAGAACGGCGATGCAGAAGTAGATGTTGGCTTTTACAGTGTATGGTTCATCCAATAACAGCTTCTTTGTCGCTTTCATTGCCAAGAATGGCGATGCAGAAGTTGATGTTGGCTTTAACAGTGTATGGTTTGTCCAATAGCCACTTCTTTGTCCCTTTCATTACCAAGAACGGCGATGCAGAAGTAGATGTTGGCTTTTACAATTTGTGATTCATCCAATAGCAGCTTCTTTGTCGCTTTCATTACCAAGAATGGCGATGCAGAAGTTGACGTTGGCTTTAACAGTGTATGGTTTGTCCAATAGCCGCTTCTTTGTCCATTTCATTGCCAAGAATGACGATGCAGAAGTGGACGTTGGCTTTTACAGTGTGTGGTTCATCCAATAGTCGCTTGTTTGACCCTTTCATTGCCAAGTATGGCAATGCAGAAGTGGACGTTGGCTTTTACAGTATGTGGTTTGTCCAATAGCCGCTTGTTTTTCCATTTCATTACCAAGAACGGCGATGCAGAAGTGGACATTGGCTTTTATAGTGTGTGGATCGTCCAATAGCCACTTGTTTGTCCCATTCATTGCCAAGAATGGCGATGCAGAAGTGGACGTTGGCTTTAACAGTGTGTGGTTTGTCCAATAGCCACTTCTTTGTCCCTTTCATTGCCAAGAACGGTGATGTAGATGTAGATGTTGGATTTTACAGTGGGTGGTTCATACAATAGCAGTTTCTTTGTTGCTTTCATTGCCAAGAATGGCGATGCAGGAGTTGACGTTGGCTTTAATAGTGTATGGTTTGTCCAATAGCCGCTTCTTTGTCCCTTTCATTGCCAAGAATGACGATGCAGAAGTGGACGTTGGCTTTTGCAGTGTGTGGTTCATCCAGTAACCACTTGTTTGACCCTTTCATTACCAAGAATGGCAATGCAGAAGTGGACGTTGGCTTTTACAGTATGTGGTTTGTCCAATAGCCGCTTCTTTTTCCATTTCATTACCCAGAACGGCGATGCAGAAGTGGACATTGACTTTTATAGTGTGTGGTTCGTCCAATAGCCACTTGTTTGTCCCATTCATTGCCAAAAAGGCGATACAGATGTTGACGTTGGCTTTACCAGTGTGTGGTTTATCCAATAGCCACTTTTTTGTCCCTTTCATTGCCAAGAACGGCGATGCAGAAGTAGATGTTGGCTTTTACAGAGTGTGGTTCATCCAATAACAGCTTCTTTGTCTCATTCATTGCAAATAATGGTGATGCAGAAGTGGACGTTGGCTTTAACAGTGTATGGTTTGTCCAATAGACACTTCTTTGTCCCTTTCATTGCCAAGAACGGCGATGCAGAAGTAGATATTGGCTTTTATAGTGTGTGGTTCATCCAATAGCAGTTTTTTTGTCGCTTTCATTGCCAAGAATGGCGATGCAGAAGTTGACGTTGGCTTTAAGAGTGTATGGTTTGTCCAATAGCCGCTTCTTGTCCCTTTCATTGCCAAGAATGACGATGCAGAAGTGGACGTTGGCTTTTGCAGTGTGTGGTTCATCCAATAACCACTTGTTTGACCCATTCATTTCCAAGAATGACAATGCAGAAGTGGACGTTGGCTTTTACAGTATGTGGTTTGTCCAATAGCCGCTCCTTTTTCCATTTCTTTACCTAGAACGGCGATGCAGAAGTGGACATTGGCTTTTATAGTGTGTGGTTCGTCCAATAGCCGCTTGTTTGTCCCATTTAATGCCAAGAATGGCGATGCAGAAGTGGACGTTGGCTTTAACAGTGTATGGTTTGTCCAATAGCCGCTTCTTTGTCCCTTTCATTGAAAAAGAATGGCGATGCAGATGTGGAAGTTGGCTTTTACAGTGTATGGTTCATCCAATAGCCGCGTCTTTGACCCATTTATTGCCAAAAATGGCAATGCAGAAGTGGACGTTGGCTTTTACAGTATGTGGTTTGTCCAATAGCCGTTTCTTTTTCCGTTTCATTACCAAGAACGGTGATGCAGAAGTGGACGTTGGCTTTTATAGTGTGTGGTTCATCCAATAGCCGCTTGTTTGTCCCACTCATTACAAAGAATGGCTATGCAGAAGTGGACGTTGGTTTAACAGTGTATGGTTTGTCCAATAGCCACTTCTTTGTCCTTTTCATTGCCAAGAATGCCGATGCAGAAGTGGACGTTGGCTTTGACAGTGTGTGGTACATCCAATAGCTGCTTCTTTGACACTTTCATTGCCAAGAATGGCAATGCAGAACTGGACGTTGGCTTTTACAGTATGTTGTTTCTCCAATAGCCGCTTCTTTTTCTCTTTCATTGCCAAGAATGACGATGCAGAAGTGGACGTTGGCTTTTACAGTGTGTGGTTCATCCAATAGCCGCTTGTTTGACCCTTTCATTGCCAAGAAAGGCAATGCAGAAGTGGACGTTGGCTTTTACAGTATGTGGTTTGTCCAATAGCCGCTTCTTTTTCTATTTCATTACCAAGAACGGCGATGCAGAAGTGGACATTGGCTTTTATAGTGTGTGGTTCGTCCAATAGCCGCTTGTTTGTCCCATTCATTGCCAAGAATGACGATGCAGAAGTGGACGTTGGCTTTAATAGTGTATGGTTTGTCCAATAACCACTTTTTTGTCCCTTTCATTGCCAAGAATGGCGATGCAGAAGTGGAAGTTGTCTTTTATTGTGTATGGTTCATCCAATAGCCGCTTCTTTGACCCTTTCATTGCCAAGAATGGTAATGCAGAAGTGGACGTTGGCTTTTACAGTATGTGGTTTGTCCAATAGCCGCTTCTTTTTCCATTTCATTACCAAGAACGGCGATGCAGAAGTGGACATTGGCTTTTATAGTGTGTGGTTCGTCCAATAGCCGCTTGTTTGTCCCATTTAATGCCAAGAATGGCGATGCAGAAGTTGACGTTGGCTTTAACAGTGTATGGTTTGTCCAATAGCCGCTTCTTTGTCCCTTTCATTGAAAAAGAATGGCGATGCAGATGTGGAAGTTGGCTTTTACAGTGTATGGTTCATCCAATAGCCGCGTCTTTGACCCATTTATTGCCAAAAATGGCAATGCAGAAGTGGACGTTGGCTTTTACAGTATGTGGTTTGTCCAATAGCAGTTTCTTTGTCCCTTTCATTGCCTAGAATGACGATGCAGAAGTGGACGTTGGCTTTTACAGTGTGTGGTTCATCCAATAACCGCTTGTTTGACCCTTTCACTGCCAAGAAAGGCAATGCAGAAGTGGACGTTGGCTTTTACAGTATGTGGTTTGTCCAATAGCCGCTTCTTTTTCCATTTCATTACCAAGAACGGCGATGCAGAAGTGGACATTGGCTTTTATAGTGTGTGGTTCGTCCAATAGCCGCTTATTTTTCCCATTTAATGCCAAGAATGGCGATGCAGAAGTTGACGTTGGCTTTAACATTGTATGGTTTGTCCAATAGCTGCTTCTTTGTCCCTTTCATTGAAAAAGAATGGCGATGCAGATGTGGAAGTTGGCTTTTACAGTGTATGGTTCATCCAATAGCCGCGTCTTTGACCCAATTATTGCCAAAAATGGCAATGCAGAAGTGGACGTTGGCTTTTACAGTATGTGGTTTGTCCAATAGCTATTTTTTTTTCGTTTCATTACCAAGAACGGTGATGCAGAAGTGGACGTTGGCTTTTATAGTGTGTGGTTCGTCCAATAGCGGCTTGTTTGTCCCACTCATTACAAAGAATGGCGATGCAGAAGTGGACGTTGGCTTTAACAGTGTATGGTTTGTCCAATAGCCACTTCTTTGTCCTTTTCATTGCCAAGAATGCCGATGCAGAAGTGGACGTTGGCTTTTACAGTGCGTGGTACATCCAATAGCTGCTTCTTTGACACTTTCATTGCCAAGAATGGCGATGCAGAACTGGACGTTGGCTTTTACAGTATGTTGTTTCTCCAATAGCCGCTTCTTTGTCCCTTTCATTACCAAGAACGGCGATGCAGAAGTAGATGTTGGCTTTTACAATTTGTGATTCATCCAATAGCAGCTTCTTTGTCGCTTTCATTACCAAGAATGGCGATGCAGAAGTTGACGTTGGCTTTAACAGTGTATGGTTTGTCCAATAGCCGTTTCTTTGTCCCTTTCATTGCCAAGAATGACGATGAAGAAGTGGAAGTTGGCTTTTACAGTGTATGGTTCATCCAATAGCCGCTTCTTTGACACTTTCATTGCCAAGAATGGCAATGCAGAAGTGGACGTTGGCTTTTACAGTATGTTTTTTATCTAATAGCCGCTTTTTTTTCCATTTCATTATCAAGAACGGCGATGCAGAAGTGGACGTTGGCTTTTATAGTGTGTGGTTCGTCCAATAGCCGCTTGTTTGTCCCATTCATTGCCAAGAATGTCGATGCAGAAGTGGACGTTGGCTTTAACAGTGTATGGTTTGTCCAATAGGCGCTTCTTTGTCCCTTTCATTGCCAAGAATGGCGATGCAGATGTGAAAGTTGGCTTTTACAGTGTATGGTTCATCCAATAGTCGCTTCCTTGACCCTTTCAATGCCAAAAATGGCAATGCAGAAGTGGACGTTGGCTTTTACAGTATGTGGTTTGTCCAATAACGGCTTCTTTTTCCGTTTCATTATCAAGAACGGCGATGCAGAAGTGGACGTTGGCTTTTATAGTGTGTGGTTCATCCAATAGCCGCTTGTTTGTCCAACTCATTGCAAAGAAAGGCGATGCAGAAGTGGACGTTGGCTTTAACAGTGTATGGTTTGTCCAATAGCGACTTCTTTGTCCCTTTCATTGCCAAGAATGGCGATGCAGAAGTGGAAGTTGGCTTTTACAGTGTGGTTCATCCAATAGCCGCTTGTTTGACCCTTTCATTGCCAAGAATGGCTATGCAGAAGTGGATGTTGGCTTTTACAGTATGTGGTTTGTCCAATAGCCACTTCTTTGTCCATTTCATTGCCAAGAACGGCGATGCAGAAGTAGATGTTGGCTTTTACAGTGTGTGGTTCATGCAATAGCAGCTTCTTTGTCGCTTTCGTTGCCAAGAATGGCGATGCAGAAGTTGACGTTGGCTTTAACAGTGTATGGTATGTCCAATAGCCGCTTCTTTGTCCCTTTCATTGCCAAGAATGACGATGCAGAAGTGGAAGTTGGCTTTTACAGTGTATGGTTCATCCAATAGCCGCTTCTTTGACATTTTCATTGCCAAAAATGGCAATCCAGAAGTGGACGTTGGCTTTTACAGTATGTGGTTTGTCCAATAGCCGCTTCTTTTTCCGTTTCATTACCAAGAACGGCGATGCAGAAGTGGACGTTGGCTTTTATAGTGTGTGGTTTGTCCAATAGCCGCTTGTTTGTCCCATTCATTGCAACGAATGGCGATGCAGAAGTGGACGTTGGCTTTAATAGTGTAAGGTTTGTCCAATAGCCACTTCTTTGTCCCTTTCATTTCCAAGAATGGCGATGCAGAAGTGGACGTTGGCTTTTACAGTGTGTGGTTCATCCAATAGCCGCTTCTTTGACCCTTTCATTGCCAAGAATGGCAATGCAGAAGTGGACGTTGGCTTTTACAGTATGTTGTTTCTCCAATAGCCGTTTCTTTTTCCGTTTCATTACTTTGAACGGCGATGCAGAAGTGGAAGTTGGCTTTTATAAAGTGTGGTTCGTCCAATATCCGCTTGTTTGACCCTTTCATTGCCAAGAAAGGCAATGCAGAAGTGGACGTTGGCTTTTACAGTATGTGGTTTGTCCAATAGCCGCTTCTTTTTCTATTTCATTACCAAGAACAGCGATGCAGAAGTGGACGTTGGCTTTTATAGTGTGTGGTTCGTCAAATAGCCGCTTGTTTGTCCCATTCATTGCCAAGAATGACGATGCAGAAGTGGACGTTGGCTTTAATAGTGTATGGTTTGTCCAATAGCCGATTCTTTGTCCCTTTCATTGCCAAGAATGGCGATGCAGAAGTGGAAGTTGTCTTTTATAGTGTATGGTTCATCCAATAGCCGCTTCTTTGACCCTTTCATTGCCAAAAATGGCAATGCAGAAGTGGACGTTGGCTTTTACAGTATGTGGTTTGTCCAATAGCCGCTTCTTTTTCCGTTTCATTACCAAGAACGGCGATGCAGAAGTGGACATTCGCTTTTATAGTGTGTGGTTCGTCCAATAGCCGCTTGTTTGGCCCATTTAATGCCAAGAATGGCGATTCAGAAGTTGACGTTGGCTTTAACAGTGTATGGTTTGTCCAATAGTCGCTTCTTTGTCCCTTTCATTGAAAAAGAATGGCGATGCAGATGTGGAAGTTGGCTTTTACAGTGTATGGTTCATCCAATAGCCGCGTCTTTGACCCATTTATTGCCAAAAATGGCAATGCAGAAGTGGACGTTGGCTTTTACAGTATGTGGTTTGTCCAATAGCTGTTTTTTTTTTCGTTTCATTACCAAGAACAGTGATGCAGAAGTGGACGTTGGCTTTTATAGTGTGTGGTTCGTCCAATAGCCGCTTGTTTGTCCCACTCATTACAAAGAATGGCGATGCAGAAGTGGACGTTGGCTTTAACAGTGTATGGTTTGTCCAATAGCCACTTCTTTGTCCCTTTCATTGCCAAGAATGGCGATGCAGAAGTGGACGTTGGCTTTTACAGTGTGTGGTTCATCCAATAGCTGCTTCTTTGACCCTTTCATTACCAAGAATGGCAATGCAGAACTGGACGTTGGCTTTTACAGTATGTTGTTTCTCCAATAGCCGCTTCTTTTCCGTTTCATTACCAAGAACGGCGATGCAAAAGTGGATGTTGGCTTTTATAAAGTGTGGTTCGTCCAATATCCGCTTGTTTGTCCCATTCATTGCAAATAATGGTGATGCAGAAGTGGACGTTGGCTTTAACAGTGTATGGTTTGTCCAATAGCCACTTCTTTGTCCCTTTCATTGTCAAGAACGGAGATGCAGAAGTAGATGTTGGATTTTACAGTGTGTGGTTCATCCAATAGCAGCTTCTTTGTCGCTTTCATTGCCAAGAATGGCGATGCAGAAGTTGACGTTGGCTTTTGCAGTGTGTGGTTCATCCAATAGCCGCTTGTTTGACCCTTTCATTGCCAAGAATGGCAATGCAGAAGTGGACGTTGGCTTTTACAGTATGTGGTTTGTCCAATAGCCGCTTCTTTTTCCATTTCATTACCAAGAACGTCGATGCAGAAGTGGACGTTGACTTTTATAGTGTGTGGTTCGTCCAATAGCCGCTTGTTTGTCCCATTCATTGCCAAGAATGACGATGCAGAAGTGGACGTTGGCTTTAACAGTGTATGGTTTATCCAATAGTCGCTTCTTTGTCCCTTTCATTGCCAAGAATGGCGATGCAGATATGGAAATTGGATTTTTCAGTGTATGGTTCATCCAATAGCCGCGTCTTTGACCCTTTCATTGCCAAAAATGGAAATGCAGAAGTGGACGTTGGCTTTAACAGTATGTGGTTTGTCCAATAATCGCTTATTTTTCTTTTTCATAACAAGAACGGTGATGCAGAAGTGGACGTTGTCTTTTATAGTGTGTGGTTCGTCTAATAGCCACTTGTTTGTCCCACTCATTACAAAGAATGGTGATGCAGAAGTGGACGTTGGCTTTAACAGTGCATGGTTTGTCCAATAGCCACTTCTTTGTCCCTTTCATTGCCAAGAATGACGATGCAGAAGTGGACGTTGGCTTTTACAGTGTGTGGTTCATCCAATAGCCGCTTGTTTGTCCCATTTATTGCCAAGAATGGCGATGCAGAAGTGGACGTTGGCTTTAACAATGTATGGTTTGTCCAATAGCCGCTTCTTTGTCCCTTTCATTGCCAAGAATCGCGATGTAGATGTGGAAGTTGGCTTTTACAGTGTATGGTTCATCTAATAGCCGCGTCTTTGACCCATTTATTACCAAAAATGACAATGCAGAAGTGGACGTTGGCTTTTACAGTATGTGGTTTGTCCAATAGCCGTTTCTTTTTCCGTTTCATTAACAAGAACGGTGATGCGGATGTGGACGTTGACTTTTATAATGTGTGGTTCGTCCAATAGCCGCTAGTTTGTCCCACTCATTGCAAAGAATGGCGATGCAGAAGTGGACGTTGGCTTTAACAGTGTATGGTTTGTCCAATAGCCATTTCTTTATCCCTTTCATTGCCAAGAATGACGATGCAGAAGTGGACGTTGGCTTTTACAGTGTGTGGTTCATCCAATAGTCGCTTGTTTGACCCTTTCATTGCCAAGAATGGCAATGCAGAAGTGGACGTTGGCTTTTACAGTATGTGGTTTGTCCAATAGCCGCTTCTTTTTCCATTTCATTACCAAGAACGGCGATGCAGAAGTGGACATTGGCTTTTATAGTGTGTGGTTCGTCCAATAGCCGCTTGTTTGTCCCATTCATTGCAAAGAATGGCGATGCAGAAGTGGACGTTGGCTTTAACAGTGTATGGTTTGTCCAATAGCCGCTTCTTTTTCCCTTTCATTGCCAAGAATGGCGATGCAGAAGTGGAAGTTGGCTTTTACAGTGTATGGTTCATCCAATAGCCGCTTCTTTGACCCTTTCATTGCCAAAAATGGCAATGCAAAAGTGGACATTGGCTTTTACAGTATGTGGTTTGTCCAATAGCCGCTTCTTTTTCCGTTTCATTACCAAGAACGGCGATGCAGAAGTGGACGTTTGCTTTTATAGTGTGTGGTTCGTCTAATAACCGCTTGTTTGTCCCACTCATTGCAAAGAATGGCGATGCAGAAGTGGACGTTGGCTTTAACAGTGTATGGTTTGTCCAATAGCCACTTCTTTGTCCCTTTCATTGCCAAGAATGACGATGCAGAAGTGGACGTTGGCTTTTACAGTGTGTAGTTCATCCAATAGCCGCTTGTTTGACCCTTTCATTGCCAAGAATGGCAATGCAGAAGTGGACATTGGCTTTAATAGTGTGTGGTTCGTCCAATAACGGCTTCTTTTTCCATTTCATTGGCAAGAACGTCGATGCAAAAGTGGACGTTGGCTTTTATAGTGTGTGGTTCATCCAATAGCCGCTTGTTTGTCCCATTCATTGCCAAGAATGGCGATGCAGAAGTTGACGTTGGCTTTAACAATGTATGGTATGTCCAATAGCCGCTTCTTTGTCCCTTTCATTGCCAAGAATGATGATGCAGAAGTGGAAGTTGGCTTTTACAGTATATGGTTCATCCAATAGCCGCGTCTTTGACATTTTCATTGCCAAAAATGGCAATGCTGAAGTGGATGTTGGCTTTTACAGTATGTGGTTTGTCCAATAGCCGCTTCTTTTTCTGTTTCATTACCAAGAACGGTGATGCAGAAGTGGACGTTGGCTTTTATAGTGTGTGGTTCGTCCAATAGCCGCTTGTTTGTCCCATTCATTACCAAGAATGGCGATGCAGAAGTGGACGTTGGCTTTAACAGTGTATGGTTTGTCCAATAGCCACTTCTTTGTCCCTTTCATTGCCAAGAATGGCGATGCAGAAGTGGACGTTGGCTTTTACAGTGTGTGGTTCATCCAATAGCCGCTTCTTTGACCCTTTCATTACCAAGAATGGCAATGCAGAAGTGGACGTTGGCTTTTACAGTATGTTGTTTCTCCAATAGCCGCTTCTTTTTCCGTTTCATTACCAAGAACGGCGATGCAGAAGTGGATGTTGGCTTTTATAAAGTGTGGTTCGTCCAATATCCGCTTGTTTGTCCCATTCATTGCAAATAATGGTGATGCAGAAGTGGACGTTGGCTTTAACAGTGTATGGTTTGTCCAATAACCACTTCTTTGTCCCTTTCATTGCCAAGAACGGAGATGCAGAAGTAGATGTTGGATTTTACAGTGTGTGGTTCATCCAATAGCAGCTTCTTTGTCGCTTTCATTGCCAAGAATGGCGATGCAGAAGTTGACGTTGGCTTTAACAGTGTATGGTTTGTCCAATAGGCACTTCTTTGTCTCTTTCATTGGCAAGAATGACGATGCAGAAGTGGACGTTGGCTTTTGCAGTGTGTGGTTCATCCAATAGCCGCTTGTTTGACCCTTTCATTGCCAAGAATGGCAATGCAGAAGTGGACGTTGGCTTTTACAGTATGTGGTTTGTCCAATAGCCGCTTCTTTTTCCATTTCATTACCAAGAACGTCGATGCAGAAGTGGACGTTGGCTTTTATAGTGTGTGGTTCGTCCAATAGCCGCTTGTTTGTCCCATTCATTGCCAAGAATGGCGATGCAGAAGTGGACGTTGGCTTTAACAGTGTATGGTTTATCCAATAGTCGCTTCTTTGTCCCTTTCATTGCCAAGAATGGCGATGCAGATATGGAAGTTGGATTTTTCAGTGTATGGTTCATCCAATAGCCGCGTCTTTGACCCTTTCATTAACAAAAATGGAAATGCAGAAGTGGACGTTGGCTTTAACAGTATGTGGTTTTTCCAATAACCGCTTCTTTTTCTTTTTCATAACAAGAACGGTGATGTAGAAGTGGACGTTGGCTTTTATAGTGTGTGGTTCGTCTAATAGCCGCTTGTTTGTCCCACTCATTACAAAGAATGGCGATGCAGAAGTGGACGTTGGCTTTAACAGTGCATGGTTTGTCCAATAGCCACTTCTTTGTCCCTTTCATTGCCAAGAATGACGATGCAGAAGTGGACGTTGGCTTTTACAGTGTGTGGTTCATCCAATAGCCGCTTGTTTGTCCCATTCATTGCCAAGAATGGCGATGCAGAAGTGGACGTTGGCTTTAACAATGTATGGTTTGTCCAATAGCCGCTTCTTTGTCCCTTTCATTGCCAAGAATCGCGATGTAGATGTGGAAGTTGGCTTTTACAGTGTATGGTTCATCCAATAGCCGCGTCTTTGACCCATTTATTACCAAAAATGGCAATGCAAAAATGGACGTTGGCTTTTACAGTATGTGGTTTGTCCAATAGCCGTTTCTTTTTCCGTTTCATTAACAAGAACGATGATGCGGATGTGGACGTTGACTTTTATAATGTGTGGTTCATCCAATAGCCGCTAGTTTGTCCCACTCATTAAAAAGAATGGCGATGTAGAAGCGGACGTTGGCTTTAACAGTGTATGGTTTGTCCAATAGCCGTTTCTTTGTCCCTTTCATTGCCAAGAATGACGATGCAGAAGTGGACGTTGGCTTTTACAGTGTGTGGTTCATCCAATAGTCGCTTGTTTGACCCTTTCATTGCCAAGAATGGCAATGCAGAAGTGGACGTTGGCTTTTACAGTATGTGGTTTGTCCAATAGCCGCTTCTTTTTCCATTTCATTACCAAGAACGGCGATGCAGAAGTGGACATTGGCTTTTATAGCGTGTGGTTCGTCCAATAGCCGCTTGTTTGTCCCATTCAATGCCAAGAATGGCGATGTAGAAGTGGACGTTGGCTTTAACAGTGTATGGTTTGTCCAATAGTCGCTTCTTTGTCCCTTTCATTGTCAAGAATGACAATGCAGATGTGGAAGTTGGATTTTACAGTGTATGGTTCATTCAATAGCCGCGTCTTTGACCCTTTCATTGCAAAAAATTGCAATGCAGAAGTGGACGTTGGCTTTAACAGTATGTGGTTCGTCCAATAGCCGCTTCCTTTTCCTTTTCATAACAAGAACGGTGATGCAGAAGTGGACGTTGGCTTTTATAGTGTGTGGTTCGTCTAATATACGCTTGTTTGTCCCACTCATTACAAAGAATGGCGATGCAGAAGTGGACGTTGGCTTTAACAGTGTATGGTTTGTCCAATAGCCACTTCTTTGTCCTTTTCATTGCCAAGAATGACGATGCAGAAGTGGAAGTTGGCTTTTACAGTGTGTGGTTCATCCAATAGCCGCTTGTTTGACCCTTTCATTGCCAAGAATGGCAATGCAGAAGTGGATGTTTGCTTTTACAGTATGTGGTTTGTCTAATAACCGCTTGTTTTTCCATTTCATTACCAAGAACGGCGATGCAGAAGTAGACATTGACTTTTATAGTATGTGGATCATCCAATAGCCGCTTGTTTGTCCCATTCATTGCCAAGAATGGCGATGCAGAAGTGGACGTTGGCTTTAACAGTGTATGGTTTGTCCAATAGTCGCTTCTTTGTCCCTTTCATTGCCAAGAATGACGATGCAGATGTGGAAGTTGGATTTTACACTGTATGGTTCATCCAATAGCCGCGTCTTTGACCCTTTCATTGCCAAAAATGGCAATGCAGAAGTGGACGTTCGCTTTTACAGTATGTGGTTTGTCCAATAGCCGTTTCTTTTTCCGTTTCATTACCAAGAACGGTGATGCAGAAGTGGACGTTGCCTTTTATAGTGTGTGGTTCGTCCAATAGCCGCTTGTTTGTCCCACTCATTACAAAGAATGGCGATGCAGAAGTGGACGTTGGCTTTAACAGTGGATGGTTTGTCCAATAACCACTTCTTTGTCCTATTCATTGCCAAGAATGCCGATGCAGAAGTAGACGTTGGCTTTTACAGTGTGTGGTTCATCCAATAGCTGCTTCTTTGACACTTTCATTGCCAAGAATGGCAATGCAGAATTGGACGTTGGCTTTTACAGTATGTTGTTTCTCCAATAGCCGCTTCTTTTTCAGTTTCATTACTTTGAACGGCGATGCAGAAGTGGATGTTGGCTTTTATAAAGTGTGGTTCATCCAATATCCGCTTGTTTGTCCCATTCATTGCAAAGAATGGCGATGCAGAAGTGGACGTTGGCTTTAACAGTGTATGGTTTGTCCAATAGCCACTTCTTTGTCCCTTTCATTGCCAAGAACGGAGATGCAGAAGTAGATGTTGGATTTTACAGTGTGTGGTTCATCCAATAGCAGCTTCTTTGTCGCTTTCATTGCCAAGAATGGCGATGCAGAAGTTGACGTTGGCTTTAACAGTGTATGGTTTGTCCAATAGCCGCTTCTTTGTCCCTTTCATTGCCAAGAATGACGATGCAGAAGTGGACGTTGGCTTTTGCAGTGTGTGGTTCATCCAATAGCCGCTTGTTTGACCCTTTCATTGCCAAGAATGGCAATGCAGAAGTGGACGTTGGCTTTTAAGTATGTGGTTTGTCCAATAGCCGCTTCTTTTTCCGTTTTATTACCAAGACGGAGATGAAGAAGTGGACGTTGGCTTTTACATTGTGTGGTTCGTCCAATAGCCGCTTGTTTGTTCCATTCATTGCAAAGAATGACGATGCAGAAGTGGACGTTGATTTTTACAGTGTGTGGTTCATCCAATTGCCGCTTCTGACCCTTTCATTACCAAGAATGGCAATGCAGAAGTGGACGTTGTCTTTTACAGTGTATGGTTCATCCAATAGGCGCTTCTTTGACCCTTTCATTGCCAAAAATGGCAATGCAGAAGTCGACGTTGGCTTTTACAGTATGTGGTTTGTCCAATAACCGCTTCTTTTTCCGTTTCATTACCAAGAACGGCCATGCAGAAGTGGACGTTGACTTTTATATTGTGTGGTTCGTCTAATAGCCGCTTGTTTGTCCCACTCATTGCAAAGAATGGCGATGCAGAAGTGGACGTTGGCTTTAACAGTGTATGGTTTGTCCAATAGCCACTTCTTTGTCCCTTTCATTGCCAAGAATGACGATGCAGAAGTGGACGTTGGCTTTTACAGTGTGTGGTTCATCCAATAGCCGCTTGTTTGTCCCATTCATTGCCAAGAATGGCGATGCAGAAGTGGACGTTGGCTTTAACAGTGTATGGTTTGTCCAATAGCCGCTTCTTTGTCCCTTTCATTGCCAAGAATGGCGATGCAGATGTGAAAGTTGGCTTTTACAGTGTATGGTTCATCTAATATGCACTTCTTTGACCCTTTCATTGCCAAAAATGGCAATGCAGAAGTGGACGTTGGCTTTTACAGTATGTGGTTTGTCCAATAACGGATTCTTTTTCCATTTCATTAGCAAGAACGTCGATGCAGAAGTGGACGTTGACTTTTATAATGTGTGGTTCATCCAATAGCCGCTAGTTTGTCCCACTCATTGCAAAGAATGGCGATGTAGAAGCGGACGTTGGCTTTAACAGTGTATGGTTTGTCCAATAGCCAGTTCTTTGTCCCTTTCATTGCCAAGAATGACGATGCAGAAGTGGACGATGGCTTTTACAGTGTGTGGTTCATCCAATAGTCGCTTGTTTGACCCTTTCATTGCCAAGAATGGCAATGCAGAAGTGGACGTTGGCTTTTACAGTATGTGGTTTGTCCAATAGCCGCTTGTTTTTCCATTTCATTACCAAGAACGGCGATGCAGAAGTGGACATTGGCTTTTATAGCGTGTGGTTCGTCCAATAGCCGCTTGTTTGTCCCATTCAATGCCAAGAATGGCGATCTAGAAGTGGACGTTGGCTTTAACAGTGTATGGTTTGTCCAATAGTCGCTTCTTTGTCCCTTTCATTGTCAAGAATGACAATGCAGATGTGGAAGTTGGATTTTACAGTGTATGGTTCATTCAATAGCCGCGTCTTTGACCCTTTCATTGCAAAAAATGGCAATGCAGAAGTGGACGCTGGCTTTAACAGTATGTGGTTCGTCCAATAGCCGCTTCTTTTTCCTTTTCATAACAAGAACGGTGATGCAGAAGTGGACGTTGGCTTTTATAGTGTGTGGTTCGTCTAATAGACGCTTGTTTGTCCCACTCATTACAAAGAATGGCGATGCAGAAGTGGACGTTGGCTTTAACAGTGTATGGTTCGACCAATAGCCATTTCTTTGTCATTTTTATTGCCAAGAATGACGATGTAGAAGTGGACGTCGGCTTTTACAATATGTGGTTCATCCAATAGCTGCTTTTTTGACCCTTTCATTGCCAAGAATGACAATGCAGAAGTGGACGTTGGCTTTTATAGTGTGTGGCTCGTTCAAAAACTGCTTATTTGTCCCTTTCATTGCCAAGAATGGCGATGCAGAAGTAGACATTGGCTTTTATAGTATGTGAGTCATCCAATAGCCGCTTGTTTGTCCCATTCATTGCCAAGAATGGCGATGCAGAAGTGGACGTTGGCTTTAACAGTGTATGGTTTGTCCAATAGCCGCTTCTTTGTCCCTTTCATTGCCAAGAATGGCGATGCAGATGTGGAAGTTGGCTTTTACAGTGTATGATTCATCCAATAGTCGCGTCTTTGACCTTTTCATTGCCAAAAATGGCAATGCAGAAGTAGACGTTGACTTTAACAGTATGTGGTTTGTCCAATAGCCGTTTCTTTTTCCATTTCATTACCAAGAACGGTGATGCAGAAGTGGACGTTGGCTTTAATAGTGTGTGGTTTATCCAATAGCCGTTTCTTTGTCCCACTCATTGCAAAGAATGGCGATGCAGAAGTGGACGTTGGCTTTAACAGTGTATGGTTTGTCCAATAGTCATTTCTTTGTCCCTTTCATTGCCAAAAATGCCGTCACGAAGTAGGCGTTGGCTTTTACGATGGTATGGTTCATCCAATAGCCGCTTCTTTGTCCCTTTCATTGCCAAGAATGACGATGCAGAAGTTGGCGTTGGCTTTTACAGTGTGTGGTTCATCCAATAGCCGCTTGTTTGACCCTTTCATTGCCAAGAATGACAATGCAGAAGTGGACGTTGGCTTTTATAATGTGTGGTTCGTCCAATATCCGCTTGTTTGTCCCATTCATTGCAAATAATGGTGATGCAGAAGTGGACGTTGGCTTTAACAGTGTATGGTTTGTCCAATATCCACTTCTTTGTCCCTTTCATTGTCAAGAACAGAGATACAGAAGTAGATGTTGGATTTTACAGTGTGTGGTTCATCCAATAGCAGCTTCTTTGTCGATTTCATTGCCAAGAATGGCGATGCAGAAGTTGACGTTGGCTTTAATAGTGTATGGTTTGTCCAATAGCCGCTTCTTTGTCCCTTTCATTGCCAAGAATGACGATGCAGAAGTGGACGTTGGCTTTTGCAGTGTGTGGTTCATCCAATAGCCGCTTGTTTGACCCTTTCATTGCCAAGAATGGCAATGCAGAAGTGGACGTTGGCTTTTACAGTATGTGGTTTGTCCAATAGCCGCTTCTTTTTCCATTTCATTACCAAGAACGTCGATGCAGAAGTGGACATTGACTTTTATAGTGTGTGGTTCGTCCAATAGCCGCTTGTTTGTCCCATTCTTTGCCAAGAATGGCGATGCAGAAGTGGACGTTGGCTTTAATAGTGTATGGTTTATCCAATAGTCGCTTCTTTGTCCCTTTCATTGCCAAGAATGGCGATGCAGATATGGAAGTTGGATTTTTCAGTGTATGGTTCATCCAATAGCCGCGTCTTTGACCCTTTCATTGCCAAAAATGGAAATGCAGAAGTGGACGTTGGCTTTAACAGTATGTGGTTTGTCCAATAACCGCTTCTTTTTCTTTTTCATAACAAGAACGGTGATGCAGAAGTGGACGTTGGCTTTTGCAGTGTGTAGTTCATCCAATAGCCGCTTGTTTGACCCTTTCAATGCCAAGAATGGCAATGCAGAAGTGGACGTTGGCTTTTACAGTATGTGGTTTGTCCAATAGCCCCTTCTTTGTCCCTTTAATTGTCAAGAATGACGATGTAGAAGTGGACGTTGGCTTTTACAGTGTGTGGTTCTTCCAATAGCCGCTTGTTTGTCCCATTCGTTGAAAAGAATGGTGATGCAGAATAGGACGTTCGCTTTAACAGTGTATGGTTTGTCCAATAGCCACTTCTTTATCTCTTTCATTTCCAAGAACGGCGATGCAGAAGTAGATGTTGGCTTTTACAGTGTGTGGTTCATCCAATAGCAGCTTCTTTGACCCTTTCATTGCCAAGAATGGCGATGCAGAAGTGCAAGTTGGCTTTTAAAGTATGTGGTTTGTCCAATAGCCGCTTCTTTTTCCATTTCATTACCAAGAACAGCGATGCAGAAGTGGACGTTGCCTTTTATAGTGTGTGGTTCATCCAATAGCCGCTTGTTTGTCCCATTCATTTCCAAGAATGGCGATGCAGAAGTGGACGTTGGATTTAACAGTGTATGGTTTGTCCAATAGCCTTTTTTTGTCCATTTCATTGCCAAGAATGACGATGCAGAAGTGGACGATGACTTTTACAGTGTGTGGTTCATCCAATACCCGCTTGTTTGACCCTTTCACTACCAAGAACGGCGATGCAGAAGTGGATGTTGACTTTTATAATGTGTGGTTAATCCAATAGACGCTTGTTTTTCCATTTCATTACCAAGAACGGCGATGCAGAAGTGGACATTAGCTTTTATAGCGTGTGGTTCGTCCAATAGCCGCTTGTTTGTCCCATTCAATGCCAAGAATGGCGATGTAGAAGTGGACGTTGGCTTTAACAGTGTATGGTTTGTCCAATAGTCGCTTCTTTGTCCCTTTCATTGTCAAGAATGACAATTCAGATGTGGAAGTTGGATTTTACAGTGTATGGTTCATTCAATAGCCGCGTCTTTGACCCTTTCATTGCAAAAAATGGCAATGCAGAAGTGGACGTTGGCTTTAACAGTATGTGGTTCGTCCAATAGCCGCTTCTTTTTCCTTTTCATAACAAGAACGGTGATGCAGAAGTGGACGTTGGCTTTTATAGTGTGTGGTTCGTCTAATAGACGCTTGTTTGTCCCACTCATTAAGAATGGCGATGCAGAAGTGGACGTTGGCTTTAACAGTGTATGGTTTGTCCAATAGCCACTTCTTTGTCCTTTTCATTGCCAAGAATGACGATGCAGAAGTGGAAGTTGGCTTTTACAGTGTGTGGTTCATCCAATAGCCGCTTGTTTGACCCTTTCATTGCCAAGAATGGCAATGCAGAAGTGGATGTTGGCTTTTACAGTATGTGGTTTGTCTAATAACCGCTTGTTTTTCCATTTCATTACCAAGAACGGCGATGCAGAAGTAGACATTGACTTTTATAGTATGTGGTTCATCCAATAGCCGCTTGTTTGTCCCATTCATTGCCAAGAATGGCGATGCAGAAGTGGACGTTGGCTTTAACAGTGTATGGTTTGTCCAATAGCCGCTTCTTTGTCCCTTTCATTGCCAAGAATGACGATGCAGAAGTGGAAGTTGGCTTTTACAGTGTATGGTTCATCCAATAGCCGCTTCTTTGACCCTTTCATTGCCAAAAATGGCAATGCAGAAGTGGACGTTGGCTTTTACAGTATGTGGTTTGTCCAATAGTCGTTTATTTTTCCGTTTCATTACCAAGAACGGCGATGCAGAAGTGGGCGTTGGCTTTTATAGTGTGTCGTTCGTCCAATAGCCGCTTGTTTGTCCCACTCATTACAAAGAATGGCGATGCAGAAGTGGACGTTGGCTTTAACAGTGGATGGTTTGTCCAATAGCCACTTCTTTGTCCAATTCATTGTCAAGAATGTCGATGCAGAAGTAGACGTTGGCTTTTACAGTGTGTGGTTCATCCAATAGCTGCTTCTTTGACACTTTCATTGCCAAGAATGGCAATGCAGAATTGGACGTTGGCTTTTACAGTATGTTGTTTCTCCAATAGCCGCTTCTTTTTCCGTTTCATTACTTTGAACGGCGATGCAGAAGTGGAAGTTGGCTTTTATAAAGTGTGGTTCGTCCAATATCCGCTTGTTTGTCCCATTCATTGCAAAGAATGGCGATGCAAAAGTGGACGTTGGCTTTAACAGTGTTCGGTTTGTCCAATAACCACTTCTTTGTCCCTTTCATTGCCAAGAACGGAGATGCTGAAGTAGATGTTGGCTTTTACAGTGTGTGGTTCATCCAATAGCAACTTCTTTGTCGCTTTCATTGCTAAGAATGGCGATGCAGAAGTTGGCGTTGGCTTTAACAGTGTATGGTTTGTCCAATAGCCGCTTCTTTGTCTCTTTCATTGCCAAGAATGACGATGCAGAAGTGGACGTTGACTTTTACAGTGTGTGGTTCATCCAATAGCGGCTTGTTTGACCCTTTCATTGCCAAGAATGGCAATGCAGAAGTGGACGTTGGCTTTTACAGTATGTTATTTATCCAATAGCCGCTTCTTTTTCCGTTTCATTACCAAGAACGGCGATGCAGAAGTGGACATTGACTTTTATAGTGTGTGGTTCATCCAATAGCCGCTTGTTTGTCCCATTCATTGCCAAGAATAGCGATGCAGAAGTGGACGTTAGATTTAACAGTGTATGGTTTATCCAATAGTCGCTTCTTTGTCCCTTTCATTGCCAAGAATGGCGATGCAGATATGGAAGTTGGATTTTTCAGTGTATGGTTCATCCAATAGCCTCGTCTTTGACCCTTTCATTGCCAAAAATGGAAATGCAGAAGTGGACGTTGGCTTTAACAGTATGTGGTTTGTCCAATAACCGCTTCTTTTTCTTTTTCATAACAAGAACGGTGATACAGAAGTGGACGTTGGCTTTTATAGTGTGTGGTTGTCTAATAGCCGCTTGTTTGTCCCACTCATTACAAAGAATGGCAATGCAGAAGTGGACGTTGGCTTTAACAGTGCATGGTTTGTCCAATAGCCACTTCTTTGTCCCTTTTATTGCCAAGAATGACGATGCAGAAGTGGACGTTGGCTTTTACAGTGTGTGGTTCATCCAATAGCCGCTTGTTTGACTATTTCATTGCAAAGAATGGCGATGCAGAAGTGGACATTGGCTTTAACAGTGTATGGCTTGTCCAATAGCCACTTCTTTGTCCCTTTCATTACCAAGAACGGCGATGCAGAAGTAGATGTTGGCTTTTACAGTGTATGGTTCATCCAATAGCAGCTTCTTTGTCGCTTTCATTGCCAAAAATGGCAATGCAGAAGTCGACGTTGGCTTTTACAGTATGTGGTTTGTCCAATAGCCGCTTCTTTTTTCGTTTCATTACCAAGAACGGCGATACAAAAGTGGACGTTGACTTTTATATTGTATGGTTCATCTAATAGCCGCTTGTTTGTCCCACTCATTGCAAAGAATGGCGATGCAGAAGTGGACGTTGGCTTTAACAGTGTATGGTTTGTCCAATAGCCGCTTCTTTGTCCCATTCATTACCAAGAATCTCGAAGCAGAAGTGGACGTTGGCATTAACAGTGTATGGTTTGTCCAATAGCCGCTTCTTTGTCCCTTTCATTGCCAAAAATGGCAATGCAGAAGTGGACGTTAGCTTTTACAGTATGTAGTTTGTCCAATAGCCGTTTCTTTTTCCGTTTCATTAACAAGAACGGTGATGCAGATGTGGACGTTGACTTTTATAGTGTGTGGTTCATCCAATAGCCGCTAGTTTGTCCCACTCATTGCAAAGAATGGCGATGCAGAAGTGGACGTTGGCTTTAACAGTGTATGGATTGTCCAATAGCCAGTTCTTTGTCCCTTTCATTGCCAAGAATGGCGATGCAGAAGTGGACGTTGGCTTTTACAGTGTGTGGTTCATCCAATAGCTGCTTCTTTGACCCTTTCATTACCAAGAATGGCAATGCAGAACTGGACGTTGGCTTTTACAGTATGTTGTTTCTCCAATAGCCGCTTCTTTTTCCGTTTCATTACCAAGAACGGCGATGCAGAAGTGGATGTTGGCTTTTATAAAGTGTGGTTCGTCCAATATCCGCTTGTTTGTCCCATTCATTGAAAAGAATGGCGATGCAGAAGTGGACGTTGG
The DNA here is from genome assembly GCA_029783415.1 of Anisodus acutangulus. Taxonomy (NCBI): domain Eukaryota; kingdom Viridiplantae; phylum Streptophyta; class Magnoliopsida; order Solanales; family Solanaceae; genus Anisodus; species Anisodus acutangulus. The sequence continues at coordinate 182,720 of JAJAGQ010000036.1, read as the reverse complement.
CTTTAACAGTGTATGGTTTGTCCAATAGCCACTTCTTTGTCCCTTTCATTGCCAAGAACGGAGATGCAGAAGTAGATGTTGGATTTTACAGTGTGTGGTTCATCCAATAGCAGCTTCTTTGTCGCTTTCATTGCCAAGAATGGCGATGCAGAAGTTGACGTTGGCTTTAACAGTGTATGGTTTGTCCAATAACCGCTTCTTTGTCCCTTTCATTGCCAAGAATGACGATGCAGAAGTGGACGTTGGCTTTTGCAGTGTGTGGTTCATCCAATAGCCGCTTGTTTGACCATTTCATTGCCAAGAATGGTAATGCAGAAGTGGACGTTGGCTTTTACCGTATGTGATTTGTCTAATAGCCGCTTCTTTTTCCATTTCATTACCAAAAACGTCGACGCAGAAGTGGACATTGACTTTTATAGTGTGTGGTTCGTCCAATAGCCGTTTGTTTCTCTCATTCATTTCCAAGAATGGCGATGTAGAAATGTACGTTGGCTTTAACAGTGTATGGTTTGTATAATAGTCGCTTCTTTGTCCCTTTTATTGCCAAGAATGGCGATGCAGATGTGGAAGTTAGCTTTTACAGTGTATGGTTCATCTAATAGCCGCGTCTTTGACCCTTTCATTGCCAAAAATGGCAATGCAGAAGTAGACGTTGGCTTTAACAGTATGTGGTTTGTCCAATAGCCGCTTTTTTTCCTTTTCATTACCAAGAACGGTGATGTAGAAGTGGACGTTGTCTTTTATAGTGTGTGGTTCCTCTAATAGCCGCTTGTTTATCCCACTCATTACAAAGAATGGCGATGCAGAAGTGGACGTTGGCTTTAACAGTGTATGGTTTGTCCAATAGCCGCTTCTTTGTCCCTTTCATTGCCAAGAATGACGATGCAGAAGTGGACGTTGGCTTTTACAGTGTGTGGTTCATCCAATAGCCGCTTGTTTGACCCTTTCATTGCCAAGAATGGCAATGCAGAAGTGGACGTTGGCTTTTACAGTATGTGGTTTGTCCAATAGCCGCTTCTTTTTCTATTTCATTACAAAGAACGGCGATGCAGAAGTGGACGTTGGCTTTTATAGTGTGTGGTTCGTCCAATAGCCGCTTGTTTGTCCCATTCATTGCCAAGAATGGCGATGCAGAAGTGGACGTTGGCTTTAACAGTGTATGGTTTGTCCAATAGCCACTTCTTTGTCCCTTTCATTGCCAAGAATGACGATGCAGATGTGGAAGTTGGCTTTTACAGTGTATGGTTCATCCAATAGCCGCGTCTTTGACCCTTTCATTGCCAAAAATGGCAATGCAGAAGTGGACGATAGCTTTAACAGTATGTGGTTTGTCCAATAGCCGCTTCTTTTTCAGTTTCATTACCAAGAACGGTGATGCAGAAGTGGACGTTGGCTTTTATAGTGTGTGGTTCGTCCAATAGCCGCTAGTTTGTCCCACTCAATGTAAAGAATGGCGATGCAGAAGTGGACGTTGGCTTTAACAGTGTATGGTTTGTCCAATAGCCAGTTCTTTGTCCCTTTCATTGAAAAGAATACCGCTGCAGAAGTGGACGTTGACTTTTACAGTGTGTGGTTCATCCAATAGCGGCTTGTTTGACCCTTTCATTGCCAAGAATGGCAATGCAGAAGTGGACGTTGGCTTTTACAGTCTGTTATTTATCCAATAGCCGCTTCTTTTTCCGTTTCATTACCAAGAACGGCGATGCAGAAGTGGATGTTGCCTTTTATAATGTGTGGTTCGTCCAATAGCCGTTTGTTTGTCCCATTCATTGCAAAGAATGGCGATGCAGAAGTGGACGCTGGCTTTAACAGTGTATGGTTTGTCCAATAGCCACTTCTTTGTCCCTTTCATTGCCAAGAACGGCGATGCAGAAGTAGATGTTGGCTTTTACAGTGTGTGGTTCATCCAATAGCAAATTCTTTGTCGCTTTCATTGCCAAGAATGGCGATGCAGAAGTTGACGTTAGCTTTAACAGTGTATGGTTTCTCCAATAGCCGCTACTTTGTCCCTTTCATTGCCAAGAACGACGATGCAGAAGTGGACGTTGACTTTTACAGTGTGTGGTTCATCCAATAGCCGCTTGTTTGACTCTTTCATTGCAAAGAATGGCGATGCAGAAGTGGACGTTGGCTTTAATAGTGTATGGTTTGTCCAATAGCCACTTATTTGTCCCTTTCATTACCAAGAACGGCGATGCAGAAGTAGATGTTGGGTTTTACAGTGTATGGTTCATCCAATAGTAGCTTCTTTGTCGCTTTCATTGCCAAGATTGGCGATGCAGAAGTTGACGTTGGCTTTAACAGTGTGTGGTTCGTCCAATAGCCGTTTCTTTTTCCGTTTCATTACCAAGAACGGTGATGCAGAAGTGGATGCTGGCTTTTATATTGTGTGGTTCGTCCAATGGCCGCTTGTTTGTCCCACTTAATGCAAAGAATGGCGATGCAGAAGTGGACGTTGGCTTTAATAGTGTATGGTTTGTCCAAAAGCCACTTCTTTGTCCCTTTCATTGCCAAGAATGCCGATGTAGAAGTGGACGTTGGCTTTTACAGTGTGTGGTTCATCCAATAGCTGCTTCTTTGACACTTTCATCGCCAAGAATGGCAATGCAGAACTGGACGTTGGCTTTTACAGTATGTTGTTTCTCCAATAGCCGCTTTTTTTTCCATTTCATTACCGAGAACGGCGATGCAGAAGTGGATGTTGGCTTTTATAAAGTGTGGTTTGTCCAATATCCGCTAGTTTGTCCCATTCATTACAAAGAATGGCGATGCAAAAGTGGACGTTGGCTTTAACAGTGTTTGGTTTGTCCAATAACCACTTCTTTGTCCCTTTCATTACCAAGAACAGTGATGCAGAAGTGGACATTGGCTTTTATAGTGTGTGGTTCGTCCAATAACCATTTGTTTGTCCCATTCATTGCCAAGAATGGCGATGCAGAAGTGGACGTTGGCTTTAACAGTGTATGGTTTGTCCAATAGCCGCTTCTTTGTCCCTTTCATTGCCAAGAATGGCGATGCAGAAGTGGAAGTTGGCTTTTACAGTGTATGGTTCATCCAATAGCCGCTTCTTTGACCCTTTCATTGCCAAAAATGGCAATGCAGAAGTGGACGTTGGCTTTTACAGTATGTGGTTTGTCCAATAGCCGCTTCTTTTTCCGTTTCATTACCAAGAACGGCGATGCAGAAGTGGACGTTTGCTTTTATAGTGTGTGGTTCGTCTAATAGCCGCTTGTTTGTCCCACTCATTGCAAAGAATGGCGATGCAGAAGTGGACGTTGGCTTTAACAGTGTATGGTTTGTCCAATAGCCGCTTCTTTGTCCCTTTCATTGCCAAGAATGACGATGCAGAAGTGGACGTTGGCTTTTACAGTGTGTGGTTCATCCAATAGCTGCTTCTTCGACACTTTCATTGCCTAGAATAGCAATGCAGAACTGGACGTGGGCTTTTACAGTCTGTTATTTATCCAATAGTCGCTTCTTTTTCCATTTCATTACCGAGAACGGTGATGCAGAAGTGGATGTTGCCTTTTATAATGTGTGGTTCGTCCAATAGCCGTTTATTTATCCCATTCATTGCAAAGAATGACGAGGTAGAAGTGGACGTTGGCTTTAACAGTGTATGGTTTGTCTAATGGCCAATTCTTTGTCCCTTTCGTTGCCAAGAACGGCGATGCAGAAGTAGATATTTGCTTTTACAGTGTGTGGTTCATCCAATAGCAGCTTCTTTGTCGCTTTCATTGCCAAGAATGGCGATGCAGAAGTTGACGTTGGCTTTAACAGTGTATGGTTTGTCCAATAGCAACTACTTTGTCCCTTTCATTGCCAAGAACGACGATGTAGAAGTGGACGTTGGCTTTTACAGTGTGTGGTTCATCCAATAGCCGCTTGTTTGACTATTTCATTGCAAAGAATGGCGATGCAGAAGTGGACATTGGCTTTAACAGTGTATGGCTTGTCCAATAGCCACTTCTTTGTCCCTTTCATTACCAAGAACGGCGATGCAGAAGTAGATGTTGGCTTTTACAGTGTATGGTTCATCCAATAGCAGCTTCTTTGTCGCTTTCATTGCCAAGAATGGCGATGCAGAAGTTGACGTTGGCTTTAACAGTGTGTGGTTCGTCCAATAGCCGTTTCTTTTTTCGTTTCATTACCAAGAACGGTGATGCAGAAGTGGACGTTGGCTTTTATAGTGTGTGGTTCGTCCAATAGCCGCTTGTTTGTCCCACTCATTGCAAAGAATGGCGATGCAGAAGTGGACGTTGGCTTTAACATTGTATGGTTTGTCCAATAGCCACTTCTTTGTCCCTTTCATTGCCAAGAATGCCGATGCAGAAGTGGACGTTGGCTTTTACAGTGTGTGGTTCATCCAATAGTTGCTTCTTTTACACTTTCATTGCCAAGAATGGCAATGCAGAACTTGACGTTGGCTTTTACAGTATGTTGTTTCTCCAATAGCCGCTTCTTTTTCCGTTTCATTACCGAGAACGGCGATGCAGAAGTGGATGTTGCCTTTTATAATGTGTGGTTCGTCCAATAGCCGTTTATTTGTCCCATTTATTACAAAGAATGGAGAGGTAGAAGTGGACGTTGGCTTTAACAGTGTATGGTTTGTCCAATAGCCAATTCTTTGTCCCTTTCATTGCCAAGAACGGCGATGCAGAAGTAGATGTTAGCTTTTACAGTGTGTGGTTCATCCAGTAGCAGCTTCATTGTCGCTTTCATTGCCAAGAATGGCGATGCACAAGTTGACGTTAGCTTTAACAGTGTATGGTTTCTCCAATAGCCGCTACTTTTTCCCTTTCATTGCCAAGAACGACGATGCAGAAGTGGACGTTGGCTTTTACAGTGTGTGGTTCATCCAATAGCCGCTTCTTTGTCGCTTTCATTGCCAAGAATGGCGATGCAGAAGTTGACGTTGGCTTTAATAGTGTATGGTTTCTCCAATAACCACTTCTTCGTCCCTTTCATTACCAAGAACGACGATGCAGAAGTAGATGTTGGCTTTTACAGTGTATGGTTCATCCAATAATAGCTTCTTTGTCGCTTTCATTGCTAAGAATGGCGATGCAGAAGTTGACGTTGGCTTTTACTGTATGTGGTTTGTCCAATAACCGCTTCTTTTTCCGTTTCATTACCAAGAACGGCGGTGCAGAAGTGGATGTTGTCTTTTATAAAGTGTGGTTCGTCCAATATCCGCTTGTTTGTCCCATTCATTGCAAAGAATGGTGATGCAGAAGTGGACGTTGGCTTTAATAGTGTATGGTTTGTCCAATAACCACTTCTTTCTCCCTTTCATTGAAAAGATTGCCGATGCAGAAGTGGACGTTCGCTTTTACAGTGTGTGGTTCATCCAATAACTGCTTCTTTGACACTTTCATTGCCAAGAATGGCAATGAAGAACTGGATGTTGTCTTTTACAGTATGTTGTTTCTCCAATAACCGCTTCATTTTCCGTTTCATTACCAAGAACGGCGATGCAGAAGTGGATGTTGGCTTTTATAAAGTGTGGTTCGTCCAATAGTCGCTTGTTTGTCCCATTCATTGCAAAGAATGGCGATGCAGAAGTGGACGTTGGCTTTAACAGTGTATGGTTTGTCCAATAGCCACTTGTTTATCGCTTTCATTGCCAAGAACGGCGATACAGACGTAGATGTTGGCTTTTACTGTGTGTGGTTCATCCAATAGCAGCTTCTTTGTCGCTTTCATTGCCAAGAATGGCGATGCAGAAGTTGACGTTGGCTTTAACAGTGTATGGTTTGTCCAATAGCCGCTTCTTTGTCCCTTTCATTGCCAAGAATGACGATGCAGAAGTGGACGTTGGCTTTTGCAGTGTGTGGTTCATCCAATAGCCGCTTGTTTGACCCTTTCATTGCCAAGAATGGCAATGCAGAAGTGGACGTTGGCTTTTACAGTATGTGGTTTGTCCAATAGCCGCTTCTTTTTCCATTTCATTACCAAGAACGTCGATGCAGAAGTGGACGTTGGCTTTTATAGTGTGTGGTTCGTCAAATAGCCGCTTGTTTGTCCCATTCATTGCCAAGAATGACGATGCAGAAGTGGACGTTGGCTTTAATAGTGTATGGTTTGTCCAATAGCCGATTCTTTGTCCCTTTCATTGCCAAGAATGGCGATGCAGAAGTGGAAGTTGTCTTTTATAGTGTATGGTTCATCCAATAGCCGCTTCTTTGACCCTTTCATTGCCAAAAATGGCAATGCAGAAGTGGACGTTGGCTTTTACAGTATGTGGTTTGTCCAATAGCCGCTTCTTTTTCCGTTTCATTACCAAGAACGGCGATGCAGAAGTGGATGTTGGCTTTTATAAAGTGTGGTTCGTCCAATAGCCGTTTGTTTGTCCCATTCATTGCAAAGAATGGCGATGCAGAAGTGGACATTGGCTTTAACAGTGTATGGCTTGTCCAATAGCCACTTCTTTGTCCCTTTCATTACCAAGAACGGCGATGCAGAAGTGAACATTGACTTTTATAGTGTGCGGTTCTTCCAATAGTCGCTTGTTTGTCCCATTCATTGCAAAGAATGGCGATGCAGAAGTGGACGTTGGCTTTAACAGTGTATGGTTTGTCCAATAGCCACTTCTTTGTCCCTTTCATTGCCAAGAATGGCGATGCAGAAGTGGACGTTGGCTTTTACAGTGTGTGGTTCATCCAATAGCTGCTTCTTTGACACTTTCATTGCCAAGAATGGCAATGCAGAAGTGGACGTTGGCTTTTACAGTCTGTTATTTATCCAATAGCCGCTTCTTTTTCCGTTTCATTACCAAGAACGGCGATGCAGAAGTGGATGTTGCCTTTTATAATGTGTGGTTCGTCCAATAGCCGCTTGTTTGTCCCATTCATTGCAAAGAATGGCGATGCAGAAGTGGACGTTGGCTTTAACAGTGTATGGTTTGTCCAATAACCACTTCTTTATCATTTTCATTGCCAAGAACGGCGATGCAGAAGTAGATGTTGGCTTTTACAGTGTGTGGTTCATCCAATAGCAGCTTCTTTATCGCTTTCAATGCCAAAAATGGCGATGCAGAAGTTGACATTGGCTTTAACAGTGTCTGGTTTGTCCAATAGCCGCTTCTTTGTCGCTTTTATTGCCAAGAATGGCGATGCAGAAGTTGACGTTGGCTTTAATAGTGTATGGTTTGTCCAATAGCCGCTTCTTTTTCCGTTTCATTACCAAGAACGGCGATGCAGAAGTGGATGTTGGCTTTTATAAAGTGTGGTTCGTCCAATAGCCGTTTGTTTGTTCCATTAATTGCAAAGAATGGCGATGCAGAAGTGGACGTTGGCTTTAATAGTGTATGGTTTGTCCAATAACCACTTCTTTGTCCCTTTCATTGCCAAGAATGGCAATGCAGAAGTGGACGTTGGCTTTTACAGTATGTTATTTATCCAATAGCCGCTTCTTTTTCCGTTTCATTACCAAGAACGGCGATGCAGAAGTGGATGTTGGCTTTTATAATGTGTGGTTCATCCAATAGCCGCTTGTTTGTCCCATTCATTGCAAAGAATGGCGATGCAGAAGTGGACGTTGGCTTTAACAGTGTATGGTTTGTCCAATAGCCACTTCTTTGTCCCTTTCATTTCCAAGAACGGCGATGCAGAAGTAGATGTTGGCTTTTACAGAGTGTGGTTCATCCAATAGCAGAACCCGATCTGTTGGGGAACATGATGCCCCCGAATATAATGAGTACATATATACATGCATGGCGATCCACAATCTCTTAATATGTGTCGTCTGTAATAAGAGTCGTCTCGTCTATAGCGCACAAGTAAGAACAGAGGGCAGACATCAACACTCAACTCTATCCATGGATATCACTAGGTTGAAGCGCGTATTCAGTGAGCCTAGTCAACTTCTATCCTAATATCAACTCTTGATGAAGATCCTTAGTGTATAATGTGAGCCCATCTAGTCGTAGTCCAAACATGACCACCACATCCTGAAGCGTGATACTGGCCTCATCAGTGCAGAGATAAAATGTGTGGGTCTCCGATCTCCATCGTCAACCATGGCCATCACAAGTGCCCGATCATTCTGTACCTTGCCAACAACGACATAACAATAGATACCACCCCGGTACAATATCTCTAAGATGCGGGGATGTGGTGGCTGATCCTATATAAGAACTCACGCATGTTCCACCCTATAGGGATGAACAACGTCCTCATATATATCTAGCCAGTTCATAATAGCTCAGACCTATGATTATCCTGTAGACTAAGTACTAATCTATCATTGTGCTCCGGATGAACGTTGGGATTCATGGAGGTGTCGTATCTGTGCAAACAATGTTTAAATTATTCATTATCCTATAATATTAATTATCTAATCATTTATCATACTAACTAACTAATCATTTATCGGGAAATTATATTAACTATCTAAATTTCTGAATTAGAATAATGATGTTGTTCAATCCTAAACTAAAGATTAACTATTACTAATTAATAATTGATAATTAATTATCATACTAACTGCAATCAACAAAAAATATATTAATGATATTTTTAATCCTAAATTAATGATATTCAATCCTAAACTAAAGATTAACTATGACTAATTAATAATTAATTATTATACTAACTACAATCAACGAAAATTATATTAATGATATTTTTAATCCTAAACCAATGATGTTCAATCCTAAATTAAGGATTAATTATTACCAATTAATAATTGATAATTAATTATTATACTAATTACAATAAAATAACATTATATTAATGACGTTTTTAATTCTAAATTAATGATGTTCGATCCTAAACTGATGACGAACTAATTAATTTAACGGGAAATTATATTAAGTAACTAATTAATAATTAATTAAAAATTAACACATAAAATTAGTTAACTAATTGGCACATTTATAATTAACATGAAATAACACAATTTTACAAATAAATAAATTAATAATGAGCTAATTAATAAATAATTAACAATTAGGGGATTGCTATATTTTCTATAATAAAAAACTAACAAATAATTAATAATTAGGAGATTATTATAATTTTTCTAATCAAAATATTAACAACTAAAAAACTTTAAAAAAATGAAAAAATCGGGCTGGGCAGTGGGCAGACCCCTACTACCCAAAAAACTTGCGAAAAACATAACTTTTTCAAAATTCGACACTATTTCATGCTTAGAATTATAATGTATTTAATAATATAATTAGAAGGTTCATAATAAAATACCTAGATTAAAGGTTATTTTTGAGTTTTGGAATCGAGTTCTACGACACTTTATTCCAAAATTCAAGCTTCGAAACTTGTTCCTTGACTTGTATCTACCGAGAATCTTGACTTTCAGATAAAAATTAACACGAAAATAATTTTTTTCGGGTGTGGGACCTCGGTTTTGGGCGTTAATGGTGTTTTTTTTATTTTTTTAAAGTGCAGTGGGGGACCATCGGGGAAGAAACCGATGGCCTGTTATGTTTTCCCCTATTACGTAGTAATTTACTGCACAAAAGGAGTTAATAACGTTGTTACAGTAAACTCCTTTTGCACAGTAAATTATTGCGCAAAAGGTACTGATGTACCAATTTATTTTTGGGTTATTTTCGTTGCTTTCATCACTTTTTGGGTCATTTAAGTTCCGGGCTCATTTTAAATGTCTTCCAAAATAAGTGATTTTTAAGAAATCAAGAAGGTATTAATTTTTTAAACAAAATCCTTTATTTGAAAAGCACAAGAAATTTTTAGAAAAGGCTCGACGGAGCCGTGCAAAAGTAGGAAGAATGTTAAAAAGAACATGATAAGCCGAGTTCAAATTTAGGGGGGTTAAGGTTAGTCTTGTCCTTCGTGCTCCCTCCCCGTTTATCATCATGCAATATTTTCGTATGTACTTTTTCATATCTTGAAAGCTCCCGACTCCAGGCAGAAATACAGAATAAGACTGCGTATAATAGATCCTTGTGGTCTGGCCCTACCTCAAATACCGCACATAGCGGGAACTTAATGCACTGGACTTTCCTTTTGAACCCCCTCAATAAAAATCTTGATCCGCCACTGATCACTGTTGGTTGTGTCAAGGATATTCAAGAGTAAATAATTATCAATTAAGAACGATATTTGACCTATATATACGATATAATTTTCTAGTGAAGGGGTTCGCTTTAACACTCTTCCAAAGTTGTAGCTCTGCCCCTGATTGTAATTATTTATAGATTTTTTCGTTTTCCAGTTGAAGCCGAATCAATAAGATTTTATGCATAAAGCCGGCGGAGACATTTTGTTTTCTTGGAAAGAGATAGGGGATTTCATAAAGAGAGATATCAATATGATATGATATGCATTAATTCCTGTCTTGCTTATATTTTGCATGAGGTAAACAAATGAGTTAAATACAAGACTAGGAAAAGGAAAAAGGAGTTCAAAGTACAAGTATAAAACACTTTGTATGCTAGTACAAATTTAAAGATATTATTATACATGTTAGAATAATTCTACATTAAATTATATGTATAAATTGAAACCTAGCTACATCGATCATAAGAATATTTTTCTTATACATATTTATAAAGAACTAACATGTACGGGTATATGTTCTTACAATTTAATAAATTATCATCGTTATGGATACCCTAAACCATTTTGACATTGCAAGAGGAGTCAGAATTACTCTCAACAAATATTGAAAGTAAAGTATTATATGTAAAACCTGCGTAAGTTATCCTCATGATGGTTGTTATAAGGAAAGCTCTTCTGGCGTTCAATTTTTTTGTCTTTCTTATTCTTGGTGCTTTTTGATCCACAAATAAGTTTGAATTCAAAACCATACGCTTTGCCAAAACATGAAAATAACCCTCTTCCATCTGAATCATGTCTTCTCCTTCGTGATTTCTTCTGAATTTCGACGTGTTCTTGCACGTGAACTTGATCATATGAACCCCACGTCAAGCTTTTTGATCGCATCGATTGGATTTCTTCGTCTTTTTCACCTGGTACAGTCCAATTTTCGAATACTGAACTTCCATAATCTAATCCTTCCCCTGTGTGATACAATCCTTTCTTCATATCTTCTGCCACAATTGAAGGTATAGGTTGCACCCCTGAGCAAAATGACACAGTTGGCGTTCTTCTCATCTTTTGATTTGTCAAAAAATGTGAATTGCTATTAGACATTATCCGTTCACTACGTAAACGTTGTAACATTCCCCCTTTTTGACTTTTATTCTTCTCGGGAGTCTCTGGTATGTAATTAATATTCTTTGTAATTTCTTCTTCATATAATGTGTCATGGCCTTTAGAAATAGTCGAGGTATTTTCAAGCTTTTCGTCACTAATGCTTTTCTCATCTTTTAATGATGATACATTGCTTGTACATATAGAGGTGCTCAATTCACTTCCATAAAGGAGAATTTCTGGGGGGCTAGTATCAATCAATTGGACACTAACATGAAGAAGCCCTTGTAAATGACCACTTGGACGACGAATATGGAGCGTAGTAGATCTCATAGTTGGATTCTTGGATAAAAGAGGAGGGAAAAAGCTATTTATATTAAGGTGTGTTGTTCCAATGGGGAGATCACGTAGCCATGCAACGTTGTATATCTCGAACGTGATGGAAGGCGATTCTGAGTTAAGAAACTTGTCATCCACACGGAAAATCATCTTGTAATTCCATTTAGGGTTTGTTTTGCCATTGTGATCCACCCTAGTTGTTAATCTATGGTCAGGATGTATATATGCAACTGCAAAGGTGCGTAACATTTTTGACACGGGGGGAAGGTCTTGGGCAGAAATCACATTGATCTCTAAGATCTTGAAAGGGGGTGGTTGAATGAACATTTTGGCCAGAATTCGACAAAATTGTCGTCGTCGTCTTTGAATTAAAGAACGTCGACGATATGAATGAAGGAGAATGAGAATGCATAATAATTTAGCAATCTGATTTTACCAAACCAAAGGGGGGGTTATCCGTATTTTGTTACTAGTTGAAATGGGAAGGTAAGAGAGACGAATGTTTATATGGCTGTTGTTTTCAAGTTATTTGTGCCACAAATTTCTGATAGGTACTAAAAAGATGTGTGGTAACGCTGACTACTTATAGACAAAATAGGTTAAAAATTGTATAGAAATAATATTATTTGTAATGATGTAAACTTTTAAAACGTCACAAAAGTATTTTTTTTTTAAATCATAAAATTGGTACAGATGATGGGTGCACGTGTATAACTCATATCTACTATATAGAATCAAAGATAAAGTTTCACCCTATCTCATTTCATGTGAGATGTCTTAAAACATATCGGGACATGGAAGATCCTACAAGAGGGATTCCCAAAACACCACCGGAAAGAATGACGACTTTCTTGTCAGAAAGTGGACTATATGACGGCGGAATGTAAAGCTAGAGAATTAGGATCGACATGCTAGCTTCTTGTCATTAAATTTCGTATCAAGGGCATTTTAGGCATTTTATCTCATAACTACGGTAGGTTTGCTATACGCGCTAATTGCAAGGTCACTCCACTCCAGGTGGCTTTTACTTCAAATAGACAACGTAGATCTAGAAACATACATTCGTTTATCTCTTTCTTTCTTCAACTTATATTATTTTAATTAGTTATCTTTCTTTCTTTAAACCTCAAAGAGTTCTTTCAGTTCACATCGTAAATAATTCAAATGCTCACTTCAGTTCTGTCCAACAACAACAACATACCCAGTGAAATCCCACATCGTGGGTTATGAGGAGGGTAGAGTATACACATGCCTCATCTCCATCTTGATAGGTAGAGTGACTATTTTCGGGAGACCCTCGGCTCAAGACAAAGCATAATCACAAGCAAGACAATCAAAACAAAGCAAGAGTAAAGCAAGAGTAAAGAGTAAAGCAAGAGAAACTGTCAGACTCGGATAAGAAATTATAAAGTGCATTCGAACAAAAGGGAGCAGTAGCTAACACAACTAAATAAGCTAAACAAAATACTCTATAGAACACATAGCAGCAAAAATCAAACTATAGTGTATTATAAAGCCATGATGTGCCTATAAGTGTGGTAGGCTAATCATGCCTATAGTAATAGCACTACAACTATCAACTTGTAAGCATAAGTAGGACTACGCTCAAGTACCTACTACTCTTCCACCCTAATCCGTGTCCTCCATAACCCCCTATCTAAGGTCATGTCCTCAGTAGGTTGCACCTGCGCCATGTCTCGTTTAATCACATCTCCCCAATACTTCTTCGGCCTACCTCTAGCCCTCCTGAACCCGTCCATAGACAACCTCTCACACCTCCGCACTAGGGCATCTGTATCTCTCCTCTGCACATGCCCGAACCATCTCAACCTCGCTTCCCGCATCTTGTCATCCACCGAGGCCACTCCTACTTTCTTCCGGATATCATCATTTCTAATCTTATCTCTCCTTGTATGCCCACACATCCATCTTAACATCCTCATCTCCGCAACTTTCATCTTTTATATATGCGAAGTCTTGACTGGCCAACACTCTGCCCATACAACATAGTCGGTACAACTAGCACTCTATAGAACTTGCTTTTAAGTTTTGGTGGGACCTTTTTATCGCACAAGACTCCAGATGCGAGCCTCCATTTCATCCACCCTGCCCCAATATGATGTGTGATATCATTATCAATCTCTCCATTCACTTGGATAATAGACCATAGGTACTTGAAGCTTCCTTTCTTTAGAATGACCTGAGTACCAAGCCTTATCTCCACGCCTATCTCAGGGTCACTCCCGTTGCTGAAATTTCACTCGAAATATTCTGTCTTAGTCCTACTCAACGTGAACCCTTTAGACTCCAGTGTCTGTCTCCAAACCTCCAACTTGGCGTTCACTCTGCTGAGAGTCTCATCAATCAGGACTATGTCGTATGTGAATAACATACACTATGGTACCTCCCATTAGATTTGTCGCGTCAGTCCGTCCATCACCAAGGCAAATAGGAATGGGCTAAGAGTTGATCCCTGGTGCAGCCCCATCATCACTGGGAAGTACACCAAGACTTCTCCTACTGTCCGTACTCTAGTCTTGGCTCCATCATACATATCCTTAATCACCATAGTGTAAGCCATAGGTACACCTCTAACCTCCAAACATCCCCATAGAACCTCCCTAGGGACTTTGTCGTATGTCTTCTCCAGGTCGATGAAAACCATATATAAGTCTTCCTTCCTCTCTTTATACTGCTCCACCAACCTCCTAATAAGATGAATAGCTTCGGTAGTCTAACGCCCCAACATGAATCCAAACTGGTTCTCGGAAATAGATATGCCTCTCCTCACACTCATCTCCACGACTCTTTCTCAAACTTTCATAGAGTGGCTCAGCAGCTTGATACCCCTATAGTTTTTGCAACTCTGGATATATCATTGTACTCCACCTCCATTCTTCAGGAATTCTTGTCATCTTAAAAATGACGTTAAACAACTCAGTCAACCACTTCAAACCAGCCCTGCCTGCGCTCTTCTAAAATTTAACTAGGATCTCATCGGGCTCGGTCGCTCGTCCCCTGTGCATCCTGCGAATAACACTCGTAACCTCCTCAACCTTAATGCTTCTACAATTTCAAAAATCCTCGTGCCTACCAGAATGCTCCATAGCTCCCAACATAATGTATCCATCTTTTTTTTCGTTTAAGAGTTTGTGAAAGTAAGACTACCGCCTTCGCCTAATCTGCACTTCCTCCACCAATACATTTCCGTCCTCTTCCTTCATGCACTTCACTTAATCCAAGTCACGGGCCCTCCTCTCCCGTGTCTCGACTAGTCTGTACAACTTCTTATCCCCTCCTTTCTCCTCTAATTCCATATACATGCATTTGAAAGCTGTCATTTTCGCCTTCGTAACCGCTAGCTTTGCCTCTTTCCTTGCCATCTTATACATTTCCCTATTCATCCACTTCTCCACCTCATCTCTGCTTTATACCAATTTCACATACGCCACTTTCTTCGCTTCCACCTTCTTTTGAACTTCACCATTCCACCACCAGTCCCCTTAATGTCCACCACGATAACACCGCAAGACTCCTAGCACTTCTCTAGCTACCTCACGAATGCAACTGGTCATCCTGTCCCACATACCTGTCGCATCCCCACTATTCCCGCAAGCCCCCTTTGCCATCAACCTCTCCCAAATCTCATTTGCAATAGCCATGGTCAAACTTCTCTATTTGATTCTTAACCTGTCATGCATAACCCTCTTCTTCTTCTCCAACTTGATCTCCAAATCCATCACCAAAAGCTTATGTCGGGTTGTAAGGTCCTCCTTCGGAATAACCTTACAGTCTTTACAAAGTCCTTTGTCAACTTTCCTAAGGAGCAAAAAGTCTATCTAAGTCTTAGCCACCGAACTACGGAAAGTCACCAAGTGTTCCTCCTTCTTTAGGAATCTAGAATTGGCTATCACTATCCCACAAGCTCTAGAGAACTCCAAAAGTGAGTCGCCTTCCTCCATTCCTGACCCCGAGTCCAAATCCTCGATGCACGTTGTAATAACCCCCGAAAAGTGACCCGATATGTCCATTAAAATCCCCAACTACAAATAACATCTCAGTGAGTGGTATACTTCCCACCACTTCGTCTAAATCCTCCCAAAAACATATCTTCTCCTCCTCATCCAAGCCCACTTGTGGTGCATAAGCATTAATAATGTTCATAATGAACCCTCCAACTACCAACTTAATCTCTATCATCCTGTCATTGACCCTCCTAACCTCTACCCCCTGATCTCTTAGTTCATAGTCTACCAAAATGCCTACCCCATTCCTATACTTCGACTTACCCGAGAACCATAATTTATACTCGTCTACATCTTTAGCCTTAGGTCCTACCCATTTTATCTCCTGGACACATGCTACATTAATCTTCTTCTTCTTAAGAATGTTAACTAGCTCTGTGGCCTTCCCCGTTAAAGTCTCAATATTCTAAGATCCTATTTTTAGCCTAGTATCTCCCTTACCCCACTTACCCCCCAACCGCTTGCCCCTATCTCTGACCGAGAACATGACCCTAGTCTATCATCATTCACCAAAACCACTTCAGTTCTGTCCATCTTTCAATATTTTTTTATCAAATCTTCTTTTTAATTCCTTAATTATGTGTCTACGATGCTTTTTTTTCTGATTATTAAAGGGGTTTGTTTTTGTTAGGTATCTAATCTAAACTTTTGGGGTTAGATAGTATCTTCATAACTGAAAATTCCTACCAGACATATCTTACATATGAAAATCTCTATTAAATGATAGATACTCGGGAATCAAGTCTTTAGATACTCTAACCATCTCAAAGCTACTTGAGATGATTTGTGCTAAATCTTTTAAGAGAATTGTTGACAACAAAAAAAGTCAAAGTTAGTCAGTCTAGTCAACAAGTTAGTTGTGTAGTTAAGAGTTAGTTAAAGTAGTTAGTAACTAACTAACTCTAAAGAGAAATCTTTAATCTTGTAAATGTATAAATAGACCATAGAAGTCATGGAACATATCAGTTTCTTAAGGAAGAAAATCAGACTATTATCTCTCTACATGCTTACAATTCATTCTACCTTTATCTTCTACTCCCTTGTTGTTCATCATTGATAGTTCTTCAACTTTCTCATGGTTGTAATGACAATTTCATCATGGTATCAGAGCTTTGATCCATTGCTCGAGGTTGGATTTATTCCACAATAATTTTGAAGATAATCCACTGATATTGGTTCAATCTCTCATCTGAGTTCTTTCTGTTTCTGATTTTGTATCTTTTGATCATCTGTTTCTTCTGGTTTCTGGTTTTTTTCTTTGGTTGATTATTGTTCTGTATTGTTGTTGAACAATATATATGTATCTTCATTCTTCTCCTTGTAGTTCTGAGTTCTGAAGTTGATTTTGGAATTCATTATTCTCTGGAAATTCTGATCAAAATCCTTTTTATGTTCTGGTTATAATCAGCATAAATACCATAGAACACATACATCTTGTATACATCTACAAATTGTATTGACTCTATAGTCTTATATACATTTCTTGAACTATCTTGAACCTCTTATATACATTTCTATTCTACTATGGACACTGATCCACATTTGTCTGAGGGCAATAATAATAACAACAATACCATGAGAACAAATACAAGAATTTCAGTAACTATAGACCATAATCGCCCATTGTCTCTTCAATCTTCAAATGTAAGTAGTGTATCTCTCATATCATTTCAATTACTTGGTTCTAAAAATTATGCAATATGGAGTAAGTCTATGAGAATTGCACTACTTGGTAGAAATAAACTTGGTTTTGTTAATGGAAAATTCATGAAGGAAAATTATGAAGAAGATTGGTGGGATCAGCGGGATAGAGTAAATGTTGTAGTACAAGCTTGGTTGATGAATTCAGTTTCAAATGGATTACTCAGTGGAGTATTGTATGCTGGCACATCTTATGAAGTATGGGAATACCTAAGAGAAAGATTTGATAAAGTAGATGGATCAAAAACTTATGATCTTCATAGAGAATTAGCCACATTGACCCAAGGAAGTTCAAGTGTGGCTGAATATTTCTCTAAACTAAAGACATTGTGGTAGAATTTTAATATTTAGTTCCACGTCCTAGTTGTGGATGCCCTAAGTCTAAAGAATTTCTAAGATATCTTCAAAGACAAAAACTGTATCAATTCTTGATGGGGTTAAATGAGAATTACATGCAGGCAAAAAGCCAAA
This sequence comes from Anisodus acutangulus, assembly GCA_029783415.1. Classification (NCBI taxonomy): domain Eukaryota; kingdom Viridiplantae; phylum Streptophyta; class Magnoliopsida; order Solanales; family Solanaceae; genus Anisodus; species Anisodus acutangulus. The sequence continues at coordinate 165,046 of JAJAGQ010000036.1, read as the reverse complement.
TTCTGTTAATGTCTCCACTACCTACTGTTAATAAGGCCTATTCCATGATAACCAGTGATGAAAATCAAAAATCCATCACAGTCAAGTCTGCTGGACTCCTAGGTGTTGGACCTAGTGGTTTTAGCCACAATGTTAGTCATGATCCTACCTCTATGTACTCTAGGACAAGACCAAACTCACAAAATTTCAAAAAGGAACTTTAACATGTTCTATGAAGTATGTAAAATGAAAGGTCATACAAAAGAACAATGTTATAAGGTGGTTCGTTATCCTTCAAATTTTAAATCTAAAAGAAAGGAACATGCTGCTCACAATGTATATGCAGATGAGAATGATAGTGACATTGAAAAAATATGCAGAACTACTGACATGAGTGACAAGTCTACTGGTACTGGTATGAAAAATTCAAGTAACTGCCAGGTTCAAGGAGCACATGTGTTCTCTAAGGATCAGTATGAACAAATTGTTCATCTGTTGAATCACAACATGCAATCTAAAGCTACTCAAGAATCAACTACTACTCAGTCTTCTGCTAATGCAGCAAGTATGTACAATCATAAAGCCTTACTTGTAGCCAATATAGTTAAGCAATGGATTATAGATACTGGTGCCACTAACCATATGGTGTCTGATATAGTAATGCTAAACAAGGCTACTAGAGTAACAAACACAAATCAATCTAAGAAAGTACACTTACCTAATGGAGAAATGGTTAGTGTGACTCATATAGGGTCAAGTACTATATCTAACAAAATCCCCCTTAAATTTTTTTTAATTGCCACAGTTCAAATTTAATTTAATGTATGTGTCTCAACTTACCAAAGAATTACAGTGTGCAATCACCTTCTACCTTGATTTCTATTTATTTCAGGATATTTACAATGGGAGGGTGTAGGAGATTGGTAGGTTGCAAGATGGCTTATACATGTTAGTAAATCAAACAACAACAAGACATCTTAACGAACAAGTCAAGTTAGGACTAAATGTGAGAAGGGATAAGGAACATGTTGCAATGTCTGAGGAAGAAATAGAATTGTGGCACAAATGATTTGGACATACTTCTAGTATTGTTCTAAGTAAACTAATTAGAGAAAAATCTGATGTTATAACTAGTACTATAAAAAAGTGTAATGTGTGTCCATGTGCCAAACAATGTAGACTTCCTTTTTCAGTCAATATTAATAAAAGTACTTCCAGCTTTGATCTTGTACATATGGATCTTTGGGGACCCTATAAAGTTCAAACTCGCAATGGCACAAATATTTCCTAACAATTGTAGATGACTTCACCAGAATGACTTGGATATACTTACTAAAGCTCAAATCAGACGTATGTGTGTTAATTCAGCAATTCCTAACATATGTGTATACTCAGTTCAATAAAATAGTAAAAACAATCAACTGATAATGGAACAGAATTTGTAAATGATGTATGTAACAGTGTATTCTTAAAGCTAGGTATTATACATCAAAGATCATGTGCTTATACACCCTAACAAAATGGTTTGGTTGAAAGAAAACATAGACACATACTAGAAATAACCAGAGCAGTAAGATTCCAAGCTAACATTCCTTGGAAATTCTGGGGATTATGTGCTCAATCTGCAGTTTACTTGATAAACAGACTACATTCTTTTATTACTAGTATAACACCTTATGAGAAACTTTACAAGAAAAAACCTTCTATTAGTCATTTAAAAGTATTAGGATGTTTGTGCTATGCGAATGATTTAACAATATCTAATAAACTACACTCCAAATTAAAAACTTGTGTCATGATCGGATATTCTGAAATACAAAAGGGATATGTTTTATATGACATGGAAAACAAATATTCTTTTTCAATAGAGATGTTACTTTCAGGGAAACTGAGTTCCCTTTGAGATCAGAAACATCAGAAAGAAAAATCTTTCTACATAATCAAACTGATAAATCTGAGGATGAATATTCTACTATATATATATATATATATATATATATATATATATATATATATATATATATATATATATATATGTCTATACCTGTACATGATCATCAGGTTACTATACAATAAGATTCAGTTCAAATATCCCATACTCCAGGAAATGTTCAAGACATAATTCTACAAACTGAAACAACTGCAGCACCAGATACAAACCAGAATGATACACTACAAATACAACATCCTACACCACCTATAACTCAAACTCAGACGCATACACTATAAACAAAACATCCTACACCACCTACGACTCAAACTCAGACACAGAATCAGCCTTCTAATACAATCTCTACCAGGAAATCTACTAGATCAAAACCACCTCAAATTTGGATTAAGGACTTCATCACCAATAAATCTGACAATACTCCATACTCTATGGCCAATTTCATATCCTATGAAATAATCTCACCAAAATATAGAGCCTTCCTCACAACATTCTCAGAAATAACTGAACCAAAGAACTACACTGAGGCATCCAAAGATCCAAGATGGGTAGAAGCAATAAAAGCATAAATAAAAGAACTACAAGACAATCACACATGGATATTGTCGCTTTACCCGAAGGCAAATCTCCAATAGGATGTAAATGGATTTACAACATCAAATGCAAAAAAACATGAGTGATTGAAAGACTCAAAGCTAGACTGGTTGCAAAAGGATACATTCAAAGAGAAGGTATTGATTACTCAGAAACCTTCTCTCTAGTAGTAAAAATGGTTACTGTAAGGGCTATTTTATATATAGCAGCATCCAAACACTGGCACATACATAAAATAGATGTGTATAATGTTTTTACAAGGATATCTACATGATGAAATCTATATGGAACTACCTCAAGGATTTATCAGTCAAGGGGACATACAAGTATGCAGACTGATTAAATCCTTGTATGGACTTAAACAAGCACCAAGATAGTGGAACTTCAAACTCACAGAGGAATTAGTTCAGATGAAGTTCAAACAGTCACAATATGACCATTCCTTGTTTATAAGAAAAATAGAAAAATGAATAACTTTAGTACTGGTTTATGTGGATAATATGTTGATTACTGGAGATCACATGGAATAAATAGATGAAACAAAATAAGTCTTACAACAAGCATTCAAAATGAAATATCTTGGAGAGTTAAAGTATTTTATGGGCATAGAATTTGCAAGATTAGAAAAGGGAATTCTAATGCACCAAAGAAAGTATGCTCTAGAACTCATTTTTGAGCTTGGACTGGCTGCTGCTAAGCCTATCAATGCTCATATTGACTGCAGTTTGAAGTTGACTACCAAGAAGTATGATGATCACATCCAAAAGCAACAATACACAAGAAGAGAGAAGACAAAATCAGAAGATGAATTACTGAAGGATATCAGTTCATACCAAAGACTGATAAGGAAACTACTCTACCTAACAGTCACAAGACCATATATAGCCTACAGTGTTCAAACACTTAGTTAATTCCTACAATAACAAAAGAAATCACATCTTGATGTTGTACTCAGAATAGTCAGATACATCAAAATTCATCTTGGACAAGGTATACTTTTATCTGGTAAAACTCAAGAAACAATAACAACATATTGTGATACTGACTGGGTTGCCTGCCCTCACACAAGGAAATCAGTTACTGGATACATTATCAAATTCGGAGACTCACTTATATCATGGAAATCAAAGAAATAGTCTACAATATACAGAAGCTCAGCTGAATCAGAATACATGAGCTTAGCAGGAATAATGACTGAATTAACTTGGATACTTGGCATACTAGAAGAAATTAGGATTAACATTGACTTACTAGTGACAGTATTTACTGACAGCAAATCTGCAATTTAAATTGCTGCAAATCCAGTATTTCATGAAAGGACTAAACATATAGAAATTGATCTACACTTCATAAGAGAAAGGATTCAGAAAGGCATGATAAGAATAGAATATACAAACATTGCAAACCAACCTGCTGATTTATTTACCAAAGGATTGAATATAATTCAACATCAGTATTTGTGTTCCAAGCTTGGATTACTGAACATATTCACAGTATCCAGCTTGAGGGAGACTGTTGAGAGAACTATTGAAAGAACAAACAAAGTCAAAGTTAGTTAGTCTAGTCAATAAGTTAGTTGTGTAGTTAAGAGTTAGTTAAAGTAGTTAGTAACTAACTAACTCTAAAGAGAAATCTCTAATCTTGTAAATGTATAAATAGACCATAGAAGTCATGGTACATATCAGTTTCTTAATGAAGAAAATCAGAAAATTATATCTCTACATGCTTATAATTCATTCTACCTTTAGCTTCTACTCCCTTCTTGTTCTACATTGATAGTTCTTCAACTTTCTCATGGTTGTAATGACAATTTCATCAAAATACCTTTATTCAGATTAGACTTGAACAAAAAGTAGTCAAACTTTTATCCAAGAAAATTCACTAAGGACCGATATTTATGAATTGAGTGTATAAAATTGAGAGAATGAGAGGGGCCGATATTTAGGAAGATATGTTCTAGATCTAGTGAATTAGTCTTGAGGTGGTTCCTTGATAATAACATCTTCCCCTCGATAGAAGAGGAGCAAAAGTAAACGATATTGTGAGACTCGATGATAAGAAGTGATAGATAGCATATCTGTTACATCTACTTTTTAAATCACTGAATGTGGGATACATATAAATTTTTAGTCTCACTTCTGGTAAGCTTTTTTCTCCTTCAATATTTTCTTATTGCGCTTATTATTTGGTAATTTCTTTCATAATTTCTCAAATTTGCTCCTAGATTAGTAGCCTGAGACGTACTAGGAAAGAGGGAAGATCAATGATATACGAAGATCAATGATATACAATTATTGATTCACCAGCTCGTGTTTTCATCTCTCCTTTTGTGAAGAAACAACGAAGACTATATTGCACTAATATATCAATTTGTCCCTTTCTTTTTTTTGATATGATATTGAAGTGGAATATGCACCCGAATTGTTTGATAGGTACATTTAATTTAGAGTAAGTTGCTTTAATATACTTTGGTGCTTGCAGAGAAGAGCTTTACTCAATGCTATTGGTAACTTGGGGCTAACAAGACATTATGGAGATGCTTTAACTAAGCTCGAATACATTTTAGATTGGATGGAGTGGTTTCTACACCATTGAATTTTTCAGGAGCCATTTCTAGAATGTCTTGCAAGTATTAGAGTTAAAAAGAGAAGTTGTTAAGTTTCAAGGAACACATTTAGTGTATTATGTTTTTTTAGGTAGTTGCGATCAACTATGCTTAAATTGTCTTTAATTTTGATTTGCTAAAAGCGTTATACTTTTTTGAAATAAATTGATCTCTTATGTAGGAAATTTATTATTTCCATTAGTGTATAACAGTATAAGGGCTGACAAACAGAAGTTATTGGAGTTGTTTCCTGAAAACTTTTACTCACTATTTCCTGATCTGGAAATGAATTTTCTCCCCTCATTCACATGATTCCACTTAATCTGGCTTCATAAATTTATGACATAGCATGCGTAAATTCACTTGAAAACTTCTGTTACTACAGAGCTCAAAGCTATAAATGGATAAGAAATTAATGGCTAAGATGATTAAATTTTGGATAATTTAAAGAGAAAGAAAAGTAATATAATTTCCTATACAAGATAATAATTGCATAATTTTTGAAGTCAGTGAGAACAAGTCAGTAATCATTGAGTTTTAGTCATTTCAGTACAAATCATTGAGTTTGAGTTTGAGGTTACTGCAAATCATTTATTTTAAGACAATGTATTATTTTTGTCACCTTCCACTTTGTGTATATGCCCCATATAAATGACTAAGAAAAGATCGTATATGATTAGTAGATTCCAGATTAGTCGATAACGTAATCGATTGTTGGGGGCTGTTGAGTTTATGACAAAAATAGTTGATGCTTTGCTTACTTCACAAAATTATGATGTATTTCTTTGCAATTCGAGCAGTTTATTGACTCTTCCATAGTAATATTGTCGCTTTTGAAAACTTTCATCATACAAGTGTCTTTAATTCAATTACAACTATAGTTTTGCATATGTGGTTTCGCCAAGCTTGAGCAAACTATTTGGGCAGCTTCACATGGTCTCTGGCCATCAATATTTCTCCATAGGATTCTACGTAGTACATTTTTCCTTGATCTTTAGCTATAATTATTACCGGAAAGGTGATGTTAGCAGAATCCTCCCAGTAATTAAGAAATAGCACATATCTCCCTAGTCCTTGCTAGAAAAATATAATGAAAATGGGACATTTTAAACATCTGACCATTAAAGTTCTCTTTTTGCACCACCATAACCTTTTAAAGTTTTGACAATAAATGGTCTACTCTTTAGGATAGTGATAATTTCTGCTTCCTTATTCCTTCAGGTTTTAGTGAAGATCTTTTCTATATAATAATGTAATATGCAGTAAAATAATCTGATGTATATAAGGATGGGATTGAATGGTTAGGTGGATCGAAATTGGATTGGAACCGGGTGGATACAAAAATTGGGGTCAAATGGAGGTTGGCGGGTTTCCGGGCAATGTGTGTTTGGTGGGGGGTGTGCGGGTGAATTTGGAGGGTGTTGGGCTAAGGATTTTGAAGGGATGAACTAAACACGTTGTAGGTTAAATTGGTGGTTGGGTGGTGGTAAGGTGGAGGAAACTGGTCGGGACAGTAAGGTTGGCAGAATAGGGGTGCGATCGGGACGGGGGGGAATTGGTTGGGGGTTTCGGGTGTTTGTGGGAGGAGTCGGTTGACAATATTTTGGATGTGAGTTGGGGATGTGTTGGAGTGTATTAGGGTGCAAGGAATTAGGCAGTTTGAACAAGGATGGGGGCACGAAATTGATAAACAAATACGTGTGCGGATAAGGTAATGTAGGCCGAGAAGACATTCAATGTGTTTGTAACAAGTAATCGGATAGAACCTTGGCTTGGGTATAGTTAGATCACAAAATTTCTAACTATACTTACACCAAGGATTTGGACCACAAAATGACCGAGTTTGGACCACAAAAGGACCAAGGGTTGGACCACAAAAGGACCAAGGGTTGGACCACAAAAGGTCCGACTAAGATAACAACCCAAAAGTTGAAAATATAGCAAGTTTAAGTAAACTCAAATATATTTCATAAAACTTCAATGTCCCCTTACATCAATTACATTTCCTAATTATACTAGTTCTAAACCCTCTAGAAGAGGAAACAAGAAACACACAAACATGGGAAAGGGGAAGGTGTTCGACCGGTTTGGGAGAAGGGAAAAGGCCCAACTCTTTATGTTCTCTAGGCCACCCTTTTTTGTCATCCATGTGGATAAGTGCATGAACTAGCTAGTTCATGAATTACCTCCTTGGGGTACGCTGAAAGCTTCTCATTCTAGATGGTTCTCGGCCTAGTCCTCTCATCCTATTACATGGCCTAATAATTAAGCTATAAGGAAATTAAGCTAGGAATTAAAATAAGCTAAAAGTTGGTCTCGGTCAAGACCTACATAAAAGCCAAAAATTAATGTCACTTGGCTTGGATCTTCAAGTCTTTTCTTCAATTCCACTCCATACTCCATTCCACGTTAGGCATATCTCCATAGGATGGTTAGCAATCTTCAACACTCCTAGCAAATCACCTCGCGAATCATGTTGGAAACTTAAGTTCATGGCCTTCTTTTCATCATACTCCCATTCTTTAACAGAATTTGCCCTCAAATTCTCATCATCTAAGTATGGTGATAAGTCTCCATCATTAAACATTAAACTAATACCTCCATATTCGTCTGGAAGTTCTTCCTTGTAGGCGCTTTCCCCGAACTATGCCAATATATTGAAAGGACCATCCGCCCTTGGCATTAGCTTGTTCTTCCTCATGTTGGGAAATATTGCCTTCCTTAGGTGTATCCAAACCAAATCTTCAGGATGGAATTGTGGTTGAATCCTTGAGTTATTCGCATCTATTTTGTACTTGGCGTTGGCCTTCTGAATTTGTGCTCAGATTTGATCATGTAACTTTTTGAAGGCATCAATGCGATCTTTAGCCATGAAGTTAAGGATTTATTTCTTTGGGATTGGAACTAGATCAATAGGTAAAAATGAGTTAGTGCCATAAACAATTTCAAATGAAGCTTTACCCGTTATACGATATTGACTCCGATTATAAGAAAATTCTGCGTGTGCCAACTTGATGTCCCAATCCTTGGTGGTCTTGCTCACCAATCCTTTCAATAGTGTGCCAAGAGTTCTATTTGTCATTTCCGTTTGAGGATGATGGGAGGTACTAAATAGCAACTTGGTACCAAGAAGTATCCATAGTATTTTCCAGAAATAACTTAGGAACTTCATATCCCTATCAGACACAATAGTCTTAGGAATGCCATGCAATCTTACCACTTCCTTCAAATACAAATCCGCAATATGTGTTGCATCATCGGTCTTGTGAAAAGTAATGAAGTGATCCATCTTTGAGAATATATCCACAACCATCGTAATAGAGTTTTTGCCCCATTGTGTTTTTGGTAAGCCGAGGATAAAATCCAAGCTCACACCTTCCCATGGTCACTCCGGAACTGGTAAAGGTTTATACAATCCTTTGTGGAAGAAACTTTTAGCCTTTTGACAAGTGTAACACCTACTTACCACTCCATTTAAATCTTTATCCATCCGCGGCCAGTAAAAGTGTTCTTGTAGAATCTCCAAAGTCTTCACTACCCCAAAATGTCCAGCTAGTCCATCTGAATGCACTTCATGTACAAGTAATTCTCTCATAGAATATTTGGGCACACACAATTTGTTTCCTTTGAAAAGGAAATCTTCTACTATGGAATAAGAACTGTGAACTCCATAATTACATTCTATCATTACGTCTTTGAACTCGGGATCTCGTTGATAGAATTCCTTTAGCACTTTAAATACCACAAGTTTTTGTTCAAGCATGGTCAACATTACGTGCCTCCGGAAAAGTGCATCTACCACTATGTTGGACTTGCCATCTTTGTGCCTTGTAGAGAATGTGAAAGTTTGCAAGTACACCACCCACTTAGCATGCCTTGGATTCAACTTTCTTTGCCCATGTAAATACTTCAAGGATTCATGATCCGAATATAAGACAATAGGTTTTGGCCTCAAATAATGTTCCCATTGGACCAAGGATCTCACAATAGCATAAAATGTCTTGTCATAAGTAGAATAATTGAGTCATGCACCACCCAATTTTTCACCAAAGAAAGTAATAGGTTGCTTATCTTGAATCCAGATGGCACTAACACCAACTCTACTAGCATCACATTCAACCTCAAATAGTTTCTCAAAGTTCATAATAGCTAGAACCGGTGCTTCACATAAGCTTCTCTTCAAGGTTTCAAAAGCTCTTTCTGCTCCTTGGGACCATTTAAACTCACCCTTCTTCATTAGTTCAGTGATAGGGGTAGCAAGGGTACTAAAATCTTGAATGAAACAATGATAGAACGATGCCAAACCATGGAAACTTCTTACCTCACTTACATTCGTAGGCTCGGGCCAACTCGGGATATCTTCCATCTTCAATGGGTCCATGTTGACACCCAATTTTGTCCCGTCTTTTCTAATTTATTTGCAGTTTTAAATATTTTTAGCACCTCAAAACAATTTTAAATCTATATACATACATGCGTGTATATATATATATGTGAATATATCTCATTATTATTATTATTCACATTTATTATATCATTTGCATTTTATAATAATCATAAGTTATCCGAAATTCTATGTTATTTTATTCTCGCAAAATTGCATCGCATTTCCTTTTTATTAAGCACCACATTTCGCAAATATTATATTTTTATTATTATCACGTCGTTATGTTATTTTAAATAATTCACATCTTTTACAAAAAATAATATTTTTAATGTTAAACCCCTTTTATATTTTTTAAAACCCAAAACAATTTCTAACCTATTTAATCTCCCCTCACCCAAAATAAATCAAAACCCACAAAACAAAACAAACCCCCCAATTTTATTACACAGGACCAACCCATTCTCCCCAAAACTCCCAAGCCCATCATCCCTTCCCCTTTACTTTCGTCAACCCATTCTCCCCAAACACCGACCGAGCCCAATCCCAAAATAAAACCCCATCGCCCAAACCAAATCCCAAAACCAGCGACGCCAAAAACCAGGCGACCTTCGAACCAACCCATCTCCATCACCAACGGACCACCGGACAAACACCGTCACCAACGTCCCTGCAACCCTGTCACCCTCTCTAGATTTCCCCCCATCTTTTCACCCCTTTTTGCAGCCGACAAAGTTGTCATAGCCTTGTCCAAATCAACCAAAGGTCTGCAGAAGAGAGAAACCTAAAATCCGTTGGATTCAAGTTTGATTCCATCCAGCCCGAGCATAAATCCGGCTCCAACGGCTCTCTCCCTTGAGGATCGAGTCTCTGCAAAACCTGGAAAAAAAAACCCATCCCCTTTTCATTTTGTTCAATCCGAGAATTCTCAGACCTTCTCCCTTCTTTTTGAATTTTGAATTTCAAACTGAAAAGTTCCTTGGAGAAGCTGCCGAAACTCCTCAATCTTGGCTATAAATACAGCCTTTTGGGTCGTGTTTAGCGGGGCGGATTTTTAGAGATAGAGAGGGACCCTTTTTGAACATTCTCACAAGTTATTTTGAACAAGTTTCGATTCCAAAAAATCCTTTCTTTTACTCTCGGTTCTGGCTTGACCAAAACCACAAAAACACTTAAGCTCCTGTTCTTTTCAACTGCATAAACACACTCCTCCGAGCGGACTCGACGATTCGAAACAGGCCTCGGTTCGCTGCTCGGAGAAGGGCTAGATAACATCGTCATCCGCCTTAGTTCCCCTTTTATTATTACTCTTTAATTCCGTTATTTCTATTTTTGGGCATGTAATAATTATCTAATGTTTGTGTGATTGTGTGATTGTGTGATTGTTAGGATATTTAGAATAAATTAGGCCATGAATGAATAATTAATAGGGTAGTTTAAAAAACCGTCGCTAGTTTATTCATTTGTAGGCTCGGTTAATTCAAACTTAGAAACCCTCCGCTAGTTTATTTATTTTTAGGTTCGTCATGCATATTTAAAAATTTCCAAAACAAGCTTTGATCATCCTCTGTTCACTTTATTAATTTTGCAACTCAAATGATTTACAAAAGATTTACTTCTTAGGCATTATAAATAATTTGTTTTTACTATCAATTGTTAAAAATGCATCTCTTTCATTAATTATTTGCAAACCTCTTTTTAACTTATATACTTTAAACATGCATTTTCCTTAGTATAATAATTAACCTGAGTTTGACCGGATAACCGCAAGTTAGCGGATCTTAAAGGATGCTTAACCCCTTCCCTTTAGGATAATAAAAAACCCTTACCTAGAATCTCACTAGTTTCGCAGACATTAAAATCGGAGTTACATTGCAGCATTTGGTTTAATATTTAGGTGTCCTAATTCACCGTAAAAGATAATTAGGTGGCGACTCCTCAATCATTTACCCAGGAATCATCGAATACGTTGTGCTCCGCTTTGACCCGAGCAGGTCAAAAATAGGGCGCGACAGCATGGCGACTCCGCTGGGGAGTGTTTCAGGTTCTTAACCATAGCAAAATTCAGGTTAATTATTTGTGCTTTACTTTCACTCTTTGTTTGATGTATGCTTTGATTTGTTTCCTTTGTGAAATTTTGCGTGCATAAACTGTTTTAATTATTATATTCTCTTACTGCTTTCCTTAAATTGACATTTCGCTCATATTTCTTCCACTCTGGAAAATTGACACTATCACACACTACACGCGAGGTGTATTTTGCGCACCCGCAAATTTCTTTCAATCTACCAAATTTTAGGAGAGTTGGCGTATGCGCGGAGTGACCGGACCATCCGGTGGCCGCGTAGCCTTCTCACTCGAGTAGTCCGCTCGGGAACCTTGTGTCTAGTCAGCCAAATCTTAGAAAATTTAAGATAGAGCTATACCACCCTTTATTTTAAGTCATGCATGCATACATCTTAGGTGAGTTGATCCTTGGCATCAACTCCACAATTAAGAAAACCACCAAGTTGTCGACGGGTCTCACAACCCAACGACCAATCAGCATATTATATGTAGCAGGATATTGATGGACGGATCCAAGCCTAAACAGTATGCCAAAATCGGAAAATGTATATTCATTTTATTTATTTTATTTTGTTATAGATGGAGTCTGTGCCGCAAGTCAGGATGGTGAGTGGGATTCCGAGCAAACTGAAAATATGGTGGACAAACTTTGACCTTGGCAGCCAAATGGCAATTAGGAGAAGATTAGGTTGCCTCGTTTCGTTGTTCGACATCTTCCCCGATCAACATTTGGTCAGAGCACTAATCCATTTTTGGGATCCGGATCGGGTTGTCTTCAGATTCGGAGATTTTGAGATGACTCCTACTTTGGAAGAAATCAACTATTTCACCAACTTGATCTACCAGGGTAGAGGACAAATTATCCCGCACTGTCAATCCGGAAAGAAATTTCTCCGCTACTTAGGGCTAAAGAACACTAAGAAACTCCTATGCTTTGAAAATAACTGGGTCTCGATGGATTATCTTTATGAGAGGTACGGTTGTCGAGATGGTTACAAGATATTCAAAAATGAATTTTCATGCACCCCCGATCATTGGCGGACCAAATGACCTATTGCATTTACTGTCGCCTTTCTAGGGTCTCTGATATTCCCGCTTGAGTATGGAAAGATCAGTACCTGCATATGTTCCGTAGCACGGGCACTTTTCGAAGGAGCAAACGGAGCACAACTCACTTTGGCCCCTATGATCTTAGCAGAAATGTTTCGGGCTTTAGGGAAATGTAAAAGAGGTGAAACAGGTTTCTTCGAAGGCTGCAACCTTATTTTGCAGATGTGGGCAATGGAACACTTCTATCAGCGCCCAAATATGGTCGACATATGCTTCAGCGAGTCGAACAAAATTGTCAGCTTTTACGACAGGACGAAGCGGTTCGTATCGCCTGTCGACGTGAATGATTGGTATGGGTTTTTGGCGTCCCGCACCTGTGAACAGATCCAATGGAAATACCCTCTGCTCCCGAATGCCAAAAAGCCTACATAAGATGCAAAAGGCTTTATTATATTGAGCTTATCGGGTTGAAAGGCCTCCAACCTTACGCTCCACTCCGCGTACTCAAGCGGTTGGGACAAGAGCGTATAATCCCCTCCGAGCAAATATGAGGATTTACGAAATTCCATTCGGGCCGAATTTCATTGTCCCTGAGCTAGGCAAGTCTTCGATGAATGGAACGATATTGACACAATAGACATTGGAGGTAGTCAGCGGGAGGTACCCCGAATATCGGCGTGGCTACGAGAGGATTGCGATGAAATCGCACCATAGTCCTGATGGCGAGCAAGGTTTTGAAGATATCGGCACGACGATTTGGGTGAGGAATTTCCGGCTCAGAGACACAGTCGTTACCCCCGAAATGTGGCATCAAATGCAAAATATAGTGCAGTATCTAGAGGACGCAGGAGTCGAACCCAGCAATGTTAGGGTTCCATCTTCATCTCGGTGATTAAAAGGAAGATTTAGAACTTGAGCATAAATATCTTATGTTATCAGCTTTATTATTGTACGCATTATTATTTCAGTAAAAGTCAACCTTTATTTCCGACAAAAGGCATCACAATCTTTGGCTTGGATCAATTTATCAGTATCTTGCATATTTTGCGTTTAAGCCCACCTCCGGCATAAAGGAGGCCCCATGCACATTAGGACGCGCATTTAATTTCCATATAATCTATCTGCTACTTGTTTACTGTTTTCCACTCTATACATGTTATTCAAAGCAATAATTATTCGTCTCATACTAACTTGGTTTGTTTCATTTTTTGAAGAAAGTTTATTTTGCCTGCTTTATTTCCCAAAAGTTGATTCGCGTTGATTGAAACTGGCGGAACACCATTACTTCACGAGATCCAAGGCACAATCATCCGACAAAATGACTGATTCAGGGGCAGCCGAACAAACCGGTTTGGGACTTGTCGCTCTTCCGGGAGGTGAACCAGAGACATCGGAAAGGAGAAATACTTCCGTCCCGGATGAATACCTCGCCCAACTACTGCAGCAAATGGCAACTATGCAAACTGAGATCGAACGGCTCCGGAATCTTACCAATCTTTCCATCAGCATCAACACTCCACTGCCTGAACAAGAGACGAGCGCAACTGCACCACAAACGTTTACATCTCATGAACCATCATTTCCCAGTAACCTTCCCGAAATCCCTTACCAAGCGTAACCAATCCTTAACTCGCCAAACCCCACAACGTACCAATCCGCATCCTATCAACCCGCAGTGATCCCACAACAAAGCCCGCTACAAAATGACCCAGTATCCTTCACAGCTCCATATATACATCAAGCTCTACTTACCCAAACTACCCCACTTGTCCAAAATATCCCTCCCACACTAAATTACCAGGCAACCCAACAAATACCAATGACACACATCACTAACAAGCAGTATGTGCCACCGGAATATGCAACGGAAGCCCAACCTTCTACTTCTACCATACCAAACATACATCATCAGGAGATAGACCAATATGAAGAGATGGAAAGGCAAGCAAGGATTAGAAATGATGAAAGTATGGCAAGGGAAATTCATAGCCTAAAAGAAGCATTCAAAAATATTCAAACCAGCAAGGGGCATGAAGGACTCGAGTATGAAGATCTCTGCATGCATCCCGACGTTCAGTTGCCTATCGGATATAAGGTGCCAAAATTTGACTTATTCGATGGAAAGGGAAATCCTCGCGCTCATTTAAGATCGTATTGGGAGAAGCTGGTTGGGGGGGGTAAGGACCAGGCAATCATAATGAAGTTGTTCATAAGAGTCCGACAGAGAAGCGCTGACCGTGGTACACAAGCCAGGACCCACGAAAATGGCATAACTGGGGCGCAATGGCACAGGATTTTGTGGATAGATTCAGGTTTAACACTGACACAGTCTTAGATAGATTTTATTTGATGAAGTTGGAGAAAAAATCTACGGAGACCTTCAGAGAATATGCCATGAGGTGGAGGGCGGAAGCAGCAAAAGTTCAGCCCCCGATGGCGGAAAGTGAGATGACCACGCTCTTTGTGCAATCTATGAAGGATACAACTTACTATGAAAGAATGATAAGCGTCATCAGACGAAATTTCTCAGAAGTGGTAAGGATGGGAGATTTCATAGAGGAGGGTATCAAAATGGGGAGAATCACAAACTTGGCGGCGTTGCAGGCAACAAGTAAGGCCATTCAGTCAGACTCATTTGGAGGAACAAATAAGAAGAGGAGGGACGGAGCATCTCCTGTCATGGCGGTCCAGGAACATAGGTCCAACCAAATGCCAACCTACCAAAGCCTATCATCCCAACCTCCCTACTATAATCAAAACACCCAAAATCCTCAGCCCTCCTACTATAGCCAAAACACACAAAGCCCTCAGCCTTATTGTCAACACTCACCTACTCCCTACCCTGTCTACCATACCCAGCCAATATACAGTCCACCACGAGCACCTACCTATCCGAATTCCCCACAGTATCAACCCACATATCCACCTCAGCCACGAGCCCATCCACCAAATGCTCCTGCACTCGTGCGAATTACGAAAAAAGGCCAGTCAAAACATATACACCTCTAGCCGAACCCCTAGCCCAGTTATATGAAAGATTGAGGACCGCGGGAATACTCCAGCCCATCCCAGGACATATCCCCAATCCTATTCCCAGATCGTATGATGAAACTAAGCATTGTGCGTACCACTCGGGGATCACCGGACATGACACTGGAGTTTGCTTTGCCCTCAAAGACAAGATCGAGGCTTTGATCAAAGAAGGAATTATCCAACTGAAAGGACCTCCCCCTAATGTAAATAATAACCCTTTGCCAAATCATGACAATGCCAATGTAAACATGATTACCATTGATGAAGAAAACAGTTTGGAAGGGACCATTGTACCGGTCCGAACAGAGGAAAAGGTCGAATCATCGGCTTTGATCACCCCTATAATTACAGTTCAAGTGAGGGCACCGTTTGAAGTGGAAGTACTTCCTCCGAAATCGCGGATAGTGACGCCGTCTGTTGATACCAAAACTGCCCCTTGGAGCTATTCGATTGGGGAAAGGAGCATGGGAAAGGAGAAACAAATTGTAGAAGTTGTCGTCGCTGGTATGACAAGATCCGGACGATGTTATGCCCCTGCAGACAATCCAAAAAAGGTTGTAACAGAGACTGAAGTAGAAGAGTTCTGGAGGAAAATGCCAACCAAGGAGTATTCTGTTATAGAACAATTGAAGAAAACACCGGCTCAAATTTCTTTGCTATCATTGTTGATGAATTCTCCGGACCATGGACGCGCTTTATTGGAAGTACTCAAAGAAGCTTATGTTCCGAGAGAGACCACGGGCGAGAAGCTCTCGGCCTTGGTCGGACAGATTTTAGAGGCCCATAAAGTCTCTTTTCATGACAAAGAATTGCCACCTGAGGGTTTGGGCCACAACAAAGCTTTGAACATAACGGTAAAGTGCATGAACAAGTTCATTTCTAAGGTATTGATTGATGGAGGCTCAGCCGTCAATATTTGTCCCGTGGCGACTCTTCGAGCCTTCGGAATTAGCATTGGAAAGATTCGCGAAAGTCATGTGAGAGTTAAAGGCTTTGATGGAGCCCAAATGAGCGTTATGGGAGAAATGGATTTAACATTGCAAATAGGACCCGTAGAGTTCGTCGTGGAATTCCAAGTGTTAGACATATCTACCGGTTATAATCTGCTAATGGGGAGACCTTGGATCCATGTGGCTGGTGCAGTTCCTTCTACTCTACACCAGAGCCTGAAGTTTGTCTGGGATCATCATGAGGTCGTGATACATGGAGAAGGGAACAATTCAATATATCCCGAAGGACAAATCCCTGCTGTTGAAAGCGTAGATATACTAGATGGGTCTGTTTTCCATATTAGAGAAATTGCATGTGCCTCAAAAGCTAAAAAACTGAAATTACCCCGGGTTCTCACAATGGTGGCCCAGGAAATGTTGAAGAATGGCTTTAAGCCCGGTCGAGGCCTCGGATTGAATTTAGAAGGTATGGTAGAGCCTGTTCACTTTCTCAGTAAGAAGGATACTTTTGGTCTCGGATACAAACCCACTTCTAAAGAAGTCTTGTCAGTCAACCTCCGAAAGAAAAAGGACACTCTTCTGCCAAAGCCTGTTCCACCCCTGAATCAGTTATTTGTCAAAGCATATGCCGCTCAGGAGTCAAAGGAAGATGATGCAGACGACCTCGCGGAAGGACTCAAAAACCTTTTCATTGCAGAAGAAGAAATGGAATGCAATGTAATTCTGGATGATTTTGATGAAGGCCCAACTATTTGGGATGCAGAACACAGAGATATTTTGAAAAATTGGACCTGTGCCCCGGCCCTGTTTCTCCGGGAAGCTTGGTAGAAATTACCTTAGTACTTTTTGAAACAATGCGATTCTAATTGAGGCTTGAATCGCATCTATGCATTTTAATGTGTTTTGCCTCCATCTTTTGAAAGCTTAAATGACAAATCCACATTGCTTTTGCTATTTCAAAATTTGTTTTGTTTACTAATTTTCTTTTCTCTTTCAGCATGCAAACTAATAAATCTGTCGATAATGTGAATGTGACATGTAATGAAACAAACAAACAAAATCCAAACAATGAACAGGACTTCGAAGAGTATGAGGAAGACTCGCAAATGTAAGAATTGACAGAGGAATTGGAACATTTTGAGAATAAACCAAAGCCAAATTTAGAAGAAACTGAGGCAATAAATTTGGGGGATGCAGAAAATGTGAAAGAAACAAGAATCAGCGTCCATCTGAACGCCCCACAAAGGAAAGAACTGACGGATCTTTTGAGACAATATATCGATGTATTTGCTTGGTCTTATGACGAGATGCCAGGGTTGGGCACGGATATTGTTTCGCATAGATTGCCTATCGATCCATCCTACCCTCCGGTGAAACAAAAACCAAGGAAAATCAAGCCTGATTTGAGTTTAAGGGTCAAGGAAGAGGTGTCCAAGCAATTCGATGCAAAGGTCATTCGAGTCACAAGATACCCCACTTGGTTGGCCAACATTGTACCTGTGCCAAAGAAAGATGGAAAGATACGAGTGTGCGTGGATTATCGGGATCTCAACAAGGCCAGCCCGAAGGATGACTTCCCTCTTCCAAATATTCACATACTCATTGACAATCAGGTAAAGCATGAATTACAATCATTTGTTGATTGCTTTGTCGGTTACCATCAAATCTTGATGGATGAGGAAGATGCAGAGAAGACAAAGATTCACTACACCTTGGGAGTATATCGTTATCGGGTAATGCCGTTCGGACTCAAGAATGCAGGTGCCACCTACATGAGGGCCATGACTACCATTTTTCATGATATGATCCACAAAGAAATAGAGGTCTACGTGGATGACGTTATTATCAAGTCGCGAAAGACTTCGGATCACTTGACAGATTTAGAGAAGTTCTTTGATCGGCTGAGGCGGTATAACCTAAAATTAAACCCTGCAAAGTGTGCGTTTGGTGTCCTATTTGGGGAAGCTGCTAGGTTTCATCGTGAGTAGAAGAGGTATTGAATTAGACCCCTCGAAGGTAAAAGCTATTCAAGACTTGCCTCCTCCAAAGAGTCGAAAAGACGTGATGAGTTTTCTTGGTCGCCTCAATTACATCAGCAGGTTCATAGCACAATCAACAGTGATATGTGAGCCGATATTCAAGTTACTGAAGAAAGACGTTGCTACCAAATGGACGACGGATTGCCAACAAGCTTTTGATAGAATCAAAGAATATCTGTCTAACCCACCTGTTTTGGTACCTCCAGAGCCCGGAAGGCCTTTGTTATTATATTTGTCTGTGTTAGAAAATGCGTTTGGATGCGTGCTGGGACAACACGATGAAACAGGAAAGAAGGAGCAAGCCATATACTACTTAAGCAAGAAGTTCACGCCGTATGAAGCTCGGTATACTTTGCTGGAACGCACTTGTTGTGCCTTGACATGGATTGCGCAAGAGTTTAGGCATTATCTGTCTGCATATACCACTTATCTCATCTCAAGGATGGACCCGCTCAAATATATTTTTCTGAAGCCCATGCCCACCGGGAAGCTAGCGAAGTGGCAAATCTTGTTAAGTGAATTCGACATCATATATGTCACCCAAAAGGCTATCAAAGGACAAGCACTAGCAGACCATCTTGCTGAAAACCCCATGGATGAAGAATACATGCCTCTCTGGACTTATTTTCCGGACGAGGAGGTACTGTTTGTTGGAGAAGGCATCTCAGAAGAGTACCCGGGTTGGAGAATGTTCTTCGACGGAGCTGCAAACTTCAAAGGGGTTGGTATTGGAGCAGTTTTGATTTCAGAATCAGGTCAACACTACCCAATTTCGGCAAAACTCCGATTTCCATGCACCAACAATATGGCGGAATATGAAGCTTGTATACTCGGACTTAGAATGGCCGTTGATATGAACATTCAAGAATTATTGGTTATAGGTGATTCGGACTTATTGATTCATCAGGTGCAAGGCGAATGGGCGACCAAGAATGGGAAGATACTTCCTTACCTGCATTGCGTGAAAGAATTATGCAAAAAATTCAGCAAGATAGAATTCAAGCATATCCCACGAACTCAAAACGAGTTCGCTGATGCTCTGGCAACACTGTCCTCCATGATTCAACATCCGGATAAGAACTACATTGATCCCATCAAGGTGAGCTTATCGGATCAGCCGACATATTGTTTCAATATAGATGGAGAGTTGGATGGAAAGCCTTGGTACCACGACATTAAGAGATATCTCAAGATAGGTGAATATCCAGAAGGCATAACCAGTATACAAAAGAGGACACTTAGGAGGTTAGCAAACCATTTCTTCCTAAACGGAGAAATCCTTTATCGGAGGACTCCAGATCTCGGTTTGTTAAGATGTGTTGATGCTCGAGAGGCAAGCAGTTTAGTTGAAGAGATACACGGAGGCACGTGCGGGCCTCATATGAATGGCTTCACTTTGGCAAAGAAGATTCTGAGAGCAGGATACTTTTGGATGACCATGGAAACAGATTGCATCCGCTTCGTGCAAAGATGTCATCGATGTCAGATTCATGGCGATCTAATCAAGGTGCCTCCTAACGAACTCAATGTGACGAGCTCTCCTTGGCCATTCGCAGCTTGGGGCATGAATGTCATTGGCCCTATTGAACCTGCCGCATCAAATGGACACAGATTTATTCTAGTGGCAATTGACTATTTCACAAAGTGGGTAGAAGCATCGTCCCACAAGTCAGTAACAAAGAAAGTGGTAGTTGATTTTGTCCGCAATAACATCATTTGTCGATTTGGAATCCTTGAGTCGATTATAACAGACAATGGAGCTAATCTCAACAGTAATCTGATGAATGAGATATGCGAAAAGTTTAAGATCACTCACCGCAATTCCACTCCATACCGACCTCAGATGAACGGAGCAGTCGAAGCAGCCAACAAAAACATCAAAAGAATACAACGAAAGATGATTGATAATTACAAGCACTGGCATGAGCATTTGTCCTTGGCACTTTTGGGATATCGCACTACAATCAGGACTTCTACTGGGGCAATGCCGTATCTATTGGTCTATGGAACAGAAGCTGTGTTACCAGCAGAAGTGGAAATACCATCTTTGAGAGTTATCCAAGAAGCCGAGATGAACGAAGCGAAATGGATACAGAGTCGGTACGAACAATTGATGCTGATTGATGAAAAGCGATTGAACGCAGTCTGCCACGGACAACTTTATCAAAACAGAATGGCCAAAGCTTTCAACAGGAAAGTAAAACCAAGGACTTTCGAACCGGGGCAATTGGTGCTAAAACGCATATTCCCGCACCAAAATGAAGCTAAAGGAAAATTCGCACCTAACTGGCAAGGGCCTTATATGGTTCACCGGGTGTTGACTGGAGGAGCATTAATTCTAGCTGAAATGGACGGTGAAGTATGGCCGAAAGCTATCAACGCGGATGCAGTGAAAAGATACTACATTTAGGATTTTTCTATGTAATGCATTTTTTATGTTGTAAAAGTTGCGCTCCCTGTCGGGATACGCATAGAACCCACGTAGGGTTCCGTTTCTTTAGATCACAAATTTCCCCAAGTTCCTTTTTACTTGTAACCTGAACTACGTTATGACCTGATTCCCTCGGCGGGATACGTAGGCGGCCACATCGGTTTCGGTCCCATCTTTAGAAAAACCCTTACAATCTCATTTACTTGTAACATGAACTACGTTATGACCTGATTCCCTCGGCGGGATACGTAGGCGGCCACATCGGCTTCGGTCCCATTTTAGAAAATCCTTACAATCCCCTTTTGCTTGTAATGAACTACGTCACGACCTGATTCCCTCATGGGGATACGTAGGCGGCCTAAATCGGCTTCGGTCCCACCATAGGAAATATTTTCTCCTTTATCTCACAAAAGACAAAATGCACCCATCCACCCTGATAGGGCAGGCAAGCAATCTACACAAGACTCGGTTGCCCGTTCAAAATATCGTCATTCTCACATATCAGAAACTGGGGCATTTTTTAAGGGATCACTGCCAGAGGACGCCGATAAACATGGAAAAGCATCGGCAAACTAAGTCTTCAGCCAGAAGAATTTTGGATAGGACGTTTGCTTTGTTTCACCGCATGTCACTGCTCGACAGACATTTATATATATATATGCAGTAATTCTTATAAGCAAATTATTTTCGACAAACATTTTCATCAAAATTCGATAGAATTTTTATGTTTCTATTTTTTAAGATGCATTTCTACAAATTATTTTCGAATGTTTTCATTAACGGCTGGCCAAGACTGGGAAGCAGAGAAGGGCTACGGGTCCGAGTTAGCAGGACATACAAATACCAAGGCCGAAGCTACAAAGTCAACGCGAATCAACTCCCCCCTCCCAAAACTCATAAATTTATTTGAGTACAGGTTCTTCAGGTCGAAAACAGCAGGGAAGCTGCAACATTTATAAGCAGATTCGCAAGGGCCTCCGCATCGCAACTCACTACAAGAATCACTTTCCTGTTTGGAGATTGTACAAACACGTCATGCTAAACTACATGTTCCCAACCGTGTTGTGTCCACTCAAAGAACGGTATTTCGACTTACAGGGTCACATTCTCATCTACTCAACTTTTGCATCGCTTATGTCCACACATTAACTATCATGGCATGGCAATAGGGCCACACTTTACATTACGTCAATACGACAACATAAATCAGGCGCCCACCTTCTAATGCGGGTATGTTTTAAATCAGGCGCCCACCTTCTAATGCGGGTATGTTTTAAATCAGGCGCCCAACTTCTAATGCGGGTATGTTTTAAATCAGGCGCCCACCTTCTAATGCGGGTATGTTTTAAATCAGGTGCCCACCTTCTAATGCGGGTATGTTTTAAATCAGGCGCCCACCTTCTAATGCGGGTATGTTCTAAATCAGGCGCCCACCTTCTAATGCGGGTATGTTCTAAATCAGGCGCCCACCTTCTAATGCGGGTATGTTCTAAATCAGGCGCCCACCTTCTAATGCGGGTATGTTCTAAATCAGGCGCCCACCTTCTAATGCGGGTATGTTTTAAATCAGGCGCCCACCTTCTAATGCGGGTATGTTTTAAATCAGGCGCCCACCTTCTAATGCGGGTATGTTTTAAATCAGGCGCCCACCTTCTAATGCGGGTATGTTTTAAATCAGGCGCCCAACTTCTAACGCGGTATGTTTTAAATCAGCGCCCACCTTCTAATGCGGGTATGTTTTAAATCAGCGCCCACCTTCTAACGCGGGTATGTTTTAAATCAGCGCCACCTTCTAATGCGGGTATGTTCTAAATCAGCGCCCACCTTCTAATGCGGTATGTTCTAAATCAGCGCCCACCTTCTAATGCGGGTATGTTCTAAATCAGCGCCCACCTTCTAACGCGGTATGTTCTAAATCAGCGCCCACCTTCTAATGCGGGTATGTTTTAAATCAGGCGCCCACCTTCTAATGCGGGTATATTTTAAATCAGGCGCCCACCTTCTAATGCGGGTATGTTTTAAATCAGGCGCCCACCTTCTAATGCGGGTATGTTTTAAATCAGGCGCCCAACTTCTAATGCGGGTATGTTTTAAATCAGGCGCCCACCTTCTAATGCGGGTATGTTTTAAATCAGGCGCCCACCTTCTAATGCGGGTATGTTCTAAATCAGGCGCCCACCTTCTAATGCGGGTATGTTTTAAATCAGGCGCCCACCTTCTAATGCGGGTATGTTCTAAATCAGGCGCCCACCTTCTAATGCGGGTATGTTGCTAATCAGGCGCCCACCTTCTAATGCGGGTATGTTTTAAATCAGGCGCCCACCTTCTAATGCGGGTATGTTTTAAATCAGGCGCCCACCTCCTAATGCGGGTATGTTTTAAATCAGGCGCCCACCTCCTAATGCGGGTATGTTTTAAATCAGGCACCCACCTCCTAATGCCGGTATGTTTTTAATCAGGCGCCCACCTCCTAATGCGGGTATTTTAATTTCAGTCAGGCGCCCACCTCCTAATGCGGGTATTTTAATTTCAGTCAGGCGCCCACCTCCTAATGCGGGTATTTAAATTTCAGTCAGGCGCCCACCTCCTAATGCGGGTATTTAAATTTCAGTCAGGCGCCCACCTCCTAATGCGGGTATTTAAATTTCAGTCAGGCGCCCACCTCCTAATGCGGGTACTTTATTTTAAAGTGTAAACAGGCACCCGCCAACAACGTCATCTGCACGACTTTAAGCAACGACATCGTTTCAACTTACAAAGTCATATTCTCACATACATATCTTATGCAACAGTTATACACTAACTTTTATCTTAGCTCTGGTCCACAGGAACTTGAATCGGCAGGAGCTTTCAGCACAACGTGGAACTATCTCTTACGGCGAACCGAGGCAAATTGGTCAACGACCTACTTCGAACGTCGGTCCGCTCTTTCCCATTAGTTTCTCGCATCTGCGACCAGTGTCATCCTAAGTCGACACTGGGGCATTGTTTCTTGAATATGCACCATCTTTTTGCAACTTCTCTACCCCCTCGGGATTCTATTTCTTACCAGGCGATCCGATGATCGTGACAAAATTGGCTACTCAGTCAACTTCTTTGGCCAAAAACTCATTCATCGTCTCCGTCCAAAGAGGGGCATCTGGTGACACCCAATTTTGTCCCGTCTTTTCTAATTTATTTGCAGTTTTAAATATTTTTAGCACCTCAAAACAATTTTAAATCTATATACATACATGCGTATATATATATATATGTGAATATATCTCATTATTATTATTATTCACATTTATTATATCATTTGCATTTTATAATAATCATAAGTTATCCGAAATTCTATGTTATTTTATTCTCGCAAAATTGCATCGCATTTCCTTTTTATTAAGCACCACATTTCGCAAATATTATATTTTTATTATTATCACGTCGTTATGTTATTTTAAATAATTCACATCTTTTACAAAAAATAATATTTTTAATGTTAAACCCCTTTTATATTTTTTAAAACCCAAAACAATTTCTAACCCATTTAATCTCCCCTCACCCAAAATAAATCAAAACCCACAAAACAAAACAAACCCCCCAATTTTCGGCCCACACCAGACCAGCCCATTCTCCCCAAAAACTCCCAAGCCCATCATCCCTTCCCCTTTACTTTCGTCAACCCATTCTCCCCAAACAGCCGACCCGAGCCCAATCCCAAAATAAAACCCCCATCGCCCAAACCAAATCCCAAAACCAGCGACGCCAAAAACCAGGCGACCTTCGAACCAACCCATCTCCATCACCAACGGACCACCGGACAAACACCGTCACCAACGTCCCTGCAACCCTGTCACCCTCTCTAGCTTTTCCCCCATCTTTTCACCCCTTTTTGCAGCCGACAAAGTTGTCATAGCCTTGTCCAAATCGACCAAAGGTCTGCAGAAGAGAGAAACCTAAAATCCGTTGGATTCAAGTTTGATTCCATCCAGTCCGAGCATAAATCCGGCTCCAACGGCTCTTTCCCTTGAGGATCGAGTCTCTGCAAAACCTGGAAAAAAAAAACCCATCCCCTTTTCATTTTGTTCAATCCGAGAATTCTCAGACCTTCTCCCTTCTTTTTGAATTTTGAATTTCAAACTGAAAAGTTTCTTGGAGAAGCTGCCGAAACTCCTCAATCTTGGCTATAAATACAGCCTTTTGGGTCGTGTTTAGCGGGGCGGATTTTTAGAGATAGAGAGGGACCCTTTTTGAACATTCTCACAAGTTATTTTGAACAAGTTTCGATTCCAAAAAATCCTTTCTTTTACTCTCGGTTCTGGCTCGACCAAAACCACAAAAACACTTAAGCTCCTGTTCTTTTCAACTGCATAAACACACTCCTCCGAGCGGACTCGACGATTCGAAACAGGCCTCGGTTCGCTGCCCGAAGAAGGGCTAGATGACATCGTCATCCGCCTTAGTTCCCCTTTTATTATTACTCTTTAATTCCGTTATTTCTATTTTTGGGCATGTAATAATTATCTAATGTTTGTGTGATTGTGTGATTGTGTGATTGTGTGATTGTTAGGATATTTAGAATAAATTAGGCCATGAATGAATAATTAATAGGGTAGTTTAAAAAACCGTCGCTAGTTTATTCATTTGTAGGCTCGGTTAATTCAAACTTAGAAACCCTCCGCTAGTTTATTTATTTTTAGGTTCGTCATGCATATTTAAAAATTTCCAAAACAAGCTTTGATCATCCTCTGTTCACTTTATTAATTTTGCAACTCAAATGATTTCCAAAAGATTTACTTCTTAGGCATTATAAATAATTTGTTTTTACTATCAATTGTTAAAAATGCATCTCTTTCATTAATTATTTGCAAACCTCTTTTTAACTTATATACTTTAAACATGCATTTTCCTTAGTATAATAATTAACCTGAGTTTGACCGGATAACCGCAAGTTAGCGGATCTTAAAGGATGCTTAACCCCTTCCCTTTAGGATAATAAAGAACCCTTACCTAGAATCTCACTAGTTTCGCAGACATTAAAATCGGAGTTACATTGCAGCATTTGGTTTAATATTTAGGTGTCCTAATTCACCGTAAAAGATAATTAGGTGGCGACTCCTCAATCATTTACCCAGGAATCACCGAATACGTTGTGCTCCGCTTTGACCCGAGCAGGTCAAAAATAGGGTGCGACAGTCCACATGAATACCCTCGGATGATACTATATGTACCCTAAGAATGGGACACTAGTAATCATAGAAGCACACTTCTCTAACTCGCTATACACTTTTACTTCTCTTAACTTCTCAAAAATAGCTTCTAGATGCGACAAGTGAGATTCCCTATCTTAACTGTAAATAAAGCTATCATCTAAGTAAACCACACAAATTTACCCATGAACGGTCGTAGCACCTCGTGCATGAGCCTCATGAAAGATCTGGGAGCATTACACAATCCAAATGGCATCACAAGCCACTCATACAAGCCATACTTAGTTTTGAAAGCCTTCTTCCATTCATCTCCCTCTCGTATCCTCATTTAATGGTAGCCACTCCAAAATCTATCTTGGAGAATAACTTGGACCCACTCAATTCATCTGAATGATCATCCAATCTCGGTATAGGAAACCTATACTTCATGGTGATGTTATTGACCGCTAGGCTATCGATACACATGCGCCAAGTTTCATCTTTCTTTGGCACCAACAGGGCGGGTACCGCACATGGACTAGGCTTTCTCGGACAAAGCCTTTGTCTAATAATTCTTGCCCTTGTCTTTGCAATTCCTTGGCCTCTTCCGGATTGCATATATAGGCTGGACAATTAGGTAATGAACTTCCCAGAATAAAATAAATAGCATGTTGAATACCTCTTATTGGTGGTAATCCGGGTGCAAGGTCATCCGGAAATACATCTTCAAATTTCTTCAAGAGTTCTTTCAAGTCGGCATCCTCAACCGCATCTCCCACAACACTTTTATTATCCTTGCACTTCAATGCATATATGGGACTCCCCTTCTTCAACTCCTCTACGATCTCCCGCATATTAAGCAAAAGGGTCTCAGATTTTTTCTTGCGGTTCTTGGCAATTTGAATCTTTATTTTCTTCACATCACTAGGTGACAATGGTACCAACCGGGTCTTCTTACCATCCTTTGTAAAAGAATACACATTCTTTTCTATATAATGTTGCACTTTTTTATCAAATTGCCATAGCCGACCTAGTAAAATATGACAAGCATCCATAGGTAGGATGTCACACCATATCTCATCTTCATACTTACCAACCTAAAAACTAACAAGAGCTTGTTTCATTACCTTTATCCTTTCGTCTTCATTCACCCATTGGAGACCATAGGGTTTAAGATGGTTGCAGGTAGGAAATTTCAATTTTTCCACCATTTCTACGGAGGCCATGTTGGCACAACTTCCTTCATCAATGATCATATTACATACCTTATCTTTTGCCTTGCATAGAGTGTAAAATAGTTGCTCTCTTTGTATCTCCTCATGTTCTTCAAGTTGAACAGTCAACACACGTCGGAGTACTAAACTTCCACCCTCCTTCGCAAGATCAACATCTTCCACTAGGGCCTCATTGTCTTCGAGTTCCTCAATAACAAAGAAATCCCTACACTCATGATATTCTTTACTTTCATGACTTGGGCTGTTTTGTACAACCCCGGGCTTGGCATTATTGCTCGCGGCATGCCCCATAAATTCTTTTCTCAAGATTTTCGCTTGTTCCATAAATAGGTCACGTATGATCCTCCGTAGTTCTGCCTTTATGTTAGCTATAGCATTAAGGCGTAGGACGGAAAAACCTTTCTCTGATACCAATCTGATGTATATAAGGAGGGGATTGTATAGTTTGGTGGGTCGGAGTTGGATTAGGACTGGGTGGATACAAAATTGGGGGTCAAATAGAGGTTAGCAGGTTTTAGGGCAGTGTGTGTTTGGTGGAGGTGTGCGGGTAAATTTGGAGGGTGTTAGGCTAAGGCGTTTGGAGGGGATGAACTAGACACGTTGTAGGTCATGTTGGTGGCTAATATTTGGTTGTTGGGTGGTGGTAAGGTGGTGGAAACTGGTCGGGACAGTAAGGTTGGCAGAATATGGGTGCGAGCGGGATGGTGGGGAATTGGTTGGGGGTTTCGGGTGTTTGTGGGAGGAGTCGGTTGTCGATATTTTGGGTATGAGTTGGGGAAGTGTTGGAGTGTATTGGGGTGCAAGGAATTAGTAGTTTGTACAAGGATGGGGCACGAAATTGATAAATAAATTCGTGTGCGGGTAAGGTAATGTACGCCGAGAAGACTTTCAATGTGTTTGTAACAAGTAACCGGATAGAACCTTGGCTTGTGTATAGTTAGATCACAAAAGTTTTAACTAGGCTTGCACCGAGGGTTTGGACCACAAAAGGACCAAGGGGTGGCCCACAAAAGGATCGAGATTTGGACCAAAAAAGGACCACGGTTGGACCACAAAAGGTCTGACTAAGATAACAACACAAAAGTTGAAAACTTAGCAAGTTTGAGTAAACTCAAATATATTTCATAAAACTTCAATGTCCCCTTACATCAATTACATTTCCTATTTATACTAGTTCTAGATGTTCTTGAAGAGGAAACAAGAAAGACACAAACATGGGAAATGGGATGGTGTTCGACCGGTTTGGGAGAAGGGAAAAGGCCCAACTCTTCATGTTCTCTAGGCCATCCTTTTGTATCATCCATGTAGATAAGTGCATGAACTAGCTAGTTCATGAATTACCTCCTTGGGTCACGTTGGAAGCTTCTCATTCTAGATGGTTCTCGTCCTAGTCATCTCATCCTATTACATGGCCTAGTAATTAAGCTATAAGGAAATTAAGCTAGGAATTAAAATAAGCTAAAAATTGGTCTCGGCCAAGACCTATATAAAAGCCAAAAATTAATGTCACTTGGCTTGGATCTTCAAGTCTTTTCTTCAATTCCACTCCATACTTCATTCCACGTTAGGCATGTCAGTATAGGATGGTTAGAAATCTTCGACACTCCTAGCTAATCACCTCGCGGCTCATGTTGGAAACTTAAGTTCATGGCCTTCTTTTCATCATAATCTATAAAGTTTATGGAGTTGTTATTATAATGGAGTATTAATGTTGGTCTTTTGTAAATTTATGTCTTTTATTTCATATTGTATTCAGAAAGCATTAGTCACATTCCAAAATCCTACTGTGCCATGATGGCATGTACCCTAATCCGTAGGCGAACCCCAATCATTTAACAGAATAAAATATAAGTAAATGCAGAGAAATAAAGAAATTATAGATGTATTATCAAGTCTTGGAACTTAAATACATAATCTTGCAAACAAAGTACAAAATTCGGTAGTCATGAGTACATAGCTTTAAAGTCAAATACAAATATTTTCTGAAAGTACAAAAGGCAGAATCATAAATATAATAGGGAGTTCTAGTGCCGGGATGGAAGTTGCGGCTTACCCTGGACTCCACGAATAATTTTCTAGAATTTGCTCAAGATGCTCCTCCATCGTCCGGCTCGGTACCTGCACATAGAGTGCAACAAATGTAGAGTGAGTACGGGAAATATGTGTACTCACCAGAATCGTCGACCAACCCTAACTATAACGGTGGCAACGGTTAACACTTTTAATAATTCTACACTAATTAGTTAGCTAAGTATAAATACAATTTAGTTATCCAAGCCTGCCAGTTGTTTCTATAGTTCAACAAAATACAAGTGTTATCAAGGTTCACAAGTCTTTACACAGTCTTCAACAGTAATATCAAATCAACCTAAACTCCATCTAGAGCATCTAGTCCCATAAAGTCTCACTACTCGACCACATAATAGTTATAAGTCTCAAGTATTAGTATTCCTCCTATCATAGCCATAAGATAATAAGTCTACCAGAAATCAACATCGAGTACACACAACATCAAGTACATGTCAGAATATAAATGAATGTAATGCAGATGATATGTATGTATGCAATGGCCATATGTACCAGATATACCCACGTTGCTGCAGTAGCTGACCCATAGGGGGCTCATGAGGTCCATATACCCATCCGATCCCATCAGACCCCAGCTTTATGGATGTAATATCATCTTCAATCATCACTCTTGTATTATGTATCATATCCTATAATCCGGTTTTCAAGACTTTTCAACAGTATCTCAACAGCTCAAATTCTAATATAATATCTATGAATGATATGGATATGAATACACCATGCAACATCATAATCAATACATTCAGTATTATCAGTTTCTTTTCAAGTATGTAGATGAGATGTAGAGTGATGAATGCATGACAAATCAAATCAATGATAACATAACAAATATAGATACGAGCCCAAATAATCAGTAATCATACCAAACCTAAGTGGATTCATGCACCGCGCTCACGACTAGAAGGCTAAACACATAATCTCCATTATGCATATCATTCTAAGTTCATTAATTATCCAAGTTAAGTTCACTGGTACCATACAAGTTCCTGTCACCTTACTAGTACGGACCTCCAATACCCCATTACTCCTATTAATAAAAAAACAACATACTAACACATAACGCTATACTAGAGTCTAGTAAGTCTCAAATTGTATGATACATAGCCGAAGAATCACGCAACAACTTTCCCCTTCCTTAAAGCCTCCTAACGAGCCCACTCTGATCAATTATATTAACTATATGAGATTACGGGTCTAATAGTACCCATATCTATAAGTGAAACTAGAATCCCCAAGTTAAATTATAAAGGAACCCCGGGCCCACATTAGTAAAATACAAACTTTATTATCCAGTTAGTACCATAACATGCTAGACAATCATATCCTTAAGTTAATTTGATAACTAAGCCCGATCGGATCCCCAATTTCAAGTTTAGGCAAAAAACCTCAATTCTAACCCTAGAATTTCCCCTCAATTCCCGAAAGGGTTTCTAATATGAAATTGATCAATTAAACATCATCTTCTAACATGGATTAACACTAGTTCACATTATTAACATCAATAAATAAATATTCAAAACTCAATTCTCACCCTCTTATCTTTAGTATAAAAATAAATCATTACTTCCCGATTAGAAGATTACACTAACATAATAAACTTAAAGGATTAACAATAATTAAAGGGTGAAAATATACCTCTATTGATGAACTCTCTTGAAAACCTCAAGAACAACCCCTACTGCTCGAGCTCCAA
Organism: Anisodus acutangulus; assembly: GCA_029783415.1. Classification (NCBI taxonomy): domain Eukaryota; kingdom Viridiplantae; phylum Streptophyta; class Magnoliopsida; order Solanales; family Solanaceae; genus Anisodus; species Anisodus acutangulus. Next base: position 133,782 of record JAJAGQ010000036.1, on the reverse strand, counting down.
TCATAAGAAAGAATATTTTGGGGAATGGGAAAGTGTTAGGACATTAAACCTATTTAGAATGACAACAATTCCACTCTGACGTAATCGACTTCGCTAGTGCGGACTCACTTCGATGGATAACCATCCGCTAAGGCGAGGTCACTTACTACACTTGACCTCCGCTGGTGCGGAAAGAATATCCATAGAGGCGCGCACGCCTCTATGAGGAAGTCATCCAAAGAAGCGGAAACTCCATTCGAGGGCAAGTCTCGCATCTGAGAGCCAAACCTCCACAGAGGTGGACACACAGAATCAGACCAAAGGTCGCTGGTGCGAACACCAGAAACTAGCAGCAGCCAAATCATACCCAACTCCCCCTTAAACATCCAAAACATTCCCGGGACCTCCCAGACACAAACCAAATATGTATTCCTATCAAAAAATATATTTTAGACCTGACCGCGCAGTTAGAATTCCCGAAAAAGGTCTCTAAGGCTCAGTTTTGACCAAAGTCAACCCTTAAGTTCTATTTTCAAAATTTTCACAACCAAACTCCCAAAACACACCTGGTTGCCTCGGGAACTGAACTAAAGGCTCGACTAAGTCATAAATGTCATTCCGGTGCTAATTGAACTGACGAAACTATGAAAAAGAGCGTTTTTACCCAAAAGTCAACTATGAGTCAAACTCATCTATTCTCTTAACTTAGCTTTTTCCAAACTTACCAAAAAGAACTCGAAACCTACTCGATCACCTCAGGAAGTATGCCACCCATCTCCATAAGTCATAGATAAGCAAATAAGGACTTGGGAAGGTTAATCTAGGAGTTTCTAGGGAAAAAAACAACACAACGTTTTGAGTCATTACATCACATACCACTTAAATAAACGTTCGTCCTCGAACGGTAAAGAAAAGGAAATACCTAGACTCTCAAATAACTAGGGGTAGTTAACCCGCATATCGAACTTAGTCTCCCATATAGCTTCCTCTACTGGAAGATTTCTGGACTGCACTTTCACGGAAGCTATCTCCTTGGACCTCAACATTCGAACCTGGCTGTCTAAAATAGCTATAGGCTCCTCCTCATAAGCTACATTCTGATCGAGTATCACTGAATCCCATATAATCATATGAGAACCATCAGTAATATACTCCTTCAACATCGACACATGAAACACATGGTGTACACTCGACAACCCAGGAGGTAAAGCTAACTCGTAGGCTACCTTACCAACTCTGTGAACTATCTCAAAAGGACCAATAAACCTCAGGATGAGCTTGCCCTTATTTCTAAACCTTATCACACCCTTCATGGGTGAAACCTTCAGTAAAACCCGCTCTCCAACCATGAACTCCAAGGCACGGACCTTTCAATGCGCATAACTCTTCTGTCTACTCTGGGTTGTAAGAAGCCGATCCTGAATCAACTTAACCTTATACAAAGAATCCCTGAAAAGATCAGTACACTAAGGTCAAACCTCAAAAGCATCAAACCATCCTACTCAAATGGTGTCATTTCAATACTTGAATGGTAACTGTTGTTGTAAGGAAACTCCGCCAAGGGTAGATCAGGTCTCAATGACCACCAAAGTCAATCACACAATCTTGTAACATATCCTCGAGAACCTGAATAGTCCGCTTAGATTGCCCGTCTGTTTGGGGGTGGAAGGTTGTACTAAGCTCCACTCTAGTACCCAACTCCTTCTGCATAGACCGCCAAAAGTGAGAAGTAAGTTGTGTACCCCAATAAAAAATGATAGAAATCGGCATCCCATGCAATGGAACTATCTTTCAAATGTAAATCCTAGCCATATTTTCTGAATGATAAGTAGTCTGGATTGGAATGAAATGTGCAGATTTGGTCAATCTGTCCACAATGACCCATATAGCATAAAACTTGCCTAAGGTACGTGGCAATCCTACCACAAAGTCCATAGAAATCCTCTCCCACTTCAACTCGAGAATAGGCATCATCTGAATCACACCACCAGGCCTCTTGTTCTCATACTTCACTTGCTGGCAATTCAAACACCTGAACACAAACTCCTAAGTGAGAGGAGGTTACCCTGCTGGTCTAGACTCAATATAAGGCCTTTACCACTGTTTGGAAAGTCCAACCATCTAAAAGGCAATATAATCAACACCACAGGACTTCACTAATCCGAGGTTGTGCAACCTCTCATGACAGCTAATAAATAGCTCATACGCATCATCCTTGGGATCCTCATCATATCTGGGAGGATCCAACTTTCTGAACCTCTCAAATATGTTCTTCTCCTCAATAGACATTGCAAGATGAACTGCTGGAGGTGTAACAAGACCAGGTACGATCACACCTAAGAAATGTTGAACCCCAACAGATGTTGGACGAACCCTTAGTGTTCAAAATCTGGGCATAATAGCATGGTATGGAGTTTGTCCTCCGACCCTAGTATGTGATCCATCAAAGGTGACCGACTGAATACCATGAGCTATAATTTCAAGAAATTTCATCATGTGAATCAAGGTATCCTGAATCACTAATGTAGTAATGAAACCTGGAGGCACCTGATCAGATCCTGCCCCATCAGCCTGACCCTACTTATCTTCATCAACCAGAACCTCGTCATCCTTCTGAATAGCCTCTGGCCCCGGAGACTCTTCTTTGTCATGAGCCCAAGCAACTGCAGGTGCTCGGCCTTGGGCTACAAATCGAGGTTTGTCTCTACCTTTACCTCACCCATGCCCCGTGCACCACTTCTGACAATGAGTGTGGGTGCAGGTACGGGATTCTATTATGCCGTGAGGGCCCCTATCCTAACCCCTAGGTGAACCTCAATCATTCAACATAATAAAATATAAGTAAATACAGAAAATGTCACGACCCAACCCGGAGGGCCGCGACGGGCACCCAGACCTTACCTGCCAATTACTACTAACCATACAGTCAACACCTAATCACAATTAAATACGGACTAAGTCAAAAAAGAATATGAAAAATCTTAACCAGAAAACCAACTTATATATATATATATACATCCCAAAGGCCAACAAGCCCATACAAGACTACTACACGCAGGATACTTATCTACAAGTCCCTAAAGAGTACACGACATCAAAAAAGGTCAGGACAAGGCCCCTCCATACCCATATATACATGCAAAAATATACCATACCAAAGTAAGACCGACACTCCGAAACAAGGGAAGTGCTCCAAAAATCCGCTTAGTCAGCAACCTACTAACATGGATCATCGTCCGATCTACGTAAACCTGCGGGCATGAAACGCAGTGTCCCCCGACAAAAGGGACGTCAGTACGACTAACATACTAAGTATGTCAGGCATGAACAATAGCATAACAGGAATATAACAATAACTGAAACAAAAAGAGTTGACCAGCAGTAAATGCCTCTGAGGGCCCTAATACATATGCCTAAATGTTATGCACAATGCAAATGCGATATACATATAAATATTAGCCACACAAGGGTATCTTTCTTCTCATAACCGCCTTTATGGGCATCATGTTATATCGTATTGGCCACACAAGGGCATCAATATTAGCCTCTTCGTGCTCTTTCGTGATAGTCTGTACCAGCTGCAGGTGGTATGCGTATATAACACCTTTCCCTTTTTCTATTCCCCTTACATATATATAATGCATACATATAGTAGAGTATATAACTCATTTGAGGTCAAGGTACGTACATGATTGTGATGCATGAATGGCAATAAAACATTCAGAATTTAACGGTTGACACAATATCATTGCCGCTTCGGCTAACACTGTAAATATCAACATCTTTTCTGTATGCCTCAATAAAGACTTAGGAACATATTTAGACATGATTTTAACATAGGAATCAATAACATAAATATTATTAACCACTAGGAGTAGAATAATTTATGGAACAATATCACTGTTATTATTCATTGCATGGAACATGCTAAAAGAAAGAAATAATTTTCCTTAACATACCTTAATAATAATGGAACCATCCCCTTTTTAATTTTTATGCTTGTTGGAACGTTGCTTAACACAACATTTGCACAAAGTTTCTGTTTTAAGAAAATTTGTTGGCCGATTTCTCCTTTCTAAATGAATCAAAGTTGATTTGTAGAAATAGAAGTATACTACTCTTTCTCTCATGGGCTGCCTTTATTTCTCCTCTAATCAGCAAAGTGTAATGTACCCACTTTTAAATCTTAGAATGCAATATATATCTATACCATGGTGTCTGCTGGGTCTACTAATCGACCAGCAACCTAATTAACCCCAATCAGCCTAGTCATTAGGGTTTTTATTACATTATTACACGCACATAACTCCACTAAACTTGTCCCCCATTAATAATTAATCAATCCCACAATTAATCAATTATACACACAATTAATTTCTTGATCCCAATTCACTTAAATCTTAATAACTTATAAAACCTTCATATCCTCAATGTCATAATTTTGTGATATGACACTAGTAAATCGCCTCTTTATGCACGCACCAAATTTGTTTCTGATCCCCGTTGTCATACTTGTTATGTTCAAAATTATTTCAGGGTTTTATCCTTTTATATACTAATCTCTTTATCAGCATACGTAAATATAACATAAATTCCCTGAGGCTTAGGTTTACTTGCATACGTCCAAATGCTCAAACCATCGCCCAAAATTATGGGATGTTATATCCTTCCCCCCTTAGAAACATTCGTCCTTGAATGTTGGGGTGACATATCTAATCCCCGTTACGTAGCTCGAAAATACAACTACCTTCTTCATGGCCATATAATGTAACATACATCATTACATCAGACCTCTCATGGTCTTCAAGTATTAATCATAATATCATGAGATAGAACTCACCTTATGCTTCTCTTGAAATCTTGACGTTAGTCTGGAATAGGTGTTGATATTTGCGCATCATTTCCTCTTCCGCATCCCATGTCATCTCTTCCACGATCTTATTCTGCCAAAGAACTTTCACAGAGGCTACTTCTTCAGTCCTCAACTTGCAGACTTGTCGATCTAGGATAGAAACATGCACCTCTTCATATGATAAGTCCTCTGTAATCTTCACATCGTCAAGAGGTACTATTCGGGAAGGATCTCCAATACATGCTCTCAACATGGAAACATGGAAAACCGGATGAACATATTCCAACTCTGAAGGCAAGTCTAACTCATAAGCTAGTTGACCAATTCTTCGAGTTATGCGGTATGACCAAATATACCTTGGACTGAGCTTTCCCTTCTTTCCGAATCTGATTACACCCTTCATAGGCGAAATCTTCAAAAAGACCCAATCGTCTACCTGAAACTCTAAGTCTCACCGTGGCACATCTGTGTATGACTTCTGATGACTCTGAGCCATTAATAGTCATTCTTGGATCATCTTTACCTTCTCTATGGCTTGGTGTACTATGTCAGGCCCAAATAACTCTGACTCGCCTACCTCAAAACCATCCGATAGGAGATCTACACCTCTGTTCGTACAAAGCCTCGTATGAAGCCATTTTAATGCTGGCATAATAGTTGTTGTTGTACGCAAACTCAATAATGGATAAATGATCATCCCAACTTCACTTAAAATCCAATACACAAGCTCGTAGCATATCCTCGAGCGTCTGAATCGTACGCTTGGCCTGTCCGGCTATCTGAGGATGAAAAATTGTACTAAGATTAACTTGAGTGCCTAAACTTTTTTGAAATGATCTCTAGAAATTAACTGTGATCTATATACCTTGGTTAAATATAATATAAATAGGAGTACCATGAAGGCGAACAATCTCCTTAACGTACAACTTCATATAGTCCTTGACTGGGTAAGTAGTTTTAACTGCTAGGAATTGAGCAAATTTGGTCAGTCTAGCAATAATCACTTAAATAAAAATCAAACTTACGATAAGAGAGAGGTAAAACCCGTAACGAAATCCATATTAACCATTTCCCATTTCCACGTCGAAATCTCAATGTTCTGAGTTACGCCATCAGGCTTTTGGTGCTTTATGTTTTTTTACCTGCTGATAATTAGGACACTGAGCTACAAATTTCACCACGCTTCTCTTCATTTTATTCCACCAATAGATTCTCTTGAGATCATAATACATCTTAGTAAATCCATGGTGGATGAAATTTTGTGATTGATGGACCTCCATCATAATCTTATCTCGTAATCCTGCTACATTGGGAATACAAAAAACCTGGGGGTTCCTCTCCTACTGTACTCGAAGGTTGCATTTCTCTTTTGCTAAATACCTTTCCCAATCTTCTCTAACAATGTGATCTTCATCATGACACTTCTTTTCTTCCCTTATGAGGGATGACCCTGCTGTATTCTGAGTTATAAGGTTATCACTATCTGAATCTTCTAATCGGGCTCTTACTTAGATAACTGATGCGTTCCTTCAGGTCAACTTCTCTCCTTTATTCTAACATTAATCCAACCGTTTGTGGATGAATGATTCTATTGTCCATCTAGCTTTGTTTACTAGCTGGTGTGTTGAAAACTCTTATATTTGTAGTATCTCAATCGTGAACACTTTATGGAAAATATCATCCAATCTGAAGTACGCGTATCATTACAATTAACTTTTATTCACGGTCTACAAGGAATCTGTACTTTCTCATTACTCGTAATTATAAACAACTCTCTTTCTTACTATTTGTCCACTCATTTTCTTACATGTCGTACTCCTCTTGGTATATATTCTTGTATACTTACGTAATATTAAATATTGCTCCTGACTCTTATTCTTGGCGTTACCAACCCATAAGGGATGAGCTGTTAATTTATTCCCTCATTCCGTACATGGAAGATTCTGAAGAATTTTACATCACATGATGTTGACCTACTATATCCAAACCTGGTAGGTATATTTAGATTTGAATTCCTCCACTGGCATCATGGCTAATTCTTTCCGTAAATGGCGCTTTGGAAAAGATCTTAAGCTATAAACCCATTACTTTATCTATCCGGTAGAACCTTTGATCAGTTCAATAATGCTCATAGATATTTGTATTTGCTCGACATTTTATCTTTATTATAATGTCATTGTCTCTTTGACATATATCTTTAATGTCTATCTTGTATCCATAGGCGTCGGTGGCCCCCTTCTACCTGTTTAGGCTCTAATCTTGAGCTTTAGTCACTGTTACTTTTGTTTACATACTTCCTGGAAGGTACGACTGCATATGTTGTAGAACCAATGCTTCGTATGTTTAGATCCATTTCACAGTGTTACATGATCCCATGACTTGTCAAGCTTTCTTGTCTTATCATTATTATATCTCCCACCTATCGAGTGCTCATTCGTCTTACCTTTATATTTCAATTTCAAATTGCCTTGGGGATAAATCTCTTATCTCCCTTCCTGAACACTAGAGAATCGCCACCTTTGGTCGAAGAGGTCCTTCTGTCCCTCCTCCACCATTGATCATTACGCTGTTCTAGAATAATCATACCTTTGTGAGACCTGCATAACTATAACCTTATTCACCTTTATCCTTCTTGTTGTAATCCTTCATTCTATTTGTCACTAAGCGGAAAACATTTCTGCCTTGATACTTAATCATACCATTTCATTCATGAAGCTATTTTGTGTGCTCACCCACTCCTTTGGATATCCTAACCTTTATCTAATATAATAATCCATTTGTTACTTGAGTAAGTTGTGATACTCATTTTTCACCCCTTTTTTCTTTGCATGACTTGGTGATTTTCAAATCCCAAATGTCCTCGAGCTGCTGCTGAACTTGAAATGAAATTGTTGCTACTTTGCTGAAAATTAGAAAAAAACAGTGGCTGCTATGCTTGTTGTCTAACCCACTGTTATGCTCGAGAGGCTTTCCTATGCTATCGTTTTTATTTCCACTTGTTGTGGCTGTCCTTTGTTGTTGCCTGTTGCTGCAAATCTCGAGTGAACAGATCATTTCTCAAGTGCTAAACTTTGATAAGTTGTTGCACATCTTGAGAATATGCTACTTGTCAAGACTATCTGACTGCTGCTATTTTGTTCTCTGTTGCTATGGCTCAATTGTTGCACCTTCTAGCATTTTTGTGGCTATGCTAGATATACTGCTCTCTGAATTTCTTTCCTTCTGATGCTGCTTCTGTCAAAGTTGCTACTTGACTACAAGACAGTCGGGGTCTCACTCGACCTTTACAACTTTGACCCAAAGATATTGGCATCTTTGAACCCTTTAATTATCGTCGATCCCTGACTAATAAATTTCTTCGGTTATAAGCTTCCTGACTCCCCAAGGGGCCTATCTCTATCAAATGCTTCAGGATGAGGTCGTTCCTGAGAGGCAACCAATTGATTCAATACCTGCATCGGTCTCCTTACATCCTAATCAGACGAAGCCGGTGGTAGGACTGATGGTACATGAGCCTTCCTCAACTCCTCTAATGCTGCAGGAATCGCCGATCCCTGGGAAAACAACTTACTCAATTGATTCAATACCACTCGTATTTCCACTCAATCCAACTTCAATCTTTCTGCTAATCATAATCCTTCTGGAAGAAGGTATTGTGGTAATCGAAAATACGATAAGGTCTACCGAGAAAATCATTACAATCTTCTGTGTTCCGATGTTTAGTACTTCATTTACCTTACTAAAAATATTTCTTTCCAGGCTTGCATTATCTCTTCCATCTTCCGTATATGAGTGAGACAACTACTCATACTCTCAAATTTTAACAATAATACTGCCTCGTCTGGCATATCAATCGTCCTGGTAGAAATTGCTCATTTACTGGCTACGAGTATAAACTAACCGAAGTCTTTTGGTAACCGGCATTACTGAAATAGTAACAGGTACGAGTTAAACTCGAATTCTTAAAACTCAGCTCTACTACACGATCTATGATATGAAAGAATGGAAACCATCCCTAAATGTCAGGAAGCCTTCTGCTTATAAGTATGGTGCACAACATACATATAAACAAGACTCTATTAGACACAACTTGTAGACTCCCTAGGACAGACATGCTCTGATACCAAGTTTGTCACGGCCCAACTCGGAGGGCCGCGACGGGCACCTGGACCTTACCTACCGAGTACCACTAATCATATAGTTAACACCTAATCACAATTAAATACGGACAAAGTCAAAAAAGATTATGGAAAATCTTAACTAGAAAACCAACTTATATATATATATACATCCCAAAGGCCAACAAGGCCATACAATACTACTACACACATGATACTGTGTACAAGCCCCTAAAGAGTACACGACATCAAAAAGGGTCTGGACAGGGCCCCACCATACCCATATACACATGTAAAAATATACCGTACCAAAATAAGACTGACACTATGAAACAAGGGGAGTGCTCCAAAAATCCGCTGAGTCAGCAACGTACTAACGTTGATCGTCGTCCGGTCTACGTGAATAGCATAATAGGAATACAACAATAACTTAAACAGAAACAGCTGACCAGTAGTAAATGCCTCTGAGGGCCCTAATACATATGCCTAAATGTTATGCACAACACAAATGCGGTATACATATAAATATCGGCCACACAAGGGCATCTTCCTTCCCATAACCACCTCTGTGGGCATCTGGTTATATCGTATTGGCCACATAAGGGTATAAATATTGGCCTCTTCGGGCTCTTTCGTGATAGTCTGTACCAGCTACAGGTGGTGTGTGTATATAATGCCTTTCCCTTTTCCCATTCTCCGTACATATATATAATGCATACATATAGTAGAGTATATAACTCCTTTGAGGTCAATGTATGTACATGATTATGATGCATGAATGACAATAAAACATTTCAAATTTACATGAAACATGACAAAAGTAAGAAATAATTTATCTTAACATACCTTAATAATAACGGAACCAGCCTTTTAAAATTTTTCTGCTTGCTGGAACGTTGCTTAACACAATATTTGCACAAAGTTTATGTTTCAAGAAAATTTGTTGGCCGATTTCTCCTTTCTAAATGAACCAAAGTTCATTTGTAGAAATAGAAGTATACTGCTCTTGCTCTCGTGGGCAAGGCTTGGATTTACTGCCTTTATTTCTCCTCTAATCAGCAAAGAGTAATGTACTCGCTTTTAAATCATAGAATGCAATATATATCTATACCATGGTGTCGGTTGGGTCTACTAACCGACCATGATCTACCACCTAATTAACACCAATCAGCCTAGTCATTAGGTTTTTTTATTACATTGTTACACTCACATAACTCCACTAAACTTGTCCCCCATTAATAATTAATCAATCCCACAATTAATCAATTATACACACAATTAATTTCTTGATCCCAATTCACTTAAATCTTAATAACTTATACAACCTTCATATCCTCAATGTCATAATTTTGTAATATGACACTAGTAAATCGCCTCTTTATGCATGCACCAACTTTATTTCCAATCCCCGTTGTCACACTTGTTATGTCCAAAATTATTTCGAAATTTTATCCTTTTATATACTAATCTCTTTATTAGCATACGTAAATATAACATAAATTCCCCGAGGCTCGGGTCTACTTGCATACGTCCAAATGCTCAAACCATCGCCCAAAATTACTAGATGTTACAAAAAAATAAAGAAGTAATAGAAGTATTATCAAGTCTTGAACTTAAATACATAAATATGCAAACAAACCCCAAAATCTGATAGTCATGAGTACACAGCTCTGAAGTCGAATACAAGCTTGAATAAGAAAATACGAATACTATTTGAAAGTAATAAATATAGAATCATAAATATAAGAAGGGTGTTTTGGTGCCAACATGAAAGTTGCGGCTCACCCTGGACTCCACGAACAATCTGCTAGAATCTGCTCCTCTATCGTCCGGCTTGGTACCTGACATAGAGTGCATCAAGTGTATAGTGAGTATGAGAAATACGTGTACTCAGCAGCATCTTCGACTAACCCTAGCTATAACAGTGGCTAGGGTTGACACTTTTTAATAATTCTACACTAATTAGTTAGCTATGTATAAATACAATTCAGTTATCCAAGCCTACCAGTTGTTTCTATAGTTCAACAAAATACAAGTGTTATCAAGGTTCACAAGTCTTTACACAGTCTTCAACAGTAATATCAAATCAGCCTAAACTCCATCTAGGGCATCTAGTCCCATAAAGTCTCACTACTCGACCTCACAATAGTTATAAGTCTCAAGTATTAGTATTCCTCCTATCATAGCCATAAAATCATAAGTCTACCAAAAATTAACATCGAGTACACATATCATCAAGTAAATGTCAGATTATAAATGAATGTAATGAAGATGATATGTATATATGCAATGGACATATGTATTTGATATACACACGTTGCTGCAGTAGCTGTCACGTGACCCATGGGGGACTCATGAGGTCCATATACCCATCCAATCCCATCGGACCCCAGCTTTGTTGATGTAATATCATCTTCAATCATCACTCTTGTATCATGTATCATATCCTATAATTCGGTTTTCAAGACCCTTTCAGCAGTATCTCAACAGCTCAAATGCTAATATAATATCTATGAATGATATGGATAGAATACACCATGCAACATCATAATCAATACATTCAGTATTATCAATTCCTTTTCAAGTATGTAGATGAGATGTTGAGTGATGAATGCATGACAAATCAAATCAATGATAACAAAACAAACATGGCTATGAGCCCAAATAATCAGCAATCATACCAAACCTAAGTGGATTCATGCACCGCGCTCACGGCCCGAAGGCTAAACACATAATCTCCGTTATGCATATCATTCTAGGTTCATTAATTATCCAAGTTAAGTTCACTAGTACCCATACAAGTTCTTGTCACCTTACTAGTACGGACCTCCAATACCCCCATTACTCTAATTAATAAACAAATAACATACTAACATATAACGCTATACTAGAGTCCTAGTAAGTCTCAACTTGCATGATACAAAGCCGAAGAATCACGCAATATTTTAGGCCATTAAACCTATTTAGACTGACACGACTCCGCTCTTGCGGAATTGACTTTGCGGGTGCTGACTCTCTTCGGCGGACATCCCATCCATCGAGGCGAGGTCACTTACTACGCTAGACATCCGCTGGTGCGGAAATAATATACGAAGAGGCGCATAGGCCTCTGCGGGGAAGTCATCCGCAGAAGCGGAAACTCCACTCGAGGACATGTCTTGCATATGCAAACCAGACCTCCGTAGAGGCAGGCACGCAGAAGCAAGCGAACACTAGAAACTAGCAACAACCCAAATCATGCCCAATTCCCTGTCAAACATCCGAAACACACCTGGGACTTCCCGAAAATAAACCAAACATGTATTCCTATTAGAAACACCCTTCCATACCTGCTTGCGCACTCGGAATTTCCGAAAAAGGTCTTTAAGGCTAGGGTTTGACCAAAGTCAACCCTCAAGTTCTGGTTTTACAATTTTCACAATCAAACTTCAAAACACACCTGGCTGCCTCGGGAACTGAATCAAAGGCTCAATTAAGTCATAAACATCGTTCCAGAAATAATGGAACCGGCGAAACTATGAAAAGAGCGCTTTTATTCAAAAGTGAACTATGAGTCAAACTCCTCTATTCTCTTAGCTTAGCATTTTCCCAACTTAACCAAAAAGAACCCGAAACCTTATCGATTACCTCGGAAACCACGCCGCCTATTCCCGCAAGTCACAAACAAGAAAATAAGAACTCGGAAAGGGTAATATAGGAGTTTCTAAGCAAAACAAGTGAAACAATTTTTCGAGTCGTTACAGTATTTCATAGAGGTTGTCCTATGCTTCCCTCAAGTTAGTCATGTTGATCACGAAAACTCTAATCAGGAATGTTTTAGCAACATAGATCCTTTATTATTATGCCTGGAGCTTCTCTTTTGACAACATTTCAGTAACTCATTCTATTACTGTAATTATTTCTGTTACTCATATATTAGCCTATATATAGTTATAGGTTGAGTTCATGGTTTAACTTAGAATAAATCTTAGTGTGGTTTTGCTGATCGCGAGCAAGCAAAAGTTGTAACTTACCTTATAATATGTAATTTACTTGACAGGTAACATTGCTTCTCAAATGTCATGGACCAATATCGACTCAGAAAGAGGGAAGGCCAACTGCGCTTGAATGACTTGCTAAGTTGATTCACAAAATATGTCATCTGAATGATGCGGGAATAGATCCTTTTATCATTTTGATTTTGATGATTTTAGGAATTTGTCAACTGTGACCTTTATGCAATAAGATATAGGTTATACTAAAACCTTCGATTTGAAGGACTCTTCGAACCTCACAATCCGTTAAATCATAGCTATTTATATCAAACCCATATATCGTTTCTTTGAAAAATTGAAGTTATAATAATGTATCACAGGATATGAATAGTTGGACCCGTGCTAGCACGGGCATTATCCATCTGGTTTACTTTTTATTAACACTACTAATTTTTCTGGTTATGGGTTATGAAGAAAGAGAAAATGTTTTTACCAGAAAGATGTGAAAAGGATGCAAACATACAGTGCGCTTCACTACTACAAGAAATGTTTTTGTAGCTCTTTGCTTCTCCTTGATTTCTTCTTTCTTTACTCTTCCTTTTCTTAATTGTTGTTAATCTCTAATAGTTTTGTTTCGTTTGGTTGTTTTAAGGGGGCAAGGAATGATAGAACATAACACCAATACGCATGAATATGAATTTGGTGTAAACATTAGGGACGAGTATTTGTAGTCAAAGATTTATTTACTTTTGGTATTTTTATTAAACTAATATACTTACCTAGAAATATTTTCTAAATTTATCACTTAATTATAGTTAAATTATAAATATCATTTTAACTGCTAAGATTAAATTACTTATTTTGATAGTTTGATATAAATCATGAATAAATATTTACTCAACTGCTTTATGAATAAATTTGGACCACTATTATCAAAATGGCGACACAGAAGAAGATTCTGGCAACCTAACGTTGTTTCACAAAGAGGATGGCGCGGAGGGAGTGTCGAATCATTTTCATAGATATGGTAAAATTAGTTCATGAAAATATAATTTTTTTAATATATTTAAAATAATCCATCGACTTATTATTTCAATTCATTCTGATTCTTCCAATTCAGACTATCTCAATATGTTGAATCATGAGAAATCTATCAAAATACTTTCAAAAAGAAGCAATGGCTTTTTAATACCCCATTTTTAATACATTTTCTATCTATTTATTTTATGTGATGTATTTTGATTTGATAATTTAATTTTTTTTACAATCCATAAATATTTATGTGGCTATAAATCATCTCATTAAGAATAAAATATAGAGACTAAAATTAAATTATTTTAAAATTACAGATTAAAAACAAAAGTATATTACATAAATTGGTATAAAATGAGTAATAAGTTAATTATACGATAATTTTTCATTAGCTTTTTCCAAATTTTATGGTAAAAAAGGGTAACTTATTTAATAAAAAAGAATTATTTAGTGTCACGACCCGATTTACAAAGTCGTGAAGGCACTAACTCCTACCAAGTCAGTAAGTCATCCACAACCCATTAAAGTTAATTAATAAATAATAACAGTGTGGAATAATCAAACAAGTCAATTTTAAGTCTTAATAAATCCCATAATCATAAAGTTACGAACTAAGCAGTACAACTCTAAAAACTTGGTGTCACTAGTACAAGAACGAAATAAATAGAAATACAAGACTCGGATTCAACCTGAAATGCATAAAATGTCTAGGAATATGAAAGAAAATAAATAAAGATAGACTAGAAAATCTGGTGACATGGTTCACACTAGTGGCTCATCTCGAATACGCCAGATGGCCTCCTCAACGACCGGGGAAGTCTCGAGATTCGCTAGTGCTGGGAACAAAAGACTCAAATGAAAATTAAGCTAGTTCCTTCCCCTAAATAAAAATTATACTACAATTAAAAGACTCAAATGATAATCAATAAGTAAAAAGGGGTGAAATCTTTACCTCTAAGTAGAATAATGAATGAAAAACCAAGAAATCCCTCACCACCGTGCTCCAATCCCAAGAAAAGTGTTTCCATTCTGCATTCCTTTACTTGATCACCGCTTTTATGTATTTGATTTAGACATAACTCTAAATCATTTTAGAGAATTAAATGTTGATTCTGAAATAGTGATCCCATACCGATGGAATCGATTATGCAGTGGCGGCCTCACCGCAGCAGATAAAGTCTACTGGGCCAGAAAAACTAAATTTCCCGGATGGGTGCTGTGGCGGAAGGAAATCCGCACAGGTGCCATCGCCTCTGCGAGAAAGTCTTCACAGGGGCGGAAACCTCACAGACATGTAGGGCACGTATATGCGAGCTAACCTCTACAGAGGCGGGCATGCAAAAGCGACCCAATAACCGCTGGTGTGGCACACCAGAACCAACAACTAGAGAATTTTCCCAATCTTCCACCAAACACCCGAAATTCTCTTGGGACCTCTCGGTCACAAACCAGACATGCTACCCCAAGGTAAACATCGCTACAAACTCACTCGCGCTCTTGGATTCCCCATTTAACCAAGCTAAGAAATATGTTTCTAAAGAATAGCCCACAACTACCAAATATCCAAATTTCACAAATAAGATCACAAAGTAAATCCAATTGTCTCGAGAAGCGAACTAATAATTTGATAAGTAATATATGACCCTACGAAATTACGGAAAGCGACGGAACCCAAAAACGAACCCATATACTCAAAAGTCAACTTTGAGTCAAACTATTCAACTCTAAGATTCTCTATTTGGGCTTTTCTTTCGAAACTCACATAAATGAACTTTGGTATCCATGCCACCCATCCTCGCATATCTCAAACCCCACATAGAGTCTACGAGATGAGTAAAATAGTCAAATAGGGGTCTTAGGCTAAAAATGACCGAACGGGTCTTTACATCAGATTCCGATTAAACAAACATTCGTCCTTGAATGAAGAGAAATGACAAGGGGAAATGTACCAGAAGTAGTAAATAAGTCGAGATAGCTGCTCCGCATATCGGAATCTGTCTCCTAAGTCGCCTCTTCAATAGGATGATGCTTTCATGGCACCTTCACATAAGCTATCTCATTCGACTTCAACTTCCTCACTTGGCTGTCCAAAATAGACATAGGCTCCTCCTCAAACTCTAAATTCTGATCAAATAATACAGAATCCCATGGGATGATATAAGAATCGTCGGTATGGTACTTCTTCAGCATAGACACATGGAAAATCGGATGAAAAACTAATATGCTACCTCTCCAACCCTCTGAAGAATCTCAAAAGGTACGATATACCTCGTACTCAACTTCCCTCTCTTCCCAAACCTCATCACACCCTTCATGGGTGAGACCTTCAATATCACTCTGTCACCAACCATAAACTCCATATCTCGGACCTTTTGGCCCGCATACTCCTTCTGTCTATTCTGAGCTGCTAGAAGCTTATCCTGGATCACCTCTCTTCTCTAAGGAATAGCTCAACAAATCAATACCCCAAGGCCGAAGCTCGAATGCATCAAACCACCTAATTAGATAACGATACCTCCTACCATGTAATGCCTCAAATGGCGTTATATCAATACGGGAGTGATAACTATTACTGTATTCAAACTCTGCCAAAGGTAAGAACTGGTCCTAATGACCACCAAAATCAATCACGCAGACTCGTAACATATCTTCCAAAACCTAAATAGTCCTCTTGGACTGACCATCCGCTTGCGAGTGAAATATTGTACTTAGATCTAAGCGAGCTAAACTCCATATCTTCCAAAACCTAAATAGTCCTCTTGGACTGACCATCCGCTTGCGAGTGAAATATTGTACTTAGATCCAAGCGAGCTAAACTCCCCATACTCACTGCCTTTCGGCTCAAAGAATCCACCACCCCATTGTCTTTGCTTGGATGGTACAAAATAGTCTTGTCGTAATCCTTGAGCAACTCCATCCATCAACATTGTCTAGAATTCAAATCCCTCTAATTGAACACGTGATGAAGACTATGGTGATCGGTATACACCTCACAATGAACTCTATAAAGGTAATGCCTCAAAATCTTTAAAGTAAACACATAGCCGCCAACTCTAAGTCATGAATAAGGTAATTCTTTTTGTACACCTTTAACTGCATTGATTCATAAGAAATCACCTTACCCTCCAGCATCAACAACAGCCCAAACCAATCCTCAAAGCATTTGAAGATATGGTAAAGTCCTTTCCCTCCATCGAAAGGGATAAAATAAGGGTTGTGGTCAAAAGTAACTTGAGTTTTTGAAGGCTCTCCTCATACTCATCAAACCACAGGAAATGCACCTCGTTCTGAGTCAAATGCGTCAAATGAGAAGCAATATACGAGAATCTCTTTACAAACCAATGATAGTAGCAAGACCCATGAAACTCTAAATCTCTATCACTAAGGTAGGTCTAGGCGAGTCCCTGACTTCCTCTATCTTCTTTAGATCGACCATAATACCCTTCTTGGACACCATATGTCTCAAGAATTCCACAGAACTAAGCCAGAACTCACACTTCGAGAATTTAGCATACAACTTCTTCTCCTTCAATATCACAAGAACCACTCTAAAATGCTTCTCGTGGTCCTCTCGACTCTTTGAATAGATCAAAATGATATCAATGAAGACAATCACGGACTAATCCGAATAAGGCTTGAATATTATATTCATCAAATCCATGAATGTTGTTGGGTCATTGGTAAGCTCAAATGACATCACCAAGAACTCGTAATGACCATAACGAGTCAAAAACTCCATATTGGGAACATTCTTGGCCCGAATCTTCAACTGATGATACCCGAACCTCAAATCAATCT
This sequence comes from Anisodus acutangulus, assembly GCA_029783415.1. Classification (NCBI taxonomy): domain Eukaryota; kingdom Viridiplantae; phylum Streptophyta; class Magnoliopsida; order Solanales; family Solanaceae; genus Anisodus; species Anisodus acutangulus. The sequence continues at coordinate 116,029 of JAJAGQ010000036.1, read as the reverse complement.
TCGATAACCAAAAAACACCCTGAAGTTGGTCAAACAGATCATCAATACGAGGAATCATATACTTGTTTTTTATGGTGACCTTGTTCAGCTTACTGTAATCGATACACATTCTTCTCGAAAAACACAGGTCCACCCTAAGGAAACATGCTAGATCGAATGAAACCCTTACTCAATAGATCCTAAAGTTGCTCCTTCAACTCTCTCTACTATGCTGGAGCCATACGATATGGAGAAATAGAAATGGGTCGAGTACCAGACTCTAGATCAATGCAAAAATCAATATATCTATCTGGCGGCATACCCAACAGATCTGATGGAAAGACCTCGACAAACTCACTAACTACTAAAATTGACTCAAGGGAAGGAGTCTCCGCACTCGTATCCCAAATATGAGCTAGGTACACTAGACATCCCTTATCTACCAACTTCCTAGCAAGAATGAAAGAAATGATGTTCTTAGGAGCAGGGATGGGAGCGCCTCTCCACTCTAACCTTGGAAGACCAAGCATTGCTAGAGTGACTATCTTGGAATGAAAATCCAGAATCGCGTGGTACAGTGATAACCAATCCATCCCCAAAATAATATCAAAATCCACCATGTCTAATATAACCAAGTCTACCCATGTATCATATCCCATAAAAGTAACCACACAAAGATGATAGACTCGATCTACAACCACATAATCACTAACCGGTGTAGACATACTAATAGGGATATCAAGCATATCACACCACATATCCAAATTAGCATAAAAGTAGGCAAAAACATAGGAGAACGTAGACCATAGATAAAATAACACTGAAGTAGACCGATCACAGATTGAGATGATACATGTGATAACAATATCTGAGCCTCAACCTCTAGTCTACTAGAGAAAGCATAACAATGAGTGCGTCCTCCATCAGACTGAGAACCCTGCCCCCACCTAGACCTAAATGAGCCCCGTCTCTACCCACATAAGATCCACAATAGCTAGTCTGATGGCCACCATAGCCTAACTGGGAACCATCTGCTAGACTATCCGCCACTTATGGATGGTTGTGCTAGGGTCCATCCGATCTAAGCCTAGAATAATCCCCCTTAAAATATCAAACCTCAATACAACTGTAACAAGTCCTGACTGTTGAGGCCTACTGAATAGAGATAGAAGAACCTAAGTAACCACCATGGTAAAAATACCGAGACTAAGTGCCTCTAGACGATTGGCCCCACTATAACTGCTATTCCAGTGAAAGTACCATCTGTAATCTAGAGGGCTGCCTGAGTTGGGTGACTAGACTGCGAATGATGGAATCTACCATACTGTCCAGACTCACGTCTAGGCAACTTACTCCTAATAGACTCAACTATCCTAGCATGCTCAATAACTGTCTCCAAAGAAGCCACAACAACTAGCAATTGTAACATAGCCAACTGAAGAGGAACACTTAACCCTCTCGTAAAGTGTTTGACTCTCTCTGCCTCTTTAGATAGCAATGACACTGCATAGTGTGATAAGGTGTGGAAGCGAGTCTCATAATCAGCAAATGTCCCCTTCTACTCAATCCTCTAGAACTCCTCACGCTTGCTCAAACACAAGCTAAGAGGCACATACTTCTCTAGAAAGATTCGATAAAACCTGACCCAAGATAGTGGAGGTGACTTCGCTGGTCGACAATCAACATAAGTTGACCCTTCACCATTGCTTCACATCACCCATAAGCTGAAGAGAAATAAAACAGACCACATGCGACTCAACGATACCCAAAGTGTGCAACCTCTTATGACAGCTAATAATAAACTCATACACATCCTCATTGGGTTGTTCATAGAATAAGGGATGCTTCATTTTGGAAAAGTGTTGCCATATCTTCCGCTCATCATGGGTCATAACAGTCCCTGCAATAGGTCGAGGACCAAACTCAAGTGTCAAAATCTCATCAATACGGGGATTCAACATAGAAGTTGCCTGAACTCCTAGAGTACAAAACTTTGGAGTTTGTCTCTCTCCCACTCGGGTGTGTGACCCACTCGAAGTAGTCAGATGCATGTCCGCCTGGGAAAAACCATCAAGAACACTCAACGACCTGACTAAAGTGACCTGTAGAACTGGAGTAGCTGTAAATCTGGGATGATCCTGGGCTGGACCCATCTCCTCATTATATTGTTGATATAGATCTAGTAGGAGCCTGACAGGCTTCCATTGCTCCACCCCTCGCCGGTGCAGCTCCTCAAGCTCTACCTCGGCTCCTATTGCGACATTTACTATGATTATGCACTACAGGTGCAGGTGTTGGTACCTCCTCTCTCGCTGCATGGGCACGAGTCCTCACCATCTGTGAGAGAATAGGAAAAAAAGGTAAGATACCAATTTTATTAACCTTAGTACAAAAGGAATGAAGAAAGTGAAGTTTTCTAAATGTTCCATAGCCTTTCAAAGATAAGTACGGACATCTCCGCATCGATCCACAAGACTCTACTATACATCGCTCTTGTATTTAAGACCATTGATCCTAAAGCTCTGTTACCAACTTTTTTACTACCCCTTTCAGAAATTGTGGTGGCACCTAAACTCTTCCCCACAGTAGACGAACCACTCACAACTCATTTAACATGATATAATAAAGAAATGAGGCAATATAATAAATATATAAATAAGTTGTCTAGTATAATATAGAAATGTGGAACATAAGTTTGAGTATCATGATACAACCCCTAAAGATCTAGTCAATGATAGAAGAGCGCTAATACAGATACAAGTCTGAAATAAAGGACAACATAAGGCAAAACTGAATATCATAGTCTAAAAGTTTGAAATTTGTCTCTATGTTACATCCCGTAATTTAGTACGTTAGATCACATTGTAAGTTAGTCAACTTGAGCTCAAAGGAAAATATTATTTTTGAGGTTATAAGTATTTATGCTATGTTTAACAAGTGATAAGTAGTGTCCTGAATGTCAGAGGTTAACTGAGTCGAACAAAATAAGTTCCATTGAAGTTCAGAATGTCAAAAACGTTGTATGGACCGTATGAAATTTTGGTCATACTCATGTATGCAGATTCGGAGATCAGTGTATAAAAGAATGAAGTCCAAAAATAATTCAAGACTTTAAAGTACGACAACAAAGATTAGAAATAATATTTTGTGTGTCCCAAAAGGTGCTACGGACTAGTGCTATATCTCATGACCATGATGATGAGTATATGACGTATGTTAAAGTACTTAATATTTGAGTGAATTGAGATTAAGAATTAATTATATGGGTAATTAGATAAATGTTGGATTAGTGGGAGACAAAGAGAATTAATTGAAGGTGTTGAATTATATAATATAGAAACATGACCACAATTATTGATATAAGTTGATAACGATCAAATGTGTGATATATAGGCTGCCACGTGTATGTATATAAAGGACACTTGATTCCTATTATTAGCTAATTTATTAGAAAGAATATGTGCCTTTGGCATATGTAGCAATAGGTTTCCCAATCATTAAAATCTCTAAATTTGAAGTATCAATCATTAATGACAATAACTGTAAAGCCTGTAAGTTTCTAGGCTTAAATTTTGAGGATTACAATCTTATGGACATTCTATAAATAATTGATACCGAAGTAAATACTGACTTATATGAGGGCAAAACATATTGGGACATAGTATTGTAAAAAATCTCATGTGGAGTAGAGTTAAGTTATCGAATTAATTAAAGTGGCTTAAGTGAGCATATTGTATATTATCAGTTTGATTAAGTTGAAATGATTAATATTAGAAGTCAAAGAAATGGGTTCACGACCCAACCCAATTTTTGGCCCACAACTGGTAAGTGTAACGACTTGAAAAGTTGTTTTACTTGGAAACCCCTAAATTACCCTTCTAGAGTCTTTGTTTGCTTATTTGTGACTTGTGTGGATAGGTGGCATGGGTCTCGAGGTGATCGGGTAGGTTTGGAATCCATTTTAGTAAGAGAATAGAAGAGCTTAACATATAGTTGATGTTTGGGTAAATGTGCTCCATTCATAGTTATGTCGATTCCATTAGCTTCGGAATGACAATTATGAATTACTCGAGCCCTTGGTTAAGTTCTCAAGTCAGTCGGGTGAGATTTGAAGATTAGGTTGTGAAATTATTGAATTAGAACTTAAGAGTTGACTTTAGTCAAACCCAAGCCTTAGAGACCTTTTTCGAGGAATCCGAGTGTGTGAGCAGGTCTGGAATGTGTTTTTTTTGGTAGGAGTGCATATTTGGTTTGTGTCCGGGAGGTATCGGGAGTGTTTTGGGTGGTTGACAAAGAGTTGGGAATAATTGGGCATTGCTGGTGTCTGGTGTTCGCCCCAGCACCCTTGGTTCCTCTTTAGTGTGTCCACCTCAGCAGAGGTCTAGTTCGTTGAAGCGATGTTCGCCCATTAGTCGATGTTCTGCCTTAGTGGACACGTCCTTGCAAGGCGGGAGCACCTTGAAGGAATTTCTCTTTGCTCTAGCGGGTGGTCGAGTTTTTAAGTGGGTTCGCCCTAGCAGATATGGTTTCCGCCGGAGCTTCACCACAACAAAAGTATTGTTCAAATTATAAGAATTTAAGACCTAAAATTCTATTATTATTCCCCAAATATTTTCCTTGGGACTAGAGCTGGGCAGAGGGTATTCTTGGAGTTTCAAGAGGATTTGATCATTAAAAGTTACCTTTCTCCCTTCTAATAACGTGTTGTAGTTAATCTTCATCCTAAGCATGATTCCAATATTGGGAAATAAGAGGAATGCCTTGTTGAGAATAAGAGAGTTGTAATTTCAGATTGTTATTGGATTATTGTTGTTGATATTGTAAACTAGTGATGTATTACACTAGTAGATGATAATTACTTGACCAATTGCATGATTAAAACCCTTTTAGGAATTGGGGAAAATTCTAGGGTTAGAAATTGGGGCTTTTGCTCATTTCATGAAATTGAGGATCCAATTGTGATTTGTCTTTAAATTAACTCAAAATTATGATTATCTAGAATGTATTGGTACAATTTGGGCAGAAACGTTCGTATTTGATAAAGTGGGTCAAGGGTTCCTTTGTAATCTAGCTTGGTAATTATGGGTATCGATAGACCGTAATCTCATATAATTAATGAGAGAGGGCTCGCGAGAAGGCTCAACGAAAGGGGAAGGTTACCCTAGAGCGTGAGTTTTTTGGCTTCAATTAGACAAGTTGAGACTTTCTAGACTCAAGTGTATCATTTATGTGTGTATGCTATGTAATGAATTAAGGGGAGTAATAGGAATTAGGGGTCCCTTATTAGTAAGGTGACGAGCACTAACATGGGTATTGGTGAACTTAATTAGGTAATTAATGAACTATTATGATGCATGTGAAAGAGCTTATGTGTTTAGTCTTCAGGCCACAACCCAGTGCATAAATCCTCTTAGGTTGGTATGATTCCTATTTACTTGGGCTTGTAGCCACGGTGATATGATATTCTTGAATTGACTTGTCATGCATTCATCACTCCACATCTCGTCTAGACATCTGAATAAAATCTGATAATTCTGATCATACTGATTATGCTGTTTGCATGGTGTACACATATCTATATCATTCATACATATTATAATTGGCATTGAACTATTGAAAATTGCTGAGAGAAGCTTGGGAAGCTAGTTGTTGGATATGTTACATGATACAAGAGTGATGATTGATGATGACACTTCAGCCACAAAGCTAGTATCTGATGGGATCGGATGGGTATATAGACCTCATGAGTCCCCCATGGGTCACGTGATAGCTAATGATGTAACGTGTGTATACCTGGTACATATGGCCATTGCATACATACATATCATTCGCATTGCATTCATTCATATTCTGATATACATTTGGTGCTATGTGTTCTCGGTATAGTTAGACTCTTTTGGTTTGATGGAAGAAATACTATTAGATTACACTTATATCACTATGAGACTTGAGTGGAGTATCATAATGGGTATAGACTGTTACACCCTGTACATTGAACGTCATTTACATCGTGGTGATGAAAGAAAGGCCATGAGCTTAAGCTCCTAACATGAGCCGAAAGGTGACTTGCGAAGAGTGCCAAAGATTAGCGTCCGTCATATGGTGATATGCGTAATATGGAATGGAATATGGAGTGGAGTTAAAGATTAGACGTGGCGATCCAAGAAGGAACATGTTTATTTTCGGCTTTTATGTAGGTCTTTGCCGATACCACTTTCTTTTAACTTATTTTAATTCCTAGCTTAACTACTAGCTCTCCTTAGGACATAATTAGTATGCCGTGTAATAACTACTACCTCTCCATAGGAAATAATTAATATGTCGTGTACTAGAGTAGGGTGACAAGGCCAAGAACCATCTAGAAGAAGAAGATTCCAATGAGGTAATTCATGCACTTATCTACATAGATGACACAAATGGTTGGCCTAGAGAACATGAAGGGTTGGCCGAGCATTTCCCCTTTTCATTCGGCCAAGATACATGCTAAAAAGAGAAGCTTCCAACATTTCCCAAGGACATGATTCATTAACTAACTAGTTCATACACTTATCTACATGGGTGATACAAAAGGGTGTCCTAGAGTACATGAAGAGTTGGTCGATCCCTTACCCAATTCGGCCGAACCACTTTCCCCTTTCACATTGTGGCCAAATAGTTCTTGTATTGTGTCTATTTAGTTGTCTTCTAGAAAGGTCTAAGTACTAGTATAAATAGGACATGTAGTTGATGTAAATAGAACATGAAGTTATATGAAATATATTTGAGTTTTACTCAACTTTGCTAAGTTATTCAAATTTTGTGTTGGTTAATTTAGGTGGTCCTTTTGTGGTCCAAACCTCGATCCTTTTGTGGGTTAACCCCTCGGTGTAAGTTTAGTTAGAACTTTTGTGATCTAACTACACCCAAGCCAAGGTTCTATCCGGCCTTTCGTCCTACCTTACTTGGTTTGCACCCGAGCTTGTCCTTAACAACCTCGTGTCCAATCATTGTCCAAATTACTTCATCCTTTTCACCACCATCAACTACAACATTTACCTAACCCACACACAAAATGTTATTAACCTAAACACCCAAAAACCACCTGAACACCCTAACCATTTTCCTCGACGTCTTGGTCGAGTCCCTTAACCGTCAATCTACTATCCCGATCGGTTTCCACCACCTTACCACTGCCTAACTACCAAACACCGACCACCAACATAACCCTCAACGTGTATAGAACATCCCCAAAAAATGCCTTAACCCATTTCCACCCCAAACTATCCGTGCAACCCCCACAACACCCAAACAGTCTACAAAACAAGAGAACCCGACAACCTCCATTTGAGTCCATTTTCGGGTCAACCCGTTCCACCACCCAAACTCCGACCAACCTACCCTCACAAACCCCTCCTTATATACATCAGTTTGGTATCAGAGAAATGCATTCCCTTTCCACGACTTGACTCTATGACTAACATGAACGAAGAACTTCAGCGGACCATAAGTTACCTTATTGCGGAACAAATACAACTCTTGAGAAGAGAGTTTACGGAGCGTGTGTTGATTAATGATACTTGAACTTCCAACCTTTGAAGGCAATATGGATCCGGAAGAGTTTCTTAAATGGCTAAGGACCATTTAGAGGGTTTTCAAATACAAACTATATGATGATCACAAATGTTTTACGGTTGCTACATTGAAGTTGAAGGAATTCGCTTCCGTATGGTATAAAAACCTCAAAATAAGCCGGAGAAGAAATGGGAAAACCAAGATTGATTCTTAGGACAAACTAAAAAAACATTTTAAGAAAAAGTTCTTCCCAAGGGAATATGAACAAGACTTATACCACAAGCTCAACAAACTTCGTCAAAGAGTTCTTAAAGTTGAGAAATACGTCCGAGAGTTTGAGAAAGTCAGCATGCTTTGTGACTTAGAAGAAAAGGAAACTCAAAAGATTGCCCGATTCATTAGGGGTTTGAACATGGCGATTCAAAAGAAGGTTGAAGTTGCAACATACAACACATTTGAGGACGTATGTCATTTAGCACTCAAGTATGAAAAACAACAAAAGAAGAGTACCCTAAAATCCTATGTAAAGCCCACTAGTGTTAAAGAAAAGGGCAGTACCTCTTTTTCTAACTCATTGTATAGCCAAGAAAGTATAGAGAAAGATAAAGAGAAGAAAGTATAGGTCACAAAGGGGGTAGAGAGAAGTAGAAAGAGGTGCTTTAAATGTCAAGGATTAGGACACTTTGCAAATGAACGTCCTAACCCTCGGGTAATGACTATTGAAGTGTATAAGGAGTGTGCGGATTCCTTTGATATTGAGTAACCCAAAATCGAGGAGGCCCAAAAGGAAGATTTTGCTCTTGTGGAGAGAGTGTAAGTTTGGTACTCCAACATGTGTTGAGTGTTCAACTTGAAGAACACGAGGAGACACAAATAGAGCAAATATTTTACACTCAATGCAAAGTAAGCGATAAGATATGTAATATGATCATTGATGGAGGAAGCTGTGCAAATATGTCCTAGTAGAAATGGTGGACAAATTGAAATTGCCTACCCGCCACCATCCTAAGACCTATACTCTCCAATAGGTGAACAAATACAATGGCCTAAAGGTAGTAAAACAAGATCTTGTTAACTTTCAGGTTGGTAAGTACGAGGATGAAATATGGTGTGACATCCTACCTATGGATTCTTGTCATATTTTATTGGCTCGGCCATGCAATTTGATAGGAAAATGCAACATGATGGAGAGAAAAATACCTATTCTTTTTTAAAGGATGATAAGGAGATCCATAATGCGATTGTCACCTAATGAGGTGAAGGGAATGAAGATCCGAAATGCCAAGAAATGCAAGGTCGAGGCCCTCTTACTTAATGCATGGATGATAGAAGAAGAGTCGAAGAAGGGGTGTTCTATAGATACATTGGTGTGAAAGGAGAAGGAGAGTCATGTGGGAGATGCGGTTGAAAGTGCCAATATGAAGGAACTCTAAGAAATTGGAAGATATATTGCCGGATGATCTTGCACCTGAAATACCACCAATAAGAACATATAGATACAATCCGGAAGAGGCCAAGGAATTGCATGGACAAGTGAAAGAATTACTGGACAAAGTCTTTGTCCGAAAGAGACTTAGTCCATGTACGGTACCCGCCTTGTTGGTGCCGAAGAAAAATGAAACTTGGCGCTTATGGATAGCCGAGTAGCCAATAACATCACCATGGAGTACAAATTTCCTGTGTCGAGAATGAATGTATTTAGTGGGGCCAAATTATTCTCCAAGATATATTTGAGGAGTGGCCACCATCAAATAAGGTTATGAGAGGAAAATGAATGGAAGACGATTTTCCAGATCAAGTATGGTAGGTACGAATGGCTTGTTATACCATTTGGATTGTGTAACGCTCCAAGCTCTCCCCTGAGTTTCATGCACGAGGTACAACAACCATTCATGTATTACATAGCATCATCCGAGGGCATGCATGAGAATTCATCCAAGGTAGAAACTATCCGGAGTTGTCTCAAGCCTACAAATTTAAGTGTGGTAAGAAGTTTCCATGGCTTGACTTCCTTTCCTCATCATTTCATTCGAGATGTTAGTACCCTTGCTGCCCCTATTTCAAACTTGGAGAAACTACTTGAAGTTGAATGTGATGATGAAGTTGGTGTTGCTATCGTCTTAATTCAATACAAGGGACCCGTTGCTTTTTCTACTGAAGAATTGGGTGGTACACTGCTCAATTATTCTACTTACGACTCCATGATCCAATGGGAAAACAATTTGAAGTGTAACCCTTTCAATATATTGGCCAGGTTCAAGGAAAGCTCATACAAGAAAGAACTTCTGGACTTGTTCAATATTGGAGGTATTAATTCAACATTCGATTTTGGAGACATATCCCCATACATAGATGACTAGAATTTGAGGACAAAATTTGTTAAAGAATGGGAGATTGATGAAAGAAAGGCCACGAGCTTAAGCTCTGAACATGAGCTGAGAGGTGACTTACGAAGAGTGCCTAAGATTGTCATCTGTCATATTGTGATATGCGTAATATGGAATGGAATATGGAGTGGAGTTGAATATTAGACGTGACTATCCAAGAAGGAACATGTTTATTTTCGGCTTTTATGTAGGTCTTGGCCGAGACCACTTCCTTTTAGCTTATTTTAATTTCTAGGTTAACGACTAGCCTCCTTAGGACATAATTAGTATGCCGTGTAATAACTACTAGATATCCTTAGGACATAATTAATATGTCATGTAATAGAGTAAGGTGACAATGCCAAGAACCATCTAGAAGAAGAAGGTTCCAAGGAGGTAATTCATGAACTAACTATTTCATGCACTTATCTATATGGCTGACACAAAGGTTGGCCTAGAGAACATGAAGAGTTGGACGATCATTTTTCCTTTTCATTTGGCCAAGATACATGCTAAAAGGAGAAAGCTTCCAACATTTCCCAAGGATATGATTCATGAACTAACTATTTCATGCACTTATATACATGGGTGATACAAAAGGATGGCCTAGAGTACATAAAGAGTTGGTTGATCCCTTTCCCAATTCGGACGAACCACTTCCCCCTTTCCCATTGTGGCCTAATGGTTTTTGTATTGTGTCTATTTAGTTGTCTTCTAGAAAGGTCTAAGCACTAGTATAAATAGGACATGTAGTTGATGTAAATAGACATTGAAGTTATATGAAATATATTTGAGTTTTACTCAATTTTTCTAAGTTATTCAACTTTTGTGTTGGTTAATTTAGGTGGTCCGAACCTCGATCCTTTTGTGGGTCAACCCCTCAGTGTTAAGTTTAGTTAGAACTTTTGTGATCTAACTACACCCAAGCTAAGTTTCTATCCGGCCTTTCGTCCTACCTCACTTGGTTTGCACTCGAGCTTGTCCTTAGCAACCTCGTGTCCAATCCTTGTCCAAATTTGGCCCACCTCACTTGGTTTGCACCCGAGCTTGTCCTTAGCAATCTCGTGTCCAATCCTTATTGAAATTACTTCATCTTTTTTACCATCATCACCTACAACATTTCCCCAACCCACACACAAAATATTATTAACCGAAACACCCCAAAACTACCCGAACAACCCAACCATTTTCCTTATCGTCCAGGTCGAGTCCCTAAATCATCAATCTACTGTCTCGATCATTTTCTGCCACCTTACCACCACCCAACCACCTAACGTCGACTACCAACATAACCCTCAATGTGTCTAGAACATCACCACAAAACGCCTTAACCCATTTCCACTCCGAACTACCCATGAAACCCCCACAACACCCAAACAGTCCACAACACCCGAGAACCAGACAACCTTTATTTGAGTCCATTTTCGTGTCAACCCATTTCCACCCAAACTCTGACCAACCTACCTTCACAAACCCCTTCTTATATACATCACGTGGGTTAACTAACTTAAGCTTAGTAATGTTGAGATCCAATCACAAGGCTAAAAAGGGTTAAATGGGTGTTATGTATGTTAGTAAGAGTTCATGGCTAAATGAATCGAAGAAAGTAAGTTCGTTGAAATTTCGGTGAGAACAAGGCAGAATTTTGGCCAGAATCTATGGGGGGATATCTCTTAGTATATATGGAATTATGGAGTCCATAACCTATATAAATGCACGTTTTGAGAGTTTACTTTCCAACGCAACAAACCGTTTATCAATCAAAGCTCTTTAAAAAAGTTATGCACATTTTAAGAAAATGTATTTCGGTGAAGGTAGAATGCGGCACCGCATTTATGTCGCATTTTGGGCTCTTATGGGCTGCCAACTACCTAGATATGAGATGGACTTGCGGCGCAGCATGTGGTGACTTGCGGCCGCAAGTTCCACCGCAAACTTAAAGCGGTGGGGTAGTTTTATGGGTTTATAACCCAACTAAGGCTTCATTTTTACCCCTAACACTTCCCAAACACTTTTAAACATTTCCCTAGGGTTCTTATACTATATAAGGTCAGTTCCATATCAATTTGAAGGTAAATCGTCCACATATAATCATCAAGAGCTTGGAAATCCACAGAGAAGCAAGATGGAGTGAATGAGCTCCTTGATACTTGGAAAGAAGTTCATGGTGCAAGCTTTCTTTCTTGAGTTAGGTGAGTTATTGATGTTCTTAATGATCTGTAAACATCTCATAGCTTTGTTGAGATTATGGACAAAGAAAACTTGTGGTAGTTGAGTTAGAATTCCATGAAAGAGTTGTTTGAACCTTGGTTATTTCTTGAGTTATCTTGGAGATGGGCATAGCTTAAATTTGAAAGATGTGGAGTTAGAATTATAAATTATGTATGGTAATCTTGTGGTTGTTGATGTTGTTGTGTTGGTAGTGTTTTTGCTAAGGATATTGTGTTGAAAGGAAGTTGATAGCTGGTTAGTTGACATGAACACCATAACTAGAGGAGTATGCACTCTAGTTGTTCGTTGAATTATTCTAGCAAATCGATTCGTAGTTGTCAATTATATGTTAATCCAAAACCTCTATATCATCTAGATAATCTCTCATAAAGAATCCGAGGGTTCGTGAGACATTGTTAACTAAGTCATACATGTACGTTAAGACTTACTCTTTCATTATTTTGTCATGATCTACGACCAAGAATAACCAGAACGACGTCCCTACCAATGGAACTCTATTCCTAAAGTTTAGGCTTGCGATTACTTTCGTATCATATTATTATAATTCATCACTCCTATTGTTCTGTTTTGGGGGTATCTTCCCGACTTGATAACTATATGCCTCCGTATGACTTGTTTATTCAAAGTCCATTGATACCAACAAAGTTACATAATGATATTAATGACCCTGAGTCACTCCGATCAAAATTCATAAGGCCTTTTAGAGTTATTGCATGCATTATATATCTATATATATCTATTTTATGAAATCGCATCGTGCTATAGTTGGCTAGGTAGGTACTTATATGTGCACACCAATACAGTTGGGGAAGTTTATTATGATAGCCCCAAAGAGTGGAGTGGAGTAATGATGACAAAGTAGCCAAGATGTGTGGCACACACACACACACACACACACACATACACACACATATATATATATATATACTTATGTTTTAAAGCCATGTATGCATATTCCTTGCCCACATAGGCACTCTCAGAACATGTTGTTTCTATATTGATCTACTTACAATCTTGCACCACGTTATAGTTTCATCTTTATTCTTTATTGACAGTATTGTACTTGTTTATAGTTTTAGCCTTACATATTTAATACATCTTTCGTACTGACGACCCCTTGCTGGGGCAATACATTCATGCCAGCAGGTACAAATAGGGACACAAATGATACCTCTCAGTATGTGACTCGACTCAGCTGAAGCTTTTCATGCTCCATTCTTTGGGAGTTGTTTAGTGAGTTGATAGGTATGTGGTTGTATATATGTACATAGTTGGGTATGGCGAGGCCCTGTCCCGACTAGATGTTGATATACTCCTTAGAGGCTTGTAGACAGTCGTCTTGTATATAGTAGTCTTGTATGGCATTGTCAGCCTTGTTATATATATATATTATATATATATATATATATAAATAATATATTTATATATATATATATAGGTTATGCCTTTTCTACATGCAGGTGATTATGTATTTATATTAGAGATCTCCTTAGAGGCCTTGTCGGCCCATGTATTACTTAGTATGTTACAAGTATTATGGTTGGTACACTCAGGCACCGGGTGCCAGCCACACCCCTTAATGTTGGGGTGTGACAAACTTGGTATTAGAGTAGGTTAGTTCTAGGGATGTCTACAAGCCATGTCTAAAGCATCTGGGGGTTCGTGAGATATTGTTAACTAAGCGATACAGGTATGTTAAGGCTCACTCATTTATTCTTTTGGCATGATTGACGAACAAGCATAACCATAATGACGTCCCTCCCAAAGGAACTCTATTATTAAAGTTTAATCTTGAGATTATTTTCGTATCATATTGCTATAATTCATGACTCCTATTGTTCTGTTTTGGAGGTATCTTCCTGCTTGATAGTAACTTGAACTTTATGCCTCCTTATGGCTTGTTTATTCATAGTCCATTGATACTGACACATTTACATAATGATAATAGGAGGGTAACGACCCTGAGTCACTCCGACCAAGATTCGTAAGGCCCTTCAGAGTCATTGCATACATTATTTATTTATATGTAACTATTTTATGACACCGCACCGCACTATATTCGGCCGGGTAGGCACTTATTATGCGCAACACTGCAGTTGGGAAGTTTATGATGATATTCCTAAAGAGCGGCATAATGATGACAAAGTAGCCACGATGTGTGGCCTATATATACACGTATACACATGTTTTAAAGCCAAGGATGCATATTCCTTGCCCACAGAAGCACTTTCTGAGTATAAGTTGTTTCTCTATTGCTCTACTTACAGTCTTGTACCCAGTTCAATTTCAGCTTTATGCTTTATTCACAATATTTTACTTGTTTGTAGTTTCAGCCTTACATATTTAGTAAATATTTCGTACTGATGATCCCTTGCTTGGGAGTTGCGTTTCATGCCCATAGGTATAAATAGGGACATATACGTTACCTTATTGTAAGTGACTTAACTTAGATGAAAGTTGTCATGTTCCTTTCTTCCGGAGCTGTTTAGTGAGCTGATAGGTATGGTGGTTGTATCTATGCACATAGTTGGATATGGAGGGGCCCTATCCCGACCATATGTTATTGATATACTCTTTAGAGGCTTGTAGAAAGTCGTCTTGTATATAATAGTCTTGTGTGGCCTGTCGGCCTTGTTATATATATATATATGTAGGTTGTGCCTTTTTTGCATACAGGTGATTATGTCTTTAGCTTAGAGACACTTGTTAGAGGCCTGGTCGGCCCATATATTACAAAGTATGTTACAAGTATCATGGTTGGTACACTCGGTCCCTCGGGCACCGGGAGTCAACCACCCCCCAAGGTTAGGGTATTACATAGACGCCCTAAATGGGGGTTCGGCTAAACCTTGTTATAAATCTGGAATTGTGAGAGTACTTGTACAATATTAAATTGTAGACTTATTGCTAGGTTGGTTAACTAATAAATTATTATATTTAACTAACTAATTAGTAGAGGGGTATCGGAAAGTACCAACCCTCATCACCGTTATGGGTAGGGTCAGTCGATGATGCTTCTGAGTACACATATTTCCCGTACTCACTCTATGCTTGTTTCACTCCATGTGCATGTACTGAGTCGGAGGATGGAGGAGCGGATAAAGCATAACTGTTGGTGATCGCTAGTAAAGTCCAGGGTGAGCCGCCGATGCATTCCGTGCACTGGATATTTTTTATCTCTTTTTATTTTTCTGTTATTGTTATTTCCTAACATTATTGTTGTTCATTTTTAGACTTGTATTCAGTTACTAGAGCTTTGTACTCATGACTACCGGATCATTAAGGGTTTTTCTTCAAACTATGTATTTATTTTGAGACTTGTTAAATTACTTCTTCTTTACTTCCTTACTTTCTCATTTATTTCCGCATTAATATTGTGATTGTATGTTGGGTTCGCCTATGGGTTAAGGTAGGTTACCTCATAGCACAATGGAAATTTGGGTCATGACAAATTAGTATTACAACACTAGGTTAATGGTCTCATCAATACACAAGTCTTGCGGATCGGTAGGAAAAGCTCCATACCTATCTTCGAGTGGCTATAAGACATTTGGGAAATTTCAATTCTTTTGTATTTTCATGAGATTCGATTATAATTGAATTCTAAATATCTTTGTTTCACTCTTTCTCACAGATGGTAAGGACTAGATCAGCCGCAAGAGGAGATCAGGATTTTCTTCACCTTCACCAGCACCCGTTGTTAGAGGTGGTGCACGGGGAAGGGCACAAGGTAGAGGTAGAGGCAGACCTCGAGTTGCAGATTGAGATCGAGAATCTGTTGTTGCTTAGGTTCGTGACTTAGTAGAGTCTGCAGGGCTTGAGGCTATTTCGGAGGATGATGAGGTTCAGATTAATAATGATCCCGAAGATGATACATATGAGTTCTTCATTAGCTGTCATGAGAGGTTGAACAATCTCAGGTTAGTGGAGTCTTGTGGTGTTGATTATACTTATTTCCAGATGGTTAGACCTTCCAAGCAGTGGTCGAGGTCTTATCTCGAGTCTAGACCAGCAGGGTCCCCTTCTATGACATGGATTTTATTTACCTAGATCTTCTTAGAGATGTTCGTGCCTCATAGTGTCAGAGAGAGGAGACGAGCTCAGTTAGAGGGGTTACGCCAGGGACGTATATCTGTGACCGAGTATGAGGCGCATCTCCATACATCGTCTCTCCATGCTTTGATGATTTTTCCTTATAAGGCTGAGAGGGTGAGGAGGTCCACCAATGGGTTGATATGTCCTCTTCGTTCGATTGCAGCACAAATGGCTACCACAGGTTCCACCATCTAACAAATTATTGATGCAGTGAGAGAGTTTGAGTTTATTAGGCATGAGGATTATGAGGAGAGAGTGGTCAAGAGACCTCATTTTGTCACTCATGTGATTGCCTCATCTAGAGGTAGGGGTCATCATGGTGGAGGTCATCACCATTTGAGTGCCAGGCCCATTATTGTTGCTATGCCTATATCTGAGAGAGGCCAGTCCTCACGTACTTCTCATGGCTCAGGGTAGTTGACCTCGAGTTCTTACTGGCCCTCTGGCTGTGGTGGTCATTCTGGTGCTAGTTCTTCTTCTCAGTCATTGGCATTTCCTAGAGGGTATTTTGAGTGTGGTGATCATGGGCATTTCAAGAGATAATGTCCCAAGCTTAGGTGTGGTGGTCAGTCTCAGGGTTCTAGATCGAGAGCAGCGGTGTAGCCCGCTAGAGGTGAGTCCTAAGGTACTAGAGGTGGTTCTCAGGGTGGCAGGGGTGAGCCTCAAATAGTTCGAGGTAGTGATAAGTCCAGCTGAGGTGGTGGATATGGGGCTGCTCAGAATTTGGGTAATTGTGGTCATTTCTATGTGTTTCCAAGAAGAGGCCTCTGATGCGGTGATCACAGGTACTCTTTTAGTTTGCCTTCGACTTGCTACTATTTTTTTTATCCAGGGTCTACCTATTCTTATGTGTCTGCCTACTTTTCTTTGAGTTTAGATTTGATGTTGAGTCTTTAGCCATGCCTATTCATATTTCTACACCTATTGGGGATTCTATATTGGTATATCGGGCATACTTGGGTTGTGTAGTTACCTTAATGGGGTATGATACTCAGGTAGACTTAAAAGTTTTATGTATGGTAGATTTTGATGCTATTTTGGATATGGATTGGTTAGCTTTGTTTTATGCTATCTTGGATTGTTATGCCAAGATCGTTACCTTAGCGATGTTGGGTATTCCTCAGTTAGTTTGCAAAGGTACTCTTAGCTAGTGTCCGAAGAAAGTGATTTCATTTCTTAAAGCTCAGAAGATGGTAGAGAAGGGGTGTCTTTCTTATTTAGCGTATGTTCGTGATATGAGTGCGGAGACTCTTCCATTGGAGTCAGTTCCAGTAGTTCGGGAGTATCCAGAGGTGTTTCCCAAAGACCTTTTGGGTGTTCCGCTAGATCATGATATTAATTTATGTATTGACGGAGAGCGGGGCGCTGAGGCTAGTTTTGTTCCGCTATATCGGATGGCGCCGACCGAGTTGAGAGATTGATGGAGCAGTTGTAAGATCTTTTGAGAAAGGGTTTTATTCGACCTAGTGATTCGCCTTGGGTTGCTCCTGTGTTGTTTGTGAAGAATAATAATTGGTCTATGCACATTAGTGAGTCCAAAAGACATCACAGAAACTCAAAATGAACATATCTCGTCCATAAAGCTATCTTGGGAATATCTTTCTCCTTTACCCTTAACTGGTGATACCCTGATCTTAAATCGATCTTTGAGAAATACTTGAGACCTTGCAAGTGATAAAATAAATCATCGACCCTCAGGAGTGGATAGTATTCTTCATGGTAACTTTATTCAGCTGCATGTAGTGAATACACATCCTCAAAGAACCATCTTTTTTGCGAACGAACAATAGGACTGCGCCCCATGGCGAAGTAGTGGGCTTGATAAAGCTCTTTTCTAACAAATGCCTTAACTATTTCTTTAATTCCCTTAATTCTGCAAGAGCCATCCTGTAAGGGGGAATATATCTGGGTTGCATATTTTGGAGAACATCAATCAAAAACTCGATCTCCATTTTGGGAGGGATACACAGAAGTTTGTCTGGAAACACATCAGGAAATTCATTAACTACAGAACACACTAAATGGTCGGAGGCTCTAGATCTGCATCTCTAACCCGTACCAAATGATATATGTATCATCTGGGAATCATATTTCTTGCCGTTAGATAGAAAATAAACCTGCCTTTAGGCGTAGCAAGATTGCCCTTCCATTCAAGGATCAACTCATCTGGAAAACTGAACTTAACAACCTTCGTTGGACAATCAACATTTGTGTAACAAAAAGCAAACCAATATATACCCATAATAACATCAAACTCAACCATAGGAAACCTGGATAGATCAGCCAAAGTAGGATGATTACAAACTGTCATGGTATAGTTCTTATAACTTTGCCTTGCCACAATTATCTCACTGACTAGTGTAGCCACTTTATACGGCTTGGACAATAACTCTGGTTCGAACCTAAACTTACTAGCAATGAAGGGCGTGACATATGACAAATTGGAACTTGGATCAATCAATGCATAAACGTCATAGGTGAAGATGTATAGTATACCTGTAACAACATCCAGAGATGACTCTAAATCTTGGCGATCTTATAAGGTATATATGCGGTTTTGAGCATCGCCTAAACTAGAGGCTCTTACTCGGCCTCTGCCTCTACCAGGTGGGGTCTGCAGCCCACGACTCTTCTGGCGTGCACTCGATGAAGATGTTGTTATCGACCCCGTCGGCTGAGCTGCACCACCTCTACTTCTACTCGGGCACTGATGCATAAAGTGACCAAGACTTCCACACTAATAGCGCAGATCAGAACCCTAACGTCCCTGTCCCGAGTGTGTCCTACCACATGGCCACATGAAGGTAGTGGATCCCTCATCTATCCCAAACCTCATTGCCTCTGAGAACCAGAAGCTCTCGAACTTTGTCCTGGTCCTGACTGAGCATACCTGTCATACCTTAAATCCTGAAAGTAAGATGAAGAACTATTAGCAAGTTGAGGTGGACTTCAGGGAAATTGCTGCCTGGAGCTACCCACTACCTCTTCTAATGACCCAGGTGATCTGGCCCTTTTGGTTAATTCCCTCTCTCATTTCTATCGTCTCAAAGATGACGCTTGCAGTTGTCGACACTCTAAGCATATGCGTGTATCCTAGAAGTATCCATATCATTATTCAGTGAGGTTGTCGTACATTCTCCAATCATATACGGATCCAAATCTGTTACAAATTGATGAACTCGAACCCTCATTGTATCCACAATATTCGAAGCATACCTAGCTAGAGAATTGAACTGTAGACTATATTCTCTTACTCTCTTTCACTTTTGTTTGAGGTTTTAGAAGTTCTACACCATGGCCTCTCGTACCTCCAATGGAAAATAATGACTAAGAAAGGCTTCTCCCAACTCTTCCCACTTAGCTGGAGTTGCATTTGGTCCTCAGGACAACTCCTAGGCCTTATACCATAGAATAGCCACATCTCGTAACCTGAAAGAGGCTAACTCTATAGCCTCTGTATCTGAAGTGTGAATAACCCTCAACACTCGCAATATTTGATCAATAAAATCTCGAGGGTATGTATTTGGATCAGTACCAGTGAACACTGGCAGACTCAACCCGAGAAATTCTCGAGCCTTTTAACTCTCTATTGCATCAAAAGATTCAACGCCTATAGAAGCCTTTATCTTTCACTGTTGTGTAGCTACTATCTATGCCAATAATGACACGACACTCGCCACTCCTTGTTTAAATGACTCAGGTGGAGAAACAGAATTATGAGAAGCTAGAGCTACTACCTCTTTTCTAACCTCCTCATACGAGTGTGGAATAGGTGATATGTGGGAGTGCAACTCTCCCTGGGCCTCAACTCTTTCAACCTGGCTGGGTGGGGCATTAGTAGTATCTCTACAACAACCTCTCATTTATAAGTTTGGTGCACAACACACTCATAAATAAGACTCTACTAGACACGGCTCACAAACTCTCTAGGAATGTCTGCTCTGATACAAAGTTTGTCACACCCCAAACCAGGGGCTGTGGCCAGCACCCGATGTCATGCTGCCCCAAGAGTACCACTCAGATAACCAGATTCCTGTATGATAAAAACTTCCGGCCGACGAAGCCGTATTAGAACAAAACATACAACAACTATTCTGATTGATGAAAAAAAATGGTTGACGTATGTCATGGTTAGCTATATCAACATAGAATGTCACGCGCCTTCAAAAGCATGTCAGAGCCCGAATCTTTCAAATAGGACAACTGGTACTCAAACGCGTATTTTCGCATCAAGATAAGTACAAAGGAAAATATGCATCCAAATGGCAAGGAAGCTACATGGTGCGCAATGTACTATCGGGAGGAGTTGTAATCCTTATAGAAATGGACGGCCAAGAGTGTCCCAAGGTAATCAACTCAGACGCTATCAAGAAATACTATGCATGAGGACATGCCTTTCAGTTTGTTATCCCCCTTTACTTGTAATCACATTTTTCTTTGCTTGTAATTGCATTTCCTCTACTTGTAATCGCAATAGAAAAATCAAATGACATTTCCTTGTAATATAAACTACGCGATGACCTGACTCCTAAAATGGCATACGTGGGCGTCCATTTAGGACTCAGTTTCACTATTATAAAGATCATCCAGCCTTGTAACAAGATCCTAACTTGCAACTAGGGCAGAATGTTTGCGAAGACCTCAAAAATTCCACCGACAACACCAGTACAAGAGTCAGCCGGTCGCAAACATTCAACAAGGACAAAATTTTTAGAGGAGCTCAAAATTTTCAAGGGGATCTCAAAAATTTCACCAAGGCAAACGAGGAGCAGGCCCAAAGCGCCAAGGACGGTAGATGTACCTCGCTCATAGTGTATATGTCATGACACCATAGGAACTAATAATTTTTCTATATTTGCAGGCACCCAAAACATCGTTAGGAGGATGACGGGATTTTCTACTGACTTGTTTGTTCATGGATGAGGCAAGTATGACAAAGAAGGAACTCTGACACTGGAAGATGACAACCGGGCATCATAATCCGACCATGAGAGCAATGAAAACGACCATACACCATAATTATCACACAATCCGGTCATGAGAGCCATAAAAAGAGCAAAACGACTATCTCACCAAGAGAGTCACAACCGACAAAGGATGAAGAAAAGATAATCCAGCCATGAGAGCCATATAAAAAGACAAAACGACCATCTAACCAAGAGGTTCACAACCAACAAATGATGAAGAAAAGATAATCCGACCATGAGCGCCATTTAAAAGGATAAAATAGCAGGGTCACAACCGACATAAAGGATGAAGGAAAGACAATTCAGCCGAGAGAGACATATTTGTCAACTACATTGCCGAGAGGATCATTCATACAAACTGCATGCTGAGAGGGACATTCATACAAACATGTCGAGTGGGTAATTCATAAAAACTGCATGCTAAGAGGGCCATTCATACAAATTGCATTACTAAGAGGGTCATTCATACAAATACTGCCAAGAGTGCCATTTATACAAGTATGACGAGAGGGTAATTCATATAAACTGTATGTTGAGAGGGTCATTCATACAAACTGCATTACTGGGAGGGCCATTCATACAAATACTGCTGAGAGGATAATTCATACAAACTGCATACTGAGAGGGCTATTCATACAAGCATGTCGATAGGGTAATTCACACATGAACCAGACAGTATCGGGAGTGGCATCCTCTTAAAAAAAATATGCATGAGCCAGACGATGTCGCAAGTGGCATCCGCTAAACAAAAATACACACGAGCTAAATGGTTCAGAGGTGACATCCTCTTAACAAAAAATACACGAGCCGGATGGTGTCACAGGTGGCATCTGCTCAACAAAATATGCATGAGCCAGATGATGCCGGAGGTGGCATCATCTCAACAAAACACATATGAGCCAGACAGTGTCGGAGGAGGCATCTACTCAAATAACATGAAATAGAAAAAATACACAAGCCAGGTGACATCTGTTCAATAAAAAATAGACGAGCCAGATGGTATCGCAGTGGCATCTGCTCAACAAAATATGCCCGATCAAGATGGTACCACAGGCGGCATCCACTCAACAAAATTTCGCATAGGTCAGACGGTGTTGTAGGTGGAATCGTCTCAATGATGCCTACAAAGTCCTATGAGCCAGACGATGCCAAAATCAACATCCATGTGAGCCAAATGGTGTCAAAGGTGTCATCCGCTCAAGTCAACATAGTCATATGAGCCAAATGGTATCAAAAGAAGCATCCTCTCAAACAATATTCAACCAAATGGGTCATACGAGCCAGACGGTGTTGGAGGTGTCACCCACTCAAACTAATCACCCAAGAGGGCACAACAAACACAGCCATGCAGATATGTCCGAATGAACAATAAAACACGTCATGCCCCAAAAAATTGAAATAGGTTGGAAGCTACCAGAGGAGGGAAGCAAGCAGACCAAATCCAGACGCATGCGTAGCAAACATAGAATCTTTTCTTGGGTAGCCAATCAAAATAGTTTCCCAATGAGAGTCAAGCTCTATGTACTTGGGCTTGAAAGATCACTCCACTCCACACTCAATCACAAATAGTAAGGTAAAAGTTTTACTTTTTCAAACCCCGTGACCTGTCAAGCATACACCAAAAAGCTTTTCAAAATCGTTAAAGGCATTCCCGCATAAGGGATACCCTTTTTGGGCCATCGAGTCAAATTACAAGTTACTTGATTTCCAAAAAAAATGGGGATAAGTAGGCCACTCAATATCTGAGGATCGGTCATATTCCAACAAAATTGATCTGGAGCTTTTAGTTCTAGGATTTTGCTTAATTTTCTTTCTAGAAGACTAATAGAGTCGAACTACGATTGGTCTGAATTATCATATAGTCTGAGATATGTAGGAAACCCAGAAACTAGGATCCGGTGACATTTTTTCAAAATGCATAAAAAACGAGAAGTACTTTTCAAAGAGGTCAGCTAAAAACTAGGTCAGTCAAATTTTGTAGCTCTGGGATGGTCCCGTCATCCGCAAAAAATGAACTGGCAGTTGTTGACACCTAATTCTTACCCTAAAATAATTTTATTTAATTATTTAGGATTCCCGAGTCACAGACATAACAAAATATACCTCTTACGAGATAAAAATAATTTTACAAAATTATTTCAGAAATATTTTATCTCTCTTTTCAAAAATATATAGTTTGGTATATATATTGTATATCATATATTATTTACACATTTATGTTTGATAATTAATTGCAATGTTTTAAACTAAAAGTGAAGGTAATTGCGCAAATCATCCAAATTATCAATTTTCTTAAGGAAACTAATATTTTGTTCTGTCAAAGTCAGGAAGTTTGTTTAAATTAAATATGATAATTAATTTACATCTCAATGTTATGACATTTTAAAGAAAATTATAAAGGTTTTACAAAGGTCTTGACCCCCTTTCGATTTTAATTTCACGTTTGAAGCCCTAGTAGAGCTCGTTGTCCACTCTACGCCAAAACTGGAAAAGATGTTCGTGTGTTTCTTTTACGCTAGAGATGTTAATCCATTTTGGGAAAGAGTATTAGATGCTCTTACCCTTATCTCGCAGAACTGTCACAGAGCCACCACCCCTAGAATGATGAGGTTGCCCCTCTCTCTAGCTTTATCTGTACGATTTTTATTATTCTTGTCTCATCTGAGTTTGAATCTTTGTGATTTGATTGATTGATAACTTATTGGAGGGAGTTTCCCCCTCCCATAATTTTGTTCTTCCACATTGCTTCAATCTGAAAATCTAGAGTTTTAGAGGTTCTATAAATTGAACCCCTCCCTTCACTGTTAACGATCGGCAATTGGAGTTTCTGAGCTTGTTCAGTAACGAGTTTAGCCTAATTTTCTGAAATTAAAGATTTATTTCGATTGAGTTGGGTTCCAAGCCTTTTGGTGAAACCCTAAGTGTCGATTTAGGTCCAATTAGCCTAAAACTTTCTTTTTTCATATGTGTGTTGGCGTGATCGAGTGGAGAGTGGTAGATTCAGTCTCTAACCTTACTTTGGCTATCACTACAAGAGGTAATCCTTATTCCTTATTTAAATTCTTATCTAGTTTAGTTTAATATAGTGTATTACAATGCGTTTTGTGTTATTTCAAAGTATAATGATTGTTTGCTTGACTATTAAAGCTATGTTATCTGTTTAATGACATGTATTAGGTCTTAAGGTTCATATTTTAGCTAATTTGGTGTCATATCATGTTTATCATATCACCTAATATTAGTCTAAGTCTAGAAGTAAACTAAAATACATTGGTGTTTAGCCTAATCAATTTGTTTAACTAGAGATAACTATGGTTTAAGTGTGCTACTATTTTCTATGGCTTAAAGAAATAGGAACACCTTAATCTTCATGATCTATGTGCTTTATGACCTAAAAATGGACATAGACACTAGCTTGTATACCTGTTGTAGTTAAATGAAGCATACAATGCTAGATATGGAATAAAGTGACTTTAACATGACATAGGAGAAGCTTATAGGTTCTAGATTGGTCAAAAGGGCTTTATATTAAATTATATAGCCTATGGATGTCTTAAAAGGTTTTGTAAGGTCTATTTTTTCTAAATAAATGATGAATAGTTTGTGATGTATTGTTTAGATAAACTTGTAGTCGAATAGGTAACTTGCTTTGCCTGCGATTGACTTTTGAGACTGTTCAAGGCATCTGTGGGATTAAGAAATATGGAATATGGTTCATTCAGTTGTGTCATGGTTGAATATCACACATCTACATGCCTTAGTCCTGATGCCTTGATTGTTGTCCTGATGTTTGTCCTGATAACTGATCATGAGGAAATATGTGGTTGATTATATTAAGACTAATGGACCAACACCTAAGAAAATATATGAGATTAAGAATATTGTGTCTTTCATGTTGTTTGCATCTTATACATGTGAAACATGCCTAATATCTTGTCATTTTTTAAGTTGTAAGTTGAAATAGAAACCATGTTTAGTAGCTTAAATGGTGTTATCTGAGTTGTTTGTTTTCTTCCTGCCTTCCTGAATTTCTTTAGGTATCATGTGTTTGATTAGAGGTCAATTGAAATATAGATAGTGTGTATCAACAATAGGACATAATCTCCATGATAGTACATTGTGTCTATGTGTAACTGGGCTTTTATAGCTCAAAGATTGAAATCTGTGAGGTGTTGCCTAATTCTTATCCACTTGTGTGTATGTGATTGCTATCCATGTTGTGTACATCTAGTTCAGTCCTAAAAAATAAAATTGAGAAGTGTTTATTTAGATGCTTAATGTCAGGATCATGTAAGCATGTTAAAAATATGAGTTATAGATCTGTAGTGATTGTATGTGTGCATACTCATCTTGTCTGCTTTCGTCAATTGTCTACTGAGTCTTTACTGATAGTATACATGAGATATACATGGAGATATATACATGTTTTGGGCTTAGCCCATTTTGCCTCCTTTCATGCTATTTTCGTTAACTACTACTGATAGTTGGTCTTAGCCGATACCATGCATTGTCTTGTTTGAAATTTGGTTGTACCCTTTCACTCTATCCTTAACCATGAATATCATGCACACCTATTGCTTGTTTCTCTTACATAATTCATGTATATTATACATAGATAACTTTGGGTATATTTTAACTCGTATTCTCTTTTTCCCTCATCTATCCCTCTACGCACCACAATGGGTCGCTCTGGCCAGTGCATTATTAGCTGAGTTGGGCCAAAGGCCAACCATTTTAATTTTGATCAAGTCCGATAAAGGGTAGATGCGCATGAATGACAAGATATGAGTGTAAATATCCAACTTGTGTGCTTAGGTAGGCCCACCAGCCTAAACTCAACCTCTTTCAATTTTTGCTTGTAATATATCTATGTAATTATATGTATAAAACATATTTTGTGTGTATTGGAACCTTCATAGTTACAGACATAGGATAGGCAAACGATACGTACATCATTTAGTTAGAATCGCCACAAATTAGTTTCCTAACTTGAATAATTTCTAAATTTAAAAGAAAATAGACTATTTTTTTATTGAAAGCTAAACCGAATTGTTTGGGCTTTGATTAACACATATTAATTGAAAAACCATGCTTTGATCTAACAATGTATAAATGAGCCGATTTTGAAATACCAATGTTTTGAATAAATTTGGGCTACTTGAAAACATTTCTTTGAGTTTGAATTAGGTAGACTTGGCATTATAAACTGATTTTTATGGGTTGAGTCCAACCAAATGATTTCAAAGCAAAGATCGAAATGCCTCTCTTGGACTTGAGTTGAGTTATGCGTTTTGAATCAAGTTAGATTATGGAATGACCTTTGGGATATAACATGAAAACAAAAAGGGAAATGATTGTTTTTCTATACTTTCAAAAACCAAAAAATTATCATTTCAAGTGAATTACACTCATTTTTTAAAGCGTGCAAGTGATATTGGACAACTTATTTATACTGAATCGTAGAGTTCTACTCAAGTTAACTCCTGGGTGTTCTTAGTCCGAAAATAAGTTGACGAATTACCCCTGTGCGAACCATTTTGGCGGAAGTTTTAACTCTTTCATTTTCAAAAAATCTTTTGAGTTTTGAAATAAATGAATGACATGAATTTTGCAGGGATTTTAAATACTTTTAAGCAATTCACATCATTTAAACATGATATAGAATCCAAAGGTCAACTGTATTCTACAAATCCTTAATACCAGGGTGTAGAACACCTTCTCCGAGGGATCACCAGAACCCTTACCTTGACTCTAGTTTTAATAAACCGTTTCAACTGGGTTTTCCTTATTTAACTATAAATAGGTGGCGACTCAAAAAGTATTATTCGACTTAGAGCACCAACACCTCCTAGTAGTTTTTATGCCTTCGCGTAAAAGTGAACCGTAACACCGGCAATATCATACCTGATCATAATAGGACCAACTAAAATGGTATGCATAATTTGTGTCGTACCCAACCGACTATAGCGCGGCTCGGTAGCAAATAGATACATAAATATATAATGCATGAATGACCTCAGAAGACCAGTATGAACAGGTGATACACTTAAATTACACCTCATAAATGGCGTAAAGCGGACGTTGTCAAATGTAGTAACCCAACTAGGTTGGGGTTGAATGCCACATGGAATAGGGTGTGAAAAGGTTACTATTGCTGTCTTGTTCTCGACTTTAGGTCTTTGTTCATATTCCGGTAAGGTTGTAAAAGATTGTGCATTCTACTAGCTATTTTGACTTGATTGTAATAAAGTTGATTAAAAAACCAAAATTGTGTCCCCTCTAGATGAGATGTTATACTCTAGGTATTAGTGTGATATACTTCTAATGGATTGTTTTATTGTATGCACTTAATTTCTACGTGACTTCCTAATATTGTCCAAAAGTTAGGAAGTATTTCTCTTTATGATTTTCCCAAATATAAAAGAGTGAAATTAAAACGATTAACTACATCAAGTAAACTCCTCTTATTCCTAAGTGAATTTATTAAACGAGAGTTAATGTCCTGAGTTCTTTTTTACTTATCCCTACCAAACCATACAAACTTTTCCAAGTAAAGTAAAGTTTATGGCTTAAGCTAACATTTGCAACCATTAACGAACATGAATGAATAAGGAATAAGTAAATACTAACAACCCATTATAGATATATCAATATTAAATACCCATTCACATAACACCCATTGGGTCCACAACCATAGTATTAAATTTAGATACTCATAATGTTGATAACAAAATAATGAAAGAAATTCATAAAAACTTACAATGGAATAAATTAGATGAAAAGATGGAATCGTGTCCTCGAAAGCTTCAACCAATGCTAAGTATTCAATGCTATGAAATAAAGTCTTAAAACTGATGATAGATGACACAAAATCCTAAAAACAATTTATATAAGTCAAAAAACACGGAAATAATTTATGACAAAACTGCCCCAAGGGAACCAAGTACGGACCGCACAATTAAGTACAGTCCGTATAAGTTTATACGGTCCAACTATATGCCTAATTGCATGGCCCGTACAAATAAGTACAGTCCGTACAATTCCTTCTTTTTTTTCTTCAATGAAATGGCCTTTAAAGTAATGTAGGAAGTACGACCTATACAAATATGTATAGTCCATGCGAATCCACCGTACCAAGTCTTCTCCCAAGTGAAGTAGTATGTCTCAAACCATCCAAATATGCTCCAATGTACATATGGTACAAATAAGTACAGTCCGTACTTCTCTGAGTTCTATGGACTTTAGTGATATTTTATTGTTCTTGTCTTTTGGTGATCAATTACCTGAAACATAACAAAAACATATCAAAATGACACAAACTTGCTTAAAAACAAGTAAAATATATCATCAAAAGACATCAAATGTGTCATAATTATATGATACATCAATACCCCAAACTTAAAGTCATTGCTTGTCCTCAAGAACATACAACAACACACAATACTAACACAGTCGCTCAGATATCACAAAGTATGAATGTCTACAGTAGTTCCGGCAAGTAACTACCGACATATAATTTGTACAAACGTGTCCATATCCTCATTACTACACAAGATATATGACTCAAAATTATTGGAACTCACGATAAAGCTTCAATCAATGACATTAAGTTATTAGGGGAACCATGTGCACATGAATCTCAATTTCCAGAAAGTCAATCAATTTCACGAATCTATCAACCCTTATGCCCTCACATAGACCAAAGAATATCCCAAACACACATATATACAAATACACGGGATAAGAGACTACATGGAAGAGAAACACTCACAGTCACACTCACAAATAAGTTCTCAAACTACACATGCAAATGCCATATGCTTGACTTATTTTCAATGCCTTCAACTTTGGATAGATCGACTATGATCATATTAGGACTTTTTAGGGCTTGTAATGTAGGCTTAGGGAAGGCTCGGATATATATTTCGATGATACTGACATACCCTTCTTGAACACTGCACTTCATTCACCTTTTATGTACATTCTTCCCTCCCTTTTGATCTTGCTACCTCAGTGTGGGTTGTCAAACTACTTTATTTAAATCTCTATTTATGCAACAATTTTAGCATTTTTTCTAGCTAATTATTTACAACATCCACACTATTGCATTTACTAGGTAAATCGCATTCACCCCAAACTTAGCCTTAGGCCTCGTTTTCCTATATTTCACATGTCACCCCAACTTAGGTTTTTAGCCTCTTCTTTCGTCATTATAAAGTGTCAAGGAGGGAACCTACACAAAAAGGGATATTTCGAACAAAGGGTAATAACTCATTAATGGATAGTCAAAGAATAAGCTTAAAGGCTCAAAATACGAGACTAATGATACTTTATGTACACGGGTTAGGCTCATGAAAGGAAAAAGGGTTAAACATCATACAAACAAGGCCTAAGATCATTTCAACAACTAAGCTATCCTTAGAAACAAAGCATGACTAACCAGGAAAGTTCTAGATTGCACGTATAGCAAGTGAACACATACTAATAACTCACAACACAATGGCATAAGAATTGTTCTACTAACTCGATTTGACTTCCCTATTAAGCATTCAACAAACAAACTAACTTAATACTCTCAATGTGATAAAAAGAATCATGCATGTCAATTAAGCAACACATTTTGAGTACATATCACAAACATTATGAGGGGAGTATTTCAATTGCAAACCATTATACATGCCATAAGTTACTAAAACCACCACCACATAAGTCACGATTACTCTATTTTATCTAAACACAACCTAAACATACCAGGTTCCACGAAAATAAAACTCATAGTAAATGGAAAAGAAAAGTCGAGGGGGTTCTAGACACATATATAGACTAAATATAACACAAAAAGTAGCACCACCCCCAACAAAAAATCATGCATTGTCCCCAATGCATAAAAAATAAGTATAAGAGGGTAAGAACTACCTGAGGCGCCCTAGGCGCACTGCTCATCTTGAGGCTATGCTACCTCCAAAGTAGGAGCTGCAATATTAGTCAGTGGACTCTAGAGCTATGGACTCAATAGGCATGGGAAGCGGGCTGGGCAAAGTAAACTCAGCTGGTACGCTAATGGAAAAGGCACCGACTACCTCGCTAATGAGTGGTGTGGAGTGACTATCAAATATTGACCTATGCATGGCTAGGTGCATGTTCTTATCCTCTTATCATGGTGCAACATACTCATCCCCAAAGTAGAATCTATTTATTGCATTGCAAGATATGTATACTTTGACATTTTGAACCTCAACTTCATCCACTCGTAGAACTTTCTATATTTGTTGGCTCGTTTTCTTCATATTGTTTAGAGTGGCACCATATGAGGCATAGAACTCCTGAACAAAGACCCGACAATATTCACTGATGGGGTCGTTTAAACTTTAAAACTTGTAAACCTATATTGTCTCAACCGTGTGAGAAAACACATCTAACCCAGAGAAACTTATCTGTCGCTCCTCATATATGCTTTGTTGTAGATTATTTCCCCTCTTAATCAATTCTAACCCCTCATAGAATAATGCTTTGGACCCTACTATAGAAACCATAAGCTATCCTCATCAACTTGCTTACTTTGTGTTTCTTGAAATCTCATTTCTTCTACACTATCCGGGTCTAGAGAGGTGGCAGGGGACTTAGCTGATGATTCACTACCCTGTTCAGTCTCCCCATCACTAGAGTGAGATAAGGATTATTCCTCCTATTCAGACTGGATGCAATCGGATGATGGTGTTGTTTTGCAGGGTACAGATACTATCGAGGCCCTTATTTTCTTTAACGAAATGACTTTCTCTTCTTGGTCAGAGGCCTCATCACGCAAGCGTATCTGTATTCTGCTCTGTCATTACCTCTGCCCTTGCATATTTGTTTGTAGTCCTAGCTTTAACTTACAATAAGGGGTTTGGCTCACACTAGAACCAAAGGTCCTCCCGGAGAACCAACTAAGAACTTACAATCCCGAATTGAAAAACTTAACAAAATGAGTAAACACTCAACTTTTATATATCATTCAACTATGAATTTTACAATGGCCTAAGGCCTATATTTATAGTATAAAAGATACTATTCTAGAAACGAAATGAAAGGACACAAACTAACAGCTAGTGTGAACGCATTTGGATTGACTTGGTGACCAAGGTGTTTCGGCCAACCCTTCCTCTCCCCTAGGACAAAATTGAGTTCTTCTATGTGACCACACTCATGAGCTTGTTATTTCATAAATCCTTCCTTGAAGTCTTCATCTTCTAGAAGTCTCTTTTCCTTACCACTTTGCCATGGTGTACTCTCAGCCTAATCACCATTGTGAGTTATTAATTGTGTCCTAATGTTAGTTACTACATAGCACACCATGTCATAAGCTAGAAACTAAGGTCAGAATAAAAGACAAGCTAAAAGAATATAAATGGCCTCGGCTCCAACTATAAGGCTTCTTATATCTTCATGTCACAAGTCCAACACCGTTCCATTTTCATGCCATGTTTTGCATGCAAGTGTGGAACGATATTCTATTGTTGGCACTTTTGGTAAAGATTTTCTTGTCTTTGGTTGAAAATTTAAGTCTGTGGGCTGATTTACATCTAGGAATCCCCAGAATATAACCTATAGTCTACCCAATAGCTCATATGTACTTCCTCAACACTTCCAGTACCCTCTTCACTTTCTTTTCACTCAGCAATGCATAAAGAATGATAGGTAAAGTGTTATTCAAATCAAGAAACTCATACCTTAGTGAGATGGGAGTTACTTTAGTTCAAGTTTCAGTGGTTCAATAATAGACATTTTGGCAAGAGGAGTCGCTCAATTCTCTAGATCAAGAGAAAGTGTCTTCAGTTGATAATTATATGAACCCAATCCTACCAGCTAATTCATAGTCTCTACATACCCCTCCATATCATAACAATCAAAATTTACCAAAATAACAACTAGAGATTCTCCTAGACATTCTTCTTCCATCTTGAATTCAATAGCCTCTTCAATCGCATCCACTAAATCAATTACCGAAGTACTCTCATATTTACTCGGAAACTTCATCCTTTTGCTCGCTTGGAATGTAACTTCCTCATCATTTACCTGAAACTTAAACTTATTCTTTTTCGAGTGCATGAGTTCCCTTCCAGTAGCAATGAAAGGTTGACCCAATATGATAAGAATTTCTTTGTCAATAGCATAATCAAGGATCACAAAATTTTCCAGAAGAAGGAAATCACCAACACGAACAAGTACATCATCAACCACACCAACCGACCTCTTTATTGATCGGTCAACAATCTGCAACCTCAAACTAGTCAACCTTGGTATACCTAACCCCGATTTCTTATAGATATCAAATGGCATTATGTTAATACTTACCTCATTATCACAAAGGGCTCTGGCAAAATCATGTTGACCGATAGTGCATTGAATAGTAAAGGCACCTAGATTTTCCTTCTTTTGGACGTTGGTGTTAGAAATAATAGAACTAATATGGTGAGTCACATTTACCATATCATGCTTGGTTGGCCGCTTCTTAGTTATCAATTCTTTCAAATACATGGCAAAACCTGGCATTTCTTAGAAGGCATCCATGAACAGAATATTTACAGAAAGCTGCTTCAACTGATCGTAGAACCTTTGATATTTAGCACCTTTAGTCTTCTTAACCAGCCTTTGAGGAATGAGAGATGAAGATTTAAAAAGTTGTGTCAATGTTCTAAGTGCCCCGATCATCTTGCCTTTACCTTTTTCCTTGCTCACCTCTTGAGCATTTGAATTCTCTGAAACACAGTCAACTTCAACAACAGTAGGATCTTTATTGGGTACTTTCTTAACAGCACTTGACACATCATGTGGTGCCTCTTCTTCTTCCTCTATAGGCTCCCGTTCAACGACTTTCCCAGCTTCACTTTGAAGTAGTTTCCCACTCTGAGTAGTGATACTCTCAAATTACATCTCTTAGATGGCGTAAAGTGGATGTTGCTAAATGTGGTAACCCGACTAGGTTGTGTTCGAATCCCACAAGGCATAGGGTGGGAAAAGGTTATTATTGTAGTGTAGTACTTGACTTTAGGTCTTTTTTTGTATTTCGGTAAGGTTTTAAAAGATTGTGTATTCTACTACCTATTTTGACTTGATTGTAATAAAGTTGATTAAGAAACCAAGATTGTGTCCCCTCAGGATGAGATTTTATACTCTAGGTATTAGTGTGATATACTTCTAATGGATTGTTTTATTGGATGCACTTAATCTCTACGTGACTTCCTAATATTTCACAATTGTTGGAAAGTATTTCTCTTTATGATTTTCCCAAATATAAAAGAGTGAAATTAAGAATGACTAAATATGCCAATTAAACTCCTCTTGTTCCTAAGTGAGTTTATTAAAAGAGAGTTAATGTCCCGAGTTATTGTTACTTATCCCTACCAAACCCTACTCACTTTTCCAAGTAATGTAAAGTTTATAGCGTAAGATAACATTTGCAACCATTGACTAACATGAACGGATAAGGAATAAGTAGATACTAACAACCCATTATGCATATATCAATAATAAATACTCATTCACATAACACCCATTATTGGGTCCACACCCTTAGCATTAAATTTAGCTACTCATAATGTTGATAACAAAACAAAGCATTAAAGAATTGTAGATGAAAAGATGGAATTGTGTCCTCAAAAGCTTCAACCAATCCTAAGTATTCATATGAAATAAAGTATTAAAACGTATGATAGATGACCCACAAAACTCTAAAAACTATTTATACAAGTCTAAAAATACGAAAATAATTTCTGACAAAACTGCCCCGACGTCACCAAGTACGGATCATAAAATTATGTACGGTTTGTATAAGTTATACAGTCCAATTATAGGCCCAATTGTATGTCCCGTACAAATAAGTATGGTCCATACAATTCCTTCTTCTCTTTTCTTGAATGAAATAACCTTCAAAGTAAGGTTGGAAGTACGATCGGTACAACTAAGTATAGTCTGTACAAATCCACCGTACCAAGACTTTTCCCAAGTCGAGCAGTCTGTCTCAAACCATCCAAATATGTGCTCCAATGTATGGCCCGCACAAATAAGTATGGTCCGTACTTCTCTGAATTCTATGGACTTTTGTGAAATTTCCTTGTTCTTGCCTTTTGGTCATCAATTACCTGAAACATAACAAAAACACATCCAAATGACACAAACATGCTTAAAAACAAGTAAAACTTATCGTCAAAATACATCAAATGTGTTGTAATTCTACGACACATTAACACGGCGCAGTTACATAAGGTCGTTAACCGCCACCTATAATTATGGGACAATTTACAACAATGTTACAATCTAACAAGGAACTCAGAACCAATCATATAGAAAGGAATATCCTAAAGTGCGGTAAGTACTCCTCATAATGGATATGTCAAGACATATAATAAAGTGTGGAAAGTGCTCCCGACAAGGGACATATAAGATTCAATAATCCAATAATAGAATAAAGGATAGGCACATCCTAACAACGAAGAGTAGAACCTTTATCTGAGGGACATTCCATCTTTGTCATTCTATTACGATCATGTCAAATGAAAAGAAGGGGATAAGCCTTATATACCTTATCGTTTGACCAATCATTAGCTTGCACTGCCTCGCACGCCCTATGAATATCAACCTACGCAATAAAGATGACGTGAGTCAAGTTTAAATAATTGACTAGAAGGTCAATTCATTATGACATTCTATCAAGCACATAACATTCGTAGAAATCCATACCCTTTAATTATGGTAACTTAACCTTAGAGCAACCTCCTTATTCCTTTTCAGGCTTCTTCTTCTTATTCCAGCCATCAACAAAATTCAACTTGTAGATAATCATAATAATAATCATAATATCAAAACCAAGTTATTTATCATAATTTCCAGCCACGATGAGTCATCATGTAGCCTCAAAACAATCCAATAACAGTTACATAAGCTTAAGCACAAGCAAGAGGGTGATGTACATACCTTATACAATGTGTAAAACCTCAAATCAATGCTTTTCTCCATTTGGAACAACCTTCAATTACATAAAAACACCATGGTAGTAT
This sequence comes from Anisodus acutangulus, assembly GCA_029783415.1. NCBI lineage: Eukaryota > Viridiplantae > Streptophyta > Magnoliopsida > Solanales > Solanaceae > Anisodus > Anisodus acutangulus. Next base: position 80,803 of record JAJAGQ010000036.1, on the reverse strand, counting down.
TATTATTCACTCCAATTGGCTTCTTGATGATGGATTATGGTGTAATCACATTGGAACCAACTTTGATTCTTAGGAATCTATTGGGAGGTCTTAGGAGAGAGCAAGGGCAAATTTTGGTCGAGAAATGACAAGAAATAAGCCCCAAAACATATTTAAAATGACATAAAGTCGGTCACCGCCTCAATGTACGACCGAAAGTACGACCCATACAAAATGTACGAAAACATGCACGGCCACATGTATGGCCCGTCCCTCTTCCAAATATGCAAGATTGATACGGTCTCCTAAGAAAAATTTTACGGGTCGTACCTTAATGTATGGTCCATATATTCCACAGTACTGTTATAACTTCATCAAAATTTGGCAAAACACATCCTCTTTGATAGTAAGATATTAATTGATCCATATGAGCCTATGGGAGAGTCAAAGAGTAAGGATAAGAGTGTTTATATTCTTGAATTCGTTGTGCCAAAAAGAGAAAATTACATTCCTCATCTAAAGGCTGATACGTATAGAGTAAAAAATTTATTACATGGCCTGGTTATATTTTTACCCCCATGAAAGGAGCATAGTCGTAGACTGGATGCCCTGTTAGGGGTACAATTCATAAGTTCAAGGTGGAGGAAAGTTGTTTCATGTCGTGACACAACGATAAATCAAGAAGGTGGAGGAAAGTTGTTTCATGTCGTGACACAACGATAAATCAAGCACTTGTTGGAAGGCAACTCAGCTTATATGTTATTTAGCTGCGTTGGCTACTGCTTCCTTTTGTTAGAATGCGCTACTATGACGTATTTAATTTTGTTATCACCATGTTCATACTAATTTAATTTCTTGTGTGATTCTGACCGCTTCTCTTGCTTTGCTTGTAATTATGCTTTATCTTGAGCCGAGGGTCTCCAGAAAATAGCCGCTCTACCTACCAAGGTAGAGGTAAGGTCTGCGTACACTCTACCCTTCCTAGACCCCACGTTGTGGGATTTCACTGGTTATGTTGTTATTGTTGTTTATTTTATAGTGTTATGTTTTGTTTTTCTATTTTTATTTTGCGGATTAGGGGAAGTCAGACTATCCGAAGTTGAAGAGGAGGAGAATGTTTGGGCTTAAGTGTGTGGTCATGCTGACCCTTGATGTTGAGGTTCATGTTTCTAGCTAGCCCTAGAGGGTCTCAAGAAGTATTTCTCACCCTTGTTTTAATTTTTTCTCAACTATATTGAGGATAACACATATTTTATGTGTGGGGTGGGGTACTTTCTATACATTTAAGGTCGAGGATGATTATTCCATAGGATTTGTTATTTATTTCTTAGTCTTATAAAAAAATTTAAAAAATCAGAAAACCAAGAAAAATTTGAAAAGATTTTACTTTGTTCTTTCTTTTAATTTTTCTTTTGTAGCTTCTTTTTCTCTCATTAGTGACGTAGATCATCCACCCCTTGGTTTTTATTATGGCCTCATTCTTTTTCAAAACGGGGCCTTTGAACCGAGTAATTTTTAAAAAAATTAGGATTAATTTTTTCTAGGATAAGTAAAATAGAGAGAAGAAAGATCTCTGTGACTTGTTTGATACTAGCATATTTAATCCTGTGTTTGAGTAATACTTTACTGTGAGTTCTTGAGTTAATTTAGAATAGCAGACTTTCCAATATCTAGGCTTAAGGTTGTGATTCGGTATATAGCTTATTCTTATTTTGTAGTTCGCCGTGACCCTGTATGTCTTAGAGTAGAATTGATCTATCTCGATTGATATTTGTGCCATGTGTAGTGAGGATTTCTTGCATATATTTCATATTTTTCATCTTAGTCTAGAACTTGCCCTGCATGTTATTGAATTGAAATAAAAGTGTTGCTTTGTTTAGAAGATGTTGATAGACTTTCTTTGATATGTCTTGTGAATTTTATCTTTTTAAGATATTGTACCACTAATTATCCCTTTGAGACTATAGCCTTTCATTTGTTAGTCGTATTTTTATCTTGATCTGTTTATTAAACCCCTATTTTTTGCATCCTGTTTCCTTGAGCATTGTAGCTTAGGCTGTGATAAAATTGATAAATCTTAAGAAAGGGATGGTCGAGTGGAAAAATGGCGACCAATGAATGCTACAAAGTAAAAAGACCCTCTTAGAAAGAATGAAACATGAAAAAAAAAGAATGAATATTTGCTTTGAAGAAAAAATGATTGAAACTGATGCTTTGTATGGCCGACTGTCTATCCTCAGCGGTAACCTATTTTCTCTTGTAGGTTAGAACACGTTACTCTACTTGTTCTAAGATAGTGTTTTGCAGAAGATTAATAATAAATAGTAATGTAAGGACACAATATTTTTACGTGGAAACCACCCGGCTCACAAGGGAAGTAAAAACCACGACCAACACCTCTGTAGGATTTATCCCTAAACTCCACTACAATGGTGAGTCTCTGCGAATTTAGGTTATAAACTATGTAATCTAGGAACTAAGCTTTAATTCCTATATCACTAATCAACCTTTGACTAGCGAGCAACCTTTAAGTTAAACTCTAACTTGAATTTGAATTATAACGTCTTGTATCTATCTGTATGCTTCTAACAAAGAGAATAAATTTACAAATCGATAAACAACCTAATACAAATATGTAGACTCAAGAACTGTAAATATAAACTCTGTAATACAGCTTCGTCAATCTTTCTTCAATGTATTAGGGCGACACCTCTTGAATTAAAAATGAGTATTGTTAGGTCTGGGAGATCCAACAAGAGGTTTGACCGCGACATTTTCCCAAATGGGCCGGCGACAATGAGTTCATGCAATACAAAGGGAAAAAGTATTATCCAGTTAGAATGTATCTAAGACTTATCAAAAAGTATAAAGAAAATACCACACTCCTCAAACACATGTATAATAGCATATATTACATAATGATCAAGCATGTATGGGTTATTTCATATAAACCATACAGCATAACAAATCAGAATAGGAGCAAAGGCCTAAATATGTAGAGGTAACATGACTGGCCCGCGTCGTATAACTAATGGTAGGTAGAAGAAATGGGTGGGTCTGACCCATCTCAGATATGCAACGACAACAAGATAGTATGAAGAAAGCAGATGGGCCTAGCCCATCTCACATAGATAGTCATCAACAAAGTAATATAAAGTAACAAATGGGTATGGCCTGGAACAAACTCAACATATTGTAATGCAAACAAATAGAAGAAAGGAAAAGCAAAATGGGCCTGGCCCAAAGCATATATGTCATGACACCTTCGGGCGTCGTGATGGTACCTACACTTCTCTCACCGGAGGCGAACCACTTCTGAAATAACAACATAAAAGGTGAATGAAGCAGAAATAAAAGAACTAATAAAGTTCTCTTCCCATAATATAAATAAGTAACCAGATCCAACATCTAACTATTACATTTCCAAAATCTAGTATGTCAGTACAAGAGCACTAATACTGAATAAAAGGAGTCTGAATATTCTGAAACTCTCTCATGAACACAATAAAAATACAGAAATAAGGAGGAAGCATCTATGGCATGTTGAGAAGATGCAATCTCATCCCGAAAACTTTGATCCACCAAGCATGGACTCAACCATGTGGTCCAGAGCTGGTAGATGGCGTTGTATCTGCATCCAAAAAGAATGGAGCAAGTGAAGTATGAGTAGACAACGTACCCCAGTAAGCATCATATTAAGCATCATAGGGCGACAATGATGGAATACAAATAACAAACATAACTACCAAGTTGACTCTCAGATAATCATATTCTACATAATATCATAATCCACATAAGTCACCCTCACTTCACATAGATGGTTCAACACTTTAACAACTCAGGAATCATGAAAGTTCAGTTTATACGAATTCACCTTATCATGATAATCAATTAATCAAGTACAATCTCAAGTAATCAACGTGTATGAATGAATTAGATGAATGCAATGCAAGGTACTTTTCCATCAACTAGTATAGACACTCTATAGGCTTTGCCATATTGAAATAACACATGAGGGCCCCACACCATCCGAATACCACTCCTAGAAGCTGGAAATACCTCATTTTGACTAGAACCCAAAACTCATTTCTCAAGCCATATCAAATCTTTATCATCATCTTAGTATTTCCAAGTCATCTCATAATAGTATCCTTACCTTTCATTTTCGGTCACCATTGGAACCATAACATTTCCATATGACTCCATTTCAATATCACAATAATCATGAGTGTATGAATGCATCAGTAATAAGGCAAGTAGTCATGGTATATGAGATGCAATAAAGTTAAAGAGATAAATAACACATGCTTTAGAATTATCAATCAACACATAATTCCATAAAATCAGACAATCATATCAGAAGAATATGTTATGAGTAAACACAATGGTGATAAGCCCACACAATGACAATAAGCCCACATAACAGCAGTCGGAATCAACCTTAAGGTTGTTTCCCTAAAATACCCATCAAGACAGTTTAACACAGATATCCATTCAAGTGCTCATCACAACCTAAGGTAAGACCCCCAACACGCTAAATACCACTCAATATTTATATCAATTATATGCTTCTATCAAAGTCTAGTACATTAAATCGTAGCCTACCTCAGAGCCAAGTAGATGCCACAAACTACAATCCTCTGCCAAGGCCTTGCCTTTGGGAAGCGCCTCCGAATAATCAAAGTGTAACATATAGATTCTACGTCAATAAAGTTTTCTAATACAGATACAAAGGCATAACCTTTTAAAGAACCCGATAGTCTAACCCCCAATTTGACCATGGGCCCACAAGGATAAAAATTAGAACTTTATAGTCTAGAATCATGAAAATATTCTAATGAATCATATTCGTAAGTTAATTAGGAAACTAAGCACCTTTAAGTTTCCAATTTCATAAACTAGTAAAAATCCCCAATTAGGAACCCTAGATTATTCCCCAATTCATTATAGAATCAAATCACCGAATTGAAACATTATACTAGATCAAATCAACATTTCCCAACTCATATTTGCAATATCAAAGCTTATAGATAATTACTTAATCTCCAATTCCATGGTTCGAGTCTCTTATTATCTAACATGAATCCTAGGTTTCATCTACCTCAGAACAAAAATAGAACCTAGATTAAAAAACATTATCATAATTAGGAAATAGAAATGGGATGGAATCTTACCCCAAAGTAAAATAATGATTGATTCATCAATAATCACCTCCCCACCGAGCTCAAGTTTTAAGATATGAAAATGGGAAAAGTGATTCGGAATAGGCTCTTAATTCTAGGTCCGGAACCAGCAATCGTGCTTTGGCGGAATGGACCTTGCCAAAGCGGCTCGCTTCTGTGGAAAACTGCCACAGAAATGGCCCAACTTAACGTACCTAGAGGACGCCGAAGTGGAGAAAATATCACAGAGGCGGATCACATATGTGCAACAATGAATGCAGGAGCAAACTTTCCAAACCTTGCCAAGGCTCGCATCTGCAGACCAACCTCCTTAGAGGCAGCTCCGCAGAAGTGGCCACTGGTCCACTGGTGCGAGACACCATTAACCAACAACTTAAGAATTTAGTAATTCTCCACCACCCGAAACACACCCAAGACCTCTCGGATACAAACCAGACATACTACACAAGTGCAAATGATGCTACAAATTCATTCAGGCATTTGGATTTTTCATATGACCAAGCTAAGGCCCACTTTTCTACGAAAGCACTCAAATTTCATATATTTGCAAATAGTGACACAAAACACATTTAAACATCTCTAGAAGTGAACCAAGGACTTGACTAAGTCCTAAATGACCCTCTAGACCTACTGGAAGCGATAGAACACTCAAAAGTCAAACTTGAGTAACCGAGTTCATTTCAAAACTATCAAACTTAGGTTTGTTCCTCTGAATTACATCTACAATTACCTCAAGAACTGTGCTACCCATTCCTGCAAGTCATAAACTCTACACAGAGTCTACGGGAAGGTAATTTTGTCAAATAAAGGTTTTTAGCTACACACGAGCTTGAGTACTAGTTATCCTATCTGAAAGAGTCGGATTCTAACCCGCTTGTTGAAAGTAGATGGCATCCTTTGTTGGTATAGTTGGTTGTGACATACAACAATCATTCTCTTCTCATAGATCATATCTAGTTGAGCGTATTATTTTTTAACCCACTCTACATTGTCTAGTTCTACTTGTATGATTATGAGTGATGGTACTTTCACCTCGACTGGTATCACTACCTCAGTACTGTAGATAAGAAAATATGAGTCGCTCCTGTTGAGGTTCGAGTTTTTGTTCAGTATCCTAAAAATGCATAGGGCAACTGTGCAAACCAATACTTGTAGCTATGTATCATTTTCCTTTGTATCCTCTTAATGTATTTGAGGCAAAAATCCCCGTGAACTCTAGGTTCATATTCGATCTTCGAGGTGATAAGCTCGGAGTTCCAAAAATGGTCGATCAACCTATGGTGATGTGCTTATCATGGAATGGAAAGTGGAATGGAATTGGACTTGTTACATAAAAATTCAAAAAGGTGTTTATATTCGGCTTTGTATGTAGGTCTTGGCCGAAGACCATATTTTTTTGGATTGTCTATATGTCTTAGCTTAGGACTAGTATGCCATATAATAACTACCTTAGGACTCAATTAATAGGCCATGTAAATGGTGACAAGGCCGAGAGTCTTCCAATAAGGTGACTAAGCCAAAAGGTCTTCCAAAGGGATGACTAGACCGTGAGTTGGAGGACAAAGTGGAAAGGAAAAGAAACATCTAGAAGATGGGGCTTTCAAGGAAGAATATATAAACTAACAAGTTCATGAATGAGCTATATTGAATACTTCAAGGTCGTCCAAAGGGATAGGAAAAGTTGGCCGAAATGGTTCAACAAACAAGTGCAAGAAATGGAAGCTTCTAAACAAATTCCAAGAAGATGAGATTGTTGGAAGAATCAAGTTCATGCATTCTTTCACTTGGAATCCACGAAGGGATGTGAAAGATATTGAATTCATTCTTATCTCCAAGTAAAGACCTTTACCATTGGCTTGGTTTGGCCGAAACATCCTTGGTCACCAATTAAACCCAAACCCGTCCACACTTGGCCGAAAGTGTACTTGTAGTTTGTGTCTCTTGATTTTTCTTCTAGAATGGTCCACTCTCTACTATAAACAGGACCCTTAGGGCCTTGTAAATAGGCAAAGTTGATTGAGATATAAACTTGAGTTTTACTCATTTGCTAAATTATTCAACTTGTGTGTTGTTTATCTTAGTTGGTTCATGTGTGAGCCAAACTCCTTGGTGTAAGTTGAAGCTAGGACTGTGTGACCTAGTTAAACCCAAGCTAAGATTTCCCTTCCGTGTAAGTCTTGGTTAGGACTGTGTGATCTAATCAATACCCAAGATCGAGGAAACCCCTTAGTGGTAAGCAAACGTTGGAACTGTGTGGACCAACCTAGCCTAAGCTTTGGGTTACTAAAAGGGCTTCCGACCACCTTCATTTGGCTAGTTCACGGGATTGTACTTAGAAACCCCGGTCTTGACCTTGTGGAATTGGTTACCATCTTCTTGGTGTAGACTCAGATAGTAAAACCCTCATGTATCTATCCTTGGGGTCATCAACCGCACCTCACTTAAACCATAACAACCGAACCAACACTTAACCAAACCAACTATCCTTCACTCAAGCTTGCATCTTGCAACTCGTGTTCAATACTTATCCAACCCACTATATACTGACCATCCTCAACCCCCACAGTACTTCACAAACATTCCCACCAAAGGTTGTTAACCAAAACCATTGGTAAACAACCGTCCAATCCCGACAATATCAAATTGTCCACTACAAACACCAACCGAGAAACTCACTGTTTTAGATTGTTCCCGAGACCTTACCATCATCAAACCAACAAACCCAGATCACCATAGCCACCCTCGACATACTCGAAATAACCGCAAATAATTCCTGAGTCCAATTCCACCTAAAACTACCTTAACAACACAACTAACCACATTGACGTCTCTACCGATTTGCATCATCAAATCTCACTATTTCAGTATATTTCCACCACCTTGACACATCCAAACCTTCAATTCCTGATCATCAATATCACCCTCAATACACCCATGACACCCCTATAAAATGCCTTAACCCAACCCTTTCTAAATCCACCCAAAATAGCCATCAAACACCATCCTATCCGGCTAAGTTGAGAATCCGAGAACCACCTTTTGAGTCATATTTTCGGGTCAATCCAAATATAACCAAGATCTGAACCACTTACCAAATATCACCCCTCCTTACTTGCATCTGATTGGTATCAGAGCCAAGTTATCCCATCCCACGCAACAATGCTATAGCTAACATGAACAAGGAACTTACGAGGGCTATGTCCGAGTTAGTTGCGAAACATGTGCAAGCCTTGTGAAAGGAACTTGCCGGGAATGCCATGAAGAACCGCACCAAATTAGGACCTATACTAAATGGCCGAAAGCATGAAGTCTTGGCACTCCAACGTAAGTTGGAGGTTCCACGCGAAACACCTAAGGAGACACAAAGGGAACAACTCTTCTACACGCGTTGTAAAATAAATAATAAAGTGTGCAATGTTATTATTGACGGGAGAAGTAGTGTCAACTTGACCTCCATGGAAATGGTGGACAAGTTAAAATTACGCACCCTAAATCAACCGAAACTATATGATCTCCAACGGCTAAACAAGATGAAGGACTAAGAGTAGTGAAACAAACTTTTGTTAGCTTTCGTATTGGAAAAAATGAAGATAAGGTATGGTGTGACATCCTCCCTATTGATGCATGTCATATTTTATTGGGCAACTATGGAAACTTGACACGAAGGCACAACATGATGAAGGAAGGAATACTTATTCATTTTAGAAACATGATAAGAAATTTCGACTAGTGCCGATGTCACCTAGTGAGGTGAAGGACTTGAGAATCCAAGGTTCAAAGAAGCGTAAAGACGATGCCCTAATACTTGATGCATGAAGGGTAGAAGAAGAATCCAAGAAGGGGAGTCATATGGATTCATTGGTGTGCAAGAAAAGGGAGAACATTGCGGAAGTTGTAGAAATTGTCGACGTGAAGGAACTCCCGAATGATGTTGCATCCGGAACACTACCAACGGAAGATAGTGAACTTGCCCTTGATTTATTTTCAGCGAGCTCATTGTCTACTCACCAATATTATGGAATCCAAGAACAAGAATTGGTGGGCAACAGCCAAACGAGCCCTAGTCCGTGCACCATTCCTATGCCGAGGTCGAAAGATCTTTTTGAGTTTACAACCGGACCATCACCAACCATTGATCATACTCTTGATTTAATTCTGAGAGGCTCTTTGTCCAATCAAAAATCTTGCAAACACAACCTGGAAATGGCTTAGGAAGTACAACACGCGTGTAGGAAACACTAGGCATGGGCCTTGTCCAAAAGAACTTTAGGCCGTATACGGTGCACGACTTGTTGGTGTCAAAAAGACATGAGAAGTGGCACACTTGTGTTGCCACCCAAAATGAATCCGAATGTACAAATACAAATGCGGTAAGAAGCTTACATGTCTCGGCTTCTTCATATCCTCATGCCACCAAAACTGTGGTGCCTTTACTGCCCCTATTTCGACCATGGAGTCACTAATTAAAATTAAATATGATGCTAGAGGAATCGGCGTTGGTCCCATCCTAATTCAAGACCAAAAGTCCATTGCTTTCTCTAGTCCACTGCTTTCGTGTAAGGACTTGTTCATCACGGGGCCCTTGGTCCATTGGAGACACTTGACTTGGCTTATGTTTGGCTCATAGGGCTTAACTACACTTAAGGAAGGAAGGGACAATCAAATGCCAAGATCAGACCGTCCTTGCAAGATATTGTCCTTCAAAATCGAGCATGATTTGTGTAAAGAACTTTTGAGGCCATTTAAGTTGTGCAACATTCCAAACTCTTCCATGATCCTTATGCACAAGATGGTACCAGGGTCAATAGATCACACCACATCATCTGAGGGCTGTGTGCTAATCTAGCCATGATGAAATCTATCCAATGATGTACCGAGCCTACGGGCATAGTTGTGGCAAATAATTTTCATAGTCCAGCTTCGTTTCCTGATCATTTCATGCGGAGATATTATGACCTTGCTGCCCCTATAATAAAACTCATGAGGAAAGATAAGTATGAATGATTCTGAGGAGCAACAAGATTCCTTGACGTCTTGGAGATTTGTGAAGCCCCGGTCCTACCCGTGCCATGCCATGAAAGGCCATTGAGCATCAAACAGGAAACAAGTATAGGTGCCATCTTTTGCTCTAACACAAAATTGAGTGGTGCACCGTGTCATCCTTATACCTATGGCAAGGAAGCATGTCTTATGGAATCTGAGATCCAACATGAACATCATGAGAAGTCAAAACCAATTGTCTTGTATTCGGATCCGTATTTGGCAATTTTAGAAGAAGGCTCTTATAAGATGGAACTTCCGGACTTTCCAATGATTGAAATATTTGATCGACACTTGTTAATGAAGGTTCATTTCTATATTTAGGCGGCACAAATTCGAGGATGAATTATTTCCAAGAAGGGGAGATTGATGTGAAAATCCCCGTGAGCTCTAGGTTCCAATTCGATCTTTGAGGTAATAAGCTCGGAGTTCCAAAAATGGTTGATCAACCTATGGTAATGAGGTTATTATGGCATGGAAAGTGGAATGGAATCGTACTTGTTACATAAATATTCAATAAGGTGATTATATTTGGCTTTGTATGTAGGTCTTGGAGGAAGACGATGTTTTCTTTTTGCTTTTCTTTATTTCTTAGCTTAAATTTTAGCTCTTAGCTTATGACATAATATGCCATATAATAACTACCTTAGGACACAATTAATAGGCCATGTAAAGGGTGACAAGGCCGAGAGTCTTCCAATAAGGTGACTAATCCAAAAGGTTTTCCAAAGGGATGACTAGACCGTGAGTTGGAGGACAAAGTGGCAAGGACAAGAGACATCTAGAAGATGGGGCTTTCAAAGAAGAATTTATGAACTAACAAGTTCATGAATTGGATATACTGAAGACTTCAAGGTCGTCCGAAGGGAGAGGAAGAGTTGGCCCAAATGGTTCATCAAACAAGTGCAAGGAATGAAAGCTTCTAAACACATTCCAAGAAGATGAGATTGTTGGAAGAATCAATTTCATGCATTCTTCCACTTGGAATCCACAAAGGGATGTGAAAGAGATTGAGTTCATTATTGTCTCCAAGTAAAATCCTTTCCCATTGGCTTGGTTTGTCCGAAACATCCTCGGTCACCAATTAAACCCAAACGCGTCCACACTTGGCCGAAAGTGTACTTGTAGTTTGTGTCTCTTTATATGTCTTCAAGAATAGTCCATTCTCTACAATAAATAGGACCCTTAGGACCTTGTAAATAAGTAGAGTTAATTGAGTTATAAACTTGAGTTTTACTCATTTGCTAAGTTATTCAACTTGTGTGTTGTTTATCTTAGTTGGTTCATGTGTGAGCCAAACCCCTTGGTGTAAGTTGAAGCTAGAATTGTTTGACCTAGTTAAACCCAAGCTAAGGTTTCGCTTTCGTGTAAGTCTTGGTTAGGACTGTGTGACCTAATCAATACCCAAGCTCGATAAAACCCTTAGTGGTATGCAAATGTTGGAACTGTGTGGACGAACCTAGCCTAAACTTTGGGTTACTAAAAGGGCTTCCGACTACCCTCACTTGGCTAGTTCACGGGATTGTACTTAGAAATCCCGGTCTTGACCTTGTGGAATTGGTTACCATCTCCTTGGTGTAGACTCGGACAGTAAAACCCCCGTTTATCTATCCTTTGGGTCATTGACCGCACCTCTCTTAAACCATAGCAACCGAACCAACACTTAACCAAACCAACCATCCTTCACTCGAGCTTGTATCTTGCAATTCGTATTCAATCCTTATCTAACCCACTATATATTGACCATCCTCAACCCCCATAGTAATTCACAAACATCCCCTCCAAAGATTGTTAACTAAAATGACTCGTAAACAACCGTCCAATCCCGACAACATCAAATAGTCCACTATAAACACCAACCGAGAAACTCACTATTTTAGATTGTTCCCGAGACCTTACCATCATCAAACCAACAAACCCTGATCATAATATCCACCCTCAATGTACTCGCAACAACCGCGAATAATTCCTGAGTACAATTCCACCTAAAACTACCCGAACAACACAACCAACCGCATTGACGTCTCTACCAATTTCCATCATCGGACCTCACTGTTTTAGTATATTTCCACCACCTTGACACTGCCAAACCGTCAAGTCCTGACCATCAACATCACCCTCAATACACCCGTGACACCCCTACAAAATGTCTTAACCCAACCCTTTCTAAATCCACCCGAAATAGCCATCAAACACCACCCTATCTGGCCAAGCCGAGAATCCAAGAACCACCTTTTGAGTCCTGTTTTTGGGTCGATCCAAATATAAACAATACCCGACCCACTTACCAAACATCACCCCTCCTTACTTACATCAATATTTGTTGGCATCCTCTACAGCTCCATTCATATATGGCCTGTAGGTGCTAGAGTTTTGATGGGTTATACAGAATTGTTCATAAAAGTCTTTTAGCAGACGACTCTTCAGATTCGCTCCATTATCCATTATGATGGACTTTCTAATGCAGAATTGGCAGATGACATTATTCGGTAAATATTCAGCTACGACTTTCTTCGTTACTGACATGTGTGACATATCTTCAACCCACTTGGTGAAGTAATCTATACCCACCAGAATGTACCGATAACGGTTGGATACAGATAGCTCAATAGTTCCAATGATGTCTATGCCCTAGGCGAGGAACAACATAGGTGAGCTCATCCAATAATAGTCTGCCCCTAGAATCTTCTTGGATAGGAAAAACCCATTCATTTGGGCACCACAAGTCCCGGCATGTACTTCTTCTAGAAATTTAGTGGCATCTATGGAGTCTACACATCTGAGTAGCCTATGATCAGGCATCCTATTGTAGAGTACCTCTTTGTTTAGAAATAACCTATTAGCCATCCTCCGAATGGTTTTGTTTTGATTACTCGTGGTATTTTTGGGATACTCTCCCTTTTCCAAAAATGTGTTTATGTCAGCGTACCAAGGCTTGCCGTCGGGTTCCGCTTCTACATAAGAATAGAAAGCATGTTTTGTTATGATACTTATCTCTAGTGTGTCAATGTGACTTCTTTCAAGATGTTGTATCATAGATGCTATAGTAGAAAAAGCATCGGTGAATTCATTTTGAGCCCTCATTGTGTGTCTAAAGTCAATCTTCTGAAACCTTTTCACAACCTTTGTGTGAGACTTACGTATGGCAGGATTTTGGCATTCTTCGTAGCCCATTGCCTTGTACTTATGGAATCAACTTATCTAAGTCACCTATCACCAGTAAGTCTTGGATGTCCATGTCAAGAGCCATACGGAGACCTAAGATACAAGCCTCGTATTATGCCATATTTTGGTATACCAGAATTTGAGCTTTACGGCCATTGGGTAATGTTGTCTTTCTTCTGACACAAAAACCGCTCCAATTCCCAAAATTTGTAATTTGTTGTGCCATTGAAAAACATTTTACATCCTGAATAGGGTTCTTCTATGTCTTAATTTATTGTCAATACTTCCTCATCTGGGAAATATGTCTTGAGTGGCTCAAAGTCTTTGTCCACTAGGCTTTTCGCAAGTAGGTCGTGCAGTGTTTGTCCTTTGATAGCCTTTTGGACAACGTATGTGATGTCGAACTCACTTAAAAGCATTTACTTGGCGAATTTCCATATAGGCATGGGCTGGCAAAAGATATAATTCAAATGATCCAGTTTAGAGATAAGGTGTGTATTGTATGATGACAAATAGTCTCTAAGTTTCTGGGCTACCCATGTCAAGGCACAACATATTTTCTCCACTTGGGTATATCTCGCCTCACAGGCGGTGAACTTTTTGCTCAGATAATAGATGGCTCATTTTTTCTTGCTAGTTTCATCGTGTTGTCCTAAAATGCATCCGAAAGCATTGTCCGATATTGACAAGTACAATAATAACGGGCTTCTCGATCTAGGACAAACAAGGACTGGTGGATTGGAAAGGTACTTCTTGATGGTCTGAAAAGCATTCTGACACTCATCTGGCTATTTTGGTCGGTGTGTCCTTGTTTAGCTTACAATGGAATAAATTTATTTATCTGGCTATTCCTGTCATTCATTTATTTCAAAATAATAAAAGGAATACACTAAAGCTTACAATGGAATAAATTAGATGAAAAGATGGAATCGTGTCCTCGAAAGCTTCAACCAATGCTAAGTATTCAATGATATGAAATAAAGTCTTAAAATTGATGATAGATGACCCACAAAATCGTAAAAACAATTTATATAAGTCCAAAAACACGAAAATAATTTATGACAAAACTTCCCCAAGGACATCAAGTACGGACCGCACAATTAAGTACAATCTGTATAAGTTTATACGGTCCAATTATATGCCTAATTGTATGGCCCGTACAAATAAGTACAGTCCGTACAATTCCTTCTTTTCTCTTCTTCAATAAATGTCCTTTAAAGTAAGGTAGGAAGTACGGCCCATACAAATAAGTACAGTTCGTGCAAATCCACCGTACCAAGTCTTCTCCCAAGTCAAGTAGTATGTCTCAAACCATCCAAATATACGCTCCAATGTACGTCCGGTACAAATAAGTACGGTCTGTACTTCTCTGAGTTCTATGGACTATGGCGAAATTTCCTTGTTCTTGTATTTTTGTCATCAATTACCTGAAACATAATAAAAACATATCAAAATGACACAAACTTGCTTAAAATACAAGTAAAATATATCATCAAAAGGCATCAAATGTGCCCTAATTATACAACACATCAACACCCCCAACTTAAAGTCCTTGCTTGTCCTCAAGCATGTACAACAATACACAATACTAACACAGCCACTCAGATATCACAAAGTATGAATGTCTACAGTAGTTTTGGCAACTAACTACCGGCATATACTTTGTACAAACGTGTCCATATCCTCATTACTACACAAGATGTATGACTCAAAATTATTGCAACTCATGATGAAACTTCAATCAATGACATTAAGTTATTAGTGGAACCATGTGCACATGAATCTCAATTTCCAGAAAGCCAATCAATTTCACGAATCTACCAACCCTTATGCCCTTACATAGACCAAAGAATATCCCAAACACACACATATATACAAATACACTGGATAAGAGACTACAGGGAAGAGAAACACTCACAGTCACAGTCACAAATAAGTTCTCAAACTACACATGCAAATGCCATATGCTTGACTTATTTTCAATGCCGTCGACTTTGGATAGATCGACTATGATCAGATTAGGACTTTTTTGGCTTGTAATGTAGGCTTAGGGATGGCTAGGATATATATTTGGATGATAGTGAATTACCCTTCTTGAACACTGCACTTCATTCACCTTTTATGAACATTCTTCCCTCTCTTTTGATCTTTCTACCTCAGTGTGGGTTTCCAAACTACTTTATTTAAATCTATATTTATACAATAATTTTAGCATTTTTTTCTAGCTAATTATTTACAACAACCACATCGTCTCATTTACTAGGTAACTCGCATTCACCCTAAACTTAGGCTTAGGCCTCATTTTCCCATATTTCACATGTCTCCCCCAACTTAGGTTTTTAGCCTCTTCTTTCGTCATTATGAAGTGTCAAAGAGGGAACCGGCACACAAAAGGGATATTTTGAACAAAGGGTAAAAGCTCATTAATGGATAGTCAAAGAATAGGCTTAAATGGTCAAAGTGGAAGACTAAGGATACTTTATGTACATGGGTTATGCTCATGAAAGGAAAAAGGGTTAAACATCATACAAACAAGGCCTAAGATCATTTCAACAGCTCAACTATCCTTACAAACAAAGCATGACTAACCAGAAAAGTTCTAGATTGCACATATAGCAAGTGAACACATACTAATAACTCACAACACAATGGCATAAGTATTGTTCTACTAACTCGATTTGACTTCCCCAATTAAGCATTCAACAAACAAACTAATGTAATACTCTCAACGTGATAAAAAGAATCATGCATGTCAATTAAGCAACATATTTTGAGTACATATCACAAACATTATGAGGGGAGTATTTCAATTGCAAACCATTATACATGCCATAAGTTACTAAAACCACCACCACATAAGTCACAATTACTCTATTTTATCTAAACACAACCTAAATATACTAGGTTCCAAAAAAATAAAACCCCTCAGTAAATGGCAAAGAAAAGTCGAGGGGGTCCTAGACACATATATACATTAAATATAACACAAACCAATTAGCCTCACCCCTAATAAAAAATCATGCATTGTCCCCAATGTATCAAAAATAAGTACAGAAGGGTAAGAATTGCCTTAGGAACCCTAGTTGAACTGCTCATCTCGAGACTGTTCTACCTCCAAAGTAGGAGCTGCAACATTAGGATTAGTGGACTCTGGAGCTATGGACTCAACATGTATGGGTAGCGGGCTGGGCAAAGTAAACTCAGCTGGTACGCTAATAGAAGAGGCACCAACTGCCTCGCTTATGAGTGGTGTGCAGTGACTATCAAAGATTGAATTATGCATGGCTAGGTACATGTGCTTCTCCTCCTATCAACGCAGCCTAGTCCTCATCATCTCCTCTATATCTGCACCCGAAGGATCTATCTCATCTTATTTTCACTTGCCTCTATTATCTATAGGAGAATCCTCATCATCTATCAAATTTTTGACACACATCAATGATGATATATCCTCTCATGTAATTGGAGTGGAATCCTCCAAAATATCTAATCTTGGGCTTACACGGCCTGAACAACATCTCTCAACTGTCGCAGCTCCTCTAGAAGTGTCCCCATATCACTACCCGGTCCTTATCTCTCAAGTACGACTAGCCTTACCTAAAAACCATATAATCTGGCATGTAGAAACTTGGGAATTTGCCCCATGATAATGGTTGTCTATAGATCATCCTTTCTGCTGTGATGGCAAACTATTTGAAATTTTCATTGGTGAAGGCAAAGGGATCAACCACCCTCAACGCAGCCTGTGGATGAGACACTGAAAGAGTCTAACCCACTGAAGGAGTAGATGTAGTTGGAGTCGGTGGTACAAAAAATATGGAAGGGATAGTATCAGTGACCGGGCAATAGTAGCAAGAGATGTCTTTATGCTGGCATCATCTGCGGCCCCGAAAATAGGCTTGGCTTGAGTCTCCTCATGACCCCCAAGAAACTCTAGAAATGAATCATCAACATCCTGAACTTCCCTGTGGGTTCTCTTCCTCAACTTATAAACATGCTCAGCCGGAATACAATGATCTCGATGAGGTAGGCTCGGAACATTCACTCTCTGACAGAGCACAATGATGAGGCATGGGAGTAACAATAAGGTAGCCTGCTGAGGTGCTTTCTCATGAATCTCCTCTGTGATGATTCTCCCAATATTTGTCGGTTAATGGGATATCAATGTTGCAACTGTCATAGCTTGATCCAGTGTAAGGAAATTATCGGTCTAGATGGGAATCAATCTATAAAGTACAAGACTCCGCCAAAATTATGCCTCGAGTGTTAGAGTCCTTTTGTAGATCTTTTCATTCCTATTCTTTACCCAAGTCGGTAGATCATCCTTAGCTATCACCATAGCCACCCACTTAAGCATAACATCCAACTTTATTTAATTCAATTTATCATTGAATTCAGCCTCATTTGATGGTGCAACATACTCATCCCCAAAGTAGAATCTGTTTATTGCATTGCAAGATATGTATACTTTGATATTTCGAACCTCAACTTCATCCAGTCATAGAACTTTCTGTATTTGTTGGCCTGGTTTTTTCATTTTGTTTAGAGTGGCACTACATGAGGCATAGAACTCCCGAACAATGACCCGACAGTATTCACCGAGGGGGTCGTTTAAACTTTCCAACTTGTAAAACTATATTGTCTATGTGAGGGAACACATATAACCAAGAGAAGCTTATATGTCTCTCCTCCTATATGCTTTGTTGCATATTCTTTCCCCTCTTAGTCAATTCTAACTCCTTGTCGAATAATTCTTTGGACCTTACTATAGAAAACCACAAGCTATTCTCCTCAACTTGCTTACTTCATGTTTCTTGAAATCTCGTTTCTTCTTCACTATCCCGGTCTGGAGAGGTGGCAGGGGACTTAGATGATGATTCACTACCCTGTTCAGTTTCCCTATCACTAGAGTGAGATGAGGATGATTCCTCCTCTTCAGACTGAAAGAAATTGGATGATTGTGTTGTTTGGCGGGGTACAGATACTACGGAGGCCCTTATTTTCTTTAATGGAATGACTTTCTCTTCTTGGTCAGAGGCCTCATCACGCAAGCATGTCTGTATTTCTGCTTTGTCCTTACCCTACCCTTGCCTATTTGTTTGGACCCACCACTTCTCTTGACGGTATTTTTCAGAGGCATACATGTTGAGGGACAACACTAGTCACAAAACAAATAAGAAAGAAATCAAAACGAACATCATTTGATTATTTGCAAGCCACAAGAGTCTGTTCAGTTATACAAGTCATACATATATGTACCGACTGTACAAGAAAGGATGTACCACACAAATAATTTAACGAGCCATACAAAATAGTATGATCCGTAAAAAATTTGTACAGGCCATAAATATTTATACGGTACAGTACATTAGTGATAATAGAGACTTGCATAATATCACGCACAACACTTACACAATTTGCATACTTTCAATCTTGCTTGATTTGGGGTATCGGGACTCGATTTACTCAAACATCACCCTTTTTCACATAATTTCTCTCATTGGTATATCATCAAACAGTTGGTAGGCATAATGATTTAAAGCTTCAAGGTTGACGTTGTGTACCGGAATGCCCTCTGACGCAGTGGGAGTTACTCAGACTTTACTCATTTTTTCATAATTCTCTTAGAAGCACTTTGTTGAATATTTAGGGGGCATGACTTATCAACAAGATTGTTGATTAACATTCTCTCTGACTCAATGGAGTTGTGATACCGTCATCCCCAAGAGTACTATTCTACAGAAAATATACCTATCCAAAACCCCCACCATCACAATTCAACAGAATGCACAACAAAACAAGTATCCCATTTTAGTTCATAAACCCTAGGTGTAATTTTCTACCCACAGTAAATAATAAATGACATCCATACTCGTTACCATGAGAAAGCATCCAAATAAGAATTAAAAAATCAACATACCTATTTAGTGACACTTCTTTAAGAGAACAATATCGAGCATGATGAAGATGCACCAATCTATGCATTGGATATATACGTAGTGAATGAGAAAGAATTGTGTGCATAGTGACAGATTAATGAGGGAGTTATAAGGTATTATGAGGAATTAAGGGTAATCGGTTATGGGAGAGAAATTAGGATAATGTTTGAATTTCAGTTGAAGTGGGAGAAGTAATGGTCGGGTAAGGATTTTAACCCTTTGCCTAACCTTCGGGATAAAAGTACACATCGTACAAAATTATATGGTCTGTATTTTTGTGACGTACCTTGCTTCATTAATGACATGGAATCAAAAAGGTACAGGCTATATAACTTTCATATAATTTGTACGACCCGTATAATCCTGGCATACCTTGATGCCCAGCAAAATAGTGATCAGCTTTTACCTCGTCATTTGCTACCGTGAAAAGTACGGTCCATAACCTTTTGTACGCTAGGCATACCGCTCGTACATTCACTGCAGCACCTTAACATTTTTCTTCTTGCTATTCACCTTCCTTGGGAAATTGAAACCCTAGCGCACTAGTAAACATCAAACAGTACAAAAACAATGAAAACAATGAAAACAATTGAAAGAAAATATCAATAAGGAAATACATAAATTAAACTTAGGTTGCCTCCCAAGCAGCGTTTGATTTAACATCACGGCGCGACCGTGATACCACATTACTCGGTATCAGAAGTGTAACCGTGCTTCAGATGGTGCTTATCAAGAATTTTGTCATCGTCAATATAGGCGTGGTAATGCTTCACCCTTTGGTCATTCACTCTGAAATTTTGAGTCCCATCTCCGGACTTCAACTCCATTGATCCATTGGATGAAACACTCACCACTTGGAAAGGCCCGGACTATTTGGATTTCAGTTTGTCCGAAAGAAGATTTAATCTTGAGTTGAACAAAAAGACATCATCCTTAGGTTAGAAGTCCAGCATCAGGATCTTTTTGTCATGGTAATGCTTTATCCTCTCCTTCTACAAGGCTGCCCTCTCATAAGCTTGATATCTAAACTTATTCATTTCATTAAATTGAAATAGCTGAAGCTTGGCTGCTTCATCCCTATCCATGTTTAGCTTTATATGGCCTTGTGTTCGAGCTCAACTGGCAAATGGCAAGCCTTACAGAAAACCAACCGATAAGGTAAAGTCCCAATAAGTATCTTGAACACCGTTCTATGCTTAAAGAGCATCATTTAGCTTCTGACACCAGTTGGTCCTATTTGAATTAATAGGTTTCTCCAAAATGCTCTTCATCTCTCGATTGGAGACATCAACATGAACACTCATTTGAGGATTATAAGGAATGGCCACTCGGTGCTTAACTCCATATTTCTCTAGCAACCCTGCAAATGCCTTGTTGCAAATGTGTGTGCACCCATCACTGATAAATGCCCTTGGTGTGCCGAAACGGGTGAAAATGTTCTTCAAAAAACTCGTCACACTATCGCTTCATTGTTGGGTAAAGACACTGCTTTTTCCCATCAAGAGACATAATCAATAGCAACAATAATATACTTCATTCCACATGAGCTCACAAAGGGACCTATGAAATTGAACCCCCCATACATCAAAAAGTTCAACCTCCATGATAAAATTCAATGTAATCTCGTGCTTCGTTGCATTTGTTCCCTATCATTGGCATTGGTCACATGACCTTGACATCATATTCGCATCATGATACATGGTCGGCCAGTAGTACCCATATTCAAGAATCTTAGCTGTCATCCAATTTCTACTATGATGACCCCCAATCGGAGAGTTATGACATGCCTTCAGGACTGCCATCAACTCATCTTTAGGAACACCAAACTGGATGATATTGTTGGTGCATGTCCCTAATAAGTAAGGCTCATCCCAATGTTACTGACGGTAGTCTTGTAAGAACTTCTTCTTCTGATAGGATTTAAACTCATCGGGAATGAGACGGGTGACCAATAAATTGGAAATATCAGCGTACAACATGGTTGTGGCACAACACAAGGCTAAAATCCTTTCATCGGGAAAAGCACCATCAATTTTCAAATTTTCCTTCAATGCACCTGCTTCTTCAATCCTAGAGAGATGATCAGTGACATGATTTTCTGAACCTTTATGGTCCTTGACTTTGAAATGAAACTCCTATAACAAACCAACCCATCGAATCAATCTAGGATTAGCTTCCTTCTTTTCCATAAGGTATGTCAATGTTGCATGATATGTATACATAATCACCTTAGTACCCAACAAATATGCCTAAAAGTTTTCGAATGCGTGCACAATAGCTTGTTCTATTACCGTGTAGTTCATCTAGCATCATTGAGAGCTTTGCTAGAATAGTAGACCGGGTGCATGATATTAATATACCTTTGACCAAGCACCTCTTCAATAGCAAAACCGCTATCATCACACATCAGCTCAAATAACAGTGACTAATCTGGAGATATAATAATAGGAGTCGAAGTAAGTTGCTCCTTCAATTCTTCGAAAGACTTTAGGCAATTCTCATCAAATACAAATTTAGCCTCTTTTTCAAGAAGCTTGCACATTGGGTTGGAGATCTTCGAAAGGTCCTTAATGAAGTGTCTATAGAAACCGGCATGTCCAAGAAGTTGCAAACTCCTTTGACAGATATAGGTGGAGGAAGCTTGGAAATAACATCAATTTTCACTTGATCAACCTCGATTCCCTTTTCAGAAATTTTGTGGCCAAGGACAATCCCTTCCTTCACCACAAAATGACACTTCTCCCAATTCAGAACAAGACTAGTTTCTTCACACCGCTTCAACATTTGACCCAGATGGTCAAGACAATCATCAAAAGAATCTCTGACAACTGAGAAGTCCTCCATCAAAACCTCCAAGAAGTCTTCGATCATATATGAAAAGATAGACATCATACATCACTGGAACATAACCGGAGCATTGCATATCTCAAAAGGCATACAGCTGAAAGTGAAAGTCCCATAGGGACATGTGAATATTATCTTTTCTTGGTCCTCTAGAACAATGTTAATTTGGTTGTATCAATAATACCCATTCAGGAAGAAATAATAGGACCGTCTGATAGCGATAAAGCATTTGATTAATAAATGGCATAGGGAAATGGTTTGGGCAAGTCGTGAAATTAAGCATCTGATAATCCATACACACTCTCCATCCAATTACTGTTCTTTGTTAAATCAATTCATTATTTGCATTTGGAACCACCGTGATGCCGCTCTTTTTCATAATACATTAAATTGGCCTAACCCATGGACTATCAACGATTGGGTAAACAACTCCATCATCCAGCCACGTGATAATATCTTTTTTCACCACCTTCTACATTGGTGGATTCAATTATCTTATGTTCCATGCTTGGTGAACTCTTAAAGCTAAATTTTATGCGTACAAATTCTAGAGGGAATCCCCAGAATATCAGCTATGGTCTACCAAATATCTCATTTGTACTTCCTCAACACTTCCAATACCCTCTTCACTTGCTCTTCACTCAGCAATGCATAAAGAATGATGGGTAAAGTGTTATTCAAACAAGAAACTCATACCTCATGTGATATGGAAGTTGCTTTAGTTCAAGTTTCGATGGTTCAATAATAGACGTTTTGTCAAGAGGAGTCGTGCAATTCTCTATATTAAGAGAATGTGTCTTCGGTTGATAATTATATAATCCCAATCCTACCAACGAATTCATAGTCTCTACATACCCCTCCATATCATAACCATCAAAATTTATAAAAATAGCAACTAGAGCTTCTCCTAGACATTCTTCTTCCATCTTGAATTAGATAGCCTCTTCAATCACATCCACTAAATCAATAACCTAAATACTCTTATATTTACTCGGAAACTTCATCCCTTTGCTCCCTTGGAATGTAACTTCCTCATCATTACCTGAAAATTAATCTCGTTCTTTTTTAAGTGCATGAGTTCCCTTCCAGTAGCAATGAAAGGTTGACCCAATATGATTAGAATTTATTTGTCAATAGAAAAATCAAGGATCACAAAATTTTACAGAAGAAGGAAATCACCAACACCAACGAGTTCATCATCAACCATACCAATCGGCGTGTTTATTAATCGGTCAGCAATCTGCAACCTCAAACTAGTCATCCTCGGTATACCTAACACCGATTGCTTGTAGATAGCAAATGGCATTATGTTAACACTCACCTCATTACCACAAAGGGCTCTGGCAAAATCATGTTGACCGATAGTGTATGGAATAGTAAAGGCCCCCAGATTTTCTTTCTTTTGGATCTTGGTGTTAGAAATAATAGAACTAATATGGTGAGTCACATTTACCATATCATGCTTGATTGTCCACTTCCTAGTTATCATTGTTTTCAAATACATGGAAAAACTTGGCATTTCTTGGAAGGCATCCAGGAACAGAATATTTATGGAAAGTTGCTTCAACTAATGGTAGAACCTTTGATATTTAGCATATTCAGTCTTCTTCACCAGCCTTTTAGGAATGGGAGCTGAAGATTTAAACAGTTGTGTCAATGTTCTAAGTGCCCTCGGTCACCTTGCCTTTGCCTTTTTTCTTGCTCACCTCTTGAGCATTTGAATTCGCTAAAACACAGTCAACTTCAACAACGATAGGATCTTTATTTGGTACTTTCTTAACAGCACTTGGCACATCAAGTGGTGCCTATTCTTCTTCCTCTACAGGCTCCAATTCAATAACTTTCCCAGCTTCACTTTGAAGTTGTTTCCCACTCTAAGTAGTGATAATAATCGACTACATCCTATTATTTGGATTCTAAATTGTGTCACTCTGGAGTTGACCTATCTTATTTGGATGTTGTTCTCTAGAAATATCTCTCATTTGCTACTCAAGCTTTTAAATTGATGCAGTATGATAACCCACCACTTCAGTCAAGCCCTTCATCAACTTGTAGGTTTTCTCTTGGTTGGCTAATACCTTCTCGATCATACTCTCCAATCTGGATCTACCCTGATCATTTGAATGACCCTCTCGCCAATGCTGTGAGTTAGACGATTGACACTTTGGTGGAATATAAGCGTTAGAACTCCAATTCCCAGAGTTATTGTTGTTATTGTAGTTCCATTGGTTCGAACCACCATAGTCATTTTCCCTATACTGATTCCCTTGGCCTTGTTGTTGCGGTTTCCCATTTATTATGATTTTGATAACTGGACCCTTGATAATTTTGTTTCTGATAACCCCCTTGAGAGTTGTTCACTTAATTTGCATCTTCATATTACATCGATGGTCCCTTAGAATATGGACCATATGGAGTTTGGTACATCCCTTTTGGTATAGTCTGTCTCTCATCAACTGCATTCACTTTCTTCTTATCATCCTAAAAAACCTCTTGGTCAATAAACTAATATTTGTAGCAAGTTGAGCAACAGTTTAGTCTCACTATTAGTTCTCCTTCACGTAACTGAGTACCACATGAAAATCCATAAGTACTACTCGAATTCCATGCTTGATTATGCTTAGTCACCCAATCAAGCAAATTAGTGATAAGAGCAAAGGACTTATCCATAAAACATCCACCGACTACATTGTTTGATACTGATTGCATCATCGAATCCAATTGAATATAGAACTTCTCCATCAGAATGTTTTTAGGAAAACCATGACTAGGATACTGCATCAGATAAATATTGAACCTCTCCCAAGCCTCATAAAATTATTCCCCCTGGAGTTGCATGTATTCGAAGATCTTATCTCGAAGCTCAACTTTCTTACTTGGAGGAAACCATTTCTTGAGAAATACATTCACGAGCTCAGCCAAACTGTGAATAGAATTATGGGAAAATTTTTTGAACCATGACCTTACTTCACCATCCAAGGAATATTTGAAAACCCGCAGCCTGAGTGCATCTGGAGAGACATCATTCTGAGTATATGTCTGGCACTTACCTAGAAAATTCCTAAAGCATTGACCTTAGTCATCATCGGCGGAGTTTCAGAAATTACCCTCAAGCTTGAGTAGTTAATAGATAGAACGCTCACTATTAAAGTTTACAGTAGCGACCTTTGGAGGAACAATAACAGATTCATATTCAACCTCCTGAAAAATATCAGGAAACACATTTTAACCTTCATCAATAAATTTCGGTGGTGTGGGAACTGCATTTCCTCCCCTTCCACCATTCGCACCACGTTCTCTATTTCTACTTGCAATTCTCATCTAGTCCACCAGAAAAAGCAAACAAAGTGTGATGGAATAGAAAAAGACTTGAAGTAAAGCAAACACTATTTCATAATTTCAACCTGTATTCCCCGGCAATGGTGCCAAAATTCAATACTCTCAAATTACATCTCTTAAATGGCGTAAAGTTGATATTGTCAAATGTAGTAACCCAACTATGTTGGGTTCGAATCCCACAGGGAATAGGGTGCAAAAAGGTTACTATTGTAGTGTAGTACTCGACTTTAGGTCTTTGTTTGTATTCTGGTGAGGTTGTAAAAGATTGTGTATTCTACTACCTAATTTAACTTGATTGTAATAAATTTGATTAAGAAACCAAGATTGTGTCCCCTCTAGATGAGATGTTATGCTCTAGGTATTAGTGTGATATACTTCTAATGGATTGTTGTATTGGATGCACTTAATCTCTACGTCACTTCCTAATATTTCGCAATAGTTGGAAAGTATTTCTCTTTATGATTTTCCCAAATATAAAATAGTGAAATTAAGAACGATTAAATATGCCAAGTAAACTCCTCTTGTTCCCAAGTGAGTTTATTAAAAGAGCGTTAATGTCCCGAGTTCTTGTTACTTATCCCTAAAGAACCCTACTCACCTTTCCAAGTAATGTAAAGATTATAGCATAAGATAACGTTTGCAACCATTGACTAACATGAACGGATAAGGAATAAGTAGATATTAACAATCCATTATGCATATATCAATAATAAATACCCATTCACATAACACCCATCATTGGTTCCACATCCTTAGTATTAAAATTAGCTACGCATAATGTTGATAACAAAACAAAGCATTAAAGAATTCATTAAAGCTTAAAATGGAATAAAGTAGATGAAAGATGGAATCGTGTCCTCGAAAGCTTCAACCAATCCTAAGTATTCAATTCTATGAAATAAAGTCTTAAAACGGATGATAGATGACCCACAAAACACTAAAACTATTTATACAAGTCCAAAAATGCGGAAATAATTTCTGACAAAACTACCCCGATGGCACCAAGAACGGACCGTAAAATTATGTACGGTTTGTATAAGTTATACGGTCCAATTATATGCCCAATTGTATGGCCCGTACAAATAAGTACGGTCCATACAGTTCCTTCTTCTCTATTCTTCAATGAAATGACCTTCAAAGTAAGGTAGGAAGTATGGCCAGTACAACTAAGTATAGTCCGTACAAATCCACCATACAAACCACACACTGTAAAAGCCAACGTCCACTTCTGCATTGCCATTCTTGGCAATGAAAGGGTCAAAGAAGCGGCTATTGGATGAACACACACTGTAAATGCCAATGTCCACATCTGCATCACCATTCTTGGCAATGAAAGGGACAAACAAGCGGCTATTGGATGAACCACACACTGTAAAAGCTAACGTCCACTTCTGCATTGCCATTCATGGCAATGAAAGGGTCAAAGAAGCGGCTATTGGATGAACCACACACTGAAAAAGCCAAGGTCCACTTCTGCATCGCCATTCTTGGCAATGAAAGGGACAAAGAAGCGACTATTGGACAAACCATACACTGTTAAAGCCAACGTCCACTTCTGCATCGCCATTCTTGGCAATGAAAGAGACAAACAAGCGGCTATTGGACGAACCACACACTATAAAAGCCAACGTCCACTTCTGCATCGCCGTTCTTGGTAATGAAACGGAAAAAGAAGTGGCTATTGGACAAACCACATACTGTAAAAGCCAACGTCCACTTCTGCATTTCCATTCTTGGCAATGAAAGGGTCAAAAAAGCGGCTATTGGATGAACCACACACTGTAAAAGCCAACGTCCACTTCTGCATCGCCATTCTTGGCAATGAAAGGGACAAAGAAGTGGCTATTGGATGAACCACACACTGTAACAGCCAACGTCCACTTCTGCATCGCTATTCTTGGCAATGAAAGGGACAAAGAAGCGACTATTGGATGAACCACACACTGTAAAAGCCAACGTCCACTTCTGCATCGCCATTCTTTGTAATGAAAGGGACAAAGAAAAACTATTGGATTAACCATACACTGTAAAGCCAACATCTACTTCTGCATTGCCATTCTTGGCAATGAAAGGGACAAAGAAGCGGCTATTGGACGAACCACACACTGTAAAAGCCAACGCCCACTTCTGCATCGCCATTCTTGGCAATGAAAGGGACAAAGAAGTGGCTATTGGATGAACCACACAATGAAAAATCCGACGTCCAATTCTACATCGCCATTCTTGGCAATGAAAGAGACAAACGAGCGGCTATTAGACGAACCACACACTATAAAAGACAACGTCCACTTCTGCATCGCCGTTCTTGGCAATGAAAGGGACAAAGAAGCGGCTATTGGACAAACCACACACTGTAAAAGCCAACGTCCACTTCAGCATCGCATTCTTGGCAATGAAAGGGATAAAGAAGCAGTTATTGGATGAACCACACACTGTAAAAGCCAACGTCCACTTCTGCATTGCCATTCTTGGCAATGAAAGGGTCAAAGAAGCGGCTATTGGATGAACACACACTGTAAAAGCCAACGTCCACATCTGCATCACCATTCTTGGCAATGAAAGGGAAAAAGAAGTGGCTATTGGATGAACCACACACTGAAAAATCTGACGTCTAATTCTCCATCGCCATTCTTGGCAATGAAAGGGACAAACGAGCGGCTATTGGATGAACCACACACTGTAAAAGCTAATGTCCACTTCTGCATTGCCATTCATGGCAATGAAAGGGTCAGAGAAGCTGCTATTGGATAAACCGCACACTGTAAAAGCCAAGGTCCACTTCTGCATCGCCATTCTTGCCAGTGAAAGGGACAAAGTATCGGCTATTGGACAAACCATACACTGTTAAAGCCAACGTCCACTTCTGCATCGCCATTCTTGTTAATGAAATGGAAAAAGAAGTGGCTATTGGACAAACCACATACTGTAAAAGCCAACGTCCACTTCTGCATTTTCATTCTTGACAATGAAAGGGTAAAAAAAATGGCTATTGGATGATCCACACACTGTAAAAGACAACGTCCACTTCTGCATCGCCGTTCTTGGCAATGAAAGGGACAAAGAAGCGGCTATTGGACAAACCACACACTGTAAAAGTCAATGTCCAGTTGTGCATCGCCATTCATGGCAATGAAAGGGACAAAGAAGCGTCTATTGGTCAAACCGAAAACTATAAAAGCCAACGTCCAGTTCTGCATCGTCATTCTTGGCAATGAATGGGACAAAGAAGTGGATATTGGATGACCCACACACTGTAAAAGCCAACGTCCACTTCAGCATCGCATTCTTGGCAATGAAAGGGACAAAGAAGCAGTTATTGGATGAACCACACACTGTAAAAGCTAATGTCCACTTCTGCATTGCCATTCATGGCAATGAAAGGGTCAAAGAAGCGGTTATTGGATGAACCACACACTGAAAAAGCCAAGGTCCACTTCTGCATCGCCATTCTTGGCAATGAAAGAGACAAAATAACAGCTATTGGACAAACCATACACTGTTAAAGCCAACGTCCACTTCTACATCACCATTCTTGGCAATGAAAGAGACAAACAAGCGTCTATTGGACGAACCACACACTATAAAAGACAACGTCCACTTCTGCATCGCCATTCTTGGCAATGAAAGAGACAAATAAGCGGCTACTGGACGAACCACACACTATAAAAGCCAACGTCCACTTCTGCATCGCCGTTCTTGGTAAACAAACGGAAAAAGAAGTGGCTATTGGACAAACCACATACTGTAAAAGCCAACGTCCACTTCTGCATTTCCATTCTTGGCAATGAAAGGGTCAAAAAAGCGGCTATTGGATGAACCACACACTGTAAAAGCCAACGTCCACTTCTGCATCGCCATTCTTGGCAATGAAAGGTACAAAGAAGCTGCTATTGGACGAACCACATACTGTAAAAGCTAACGTCCACTTCTGCATCGCCATTCTTTGCAATGAAAGGGACAAAGAAAAACTATTGGATTAACCACACTCTGTAAAAGCCAACGTCTACATCTGCATTGCTATTTTTGAAAATGAAAGGGACAAAGAAGCGGCTATTGGACGAACCACACACTGTAAAAGCCAACGCCCACTTCTGCATCGCCATTCTTGGCAATGAAAGGGATAAAGAAGTGGCTATTGGATGAACCACACAATGAAAAATCCGATGTCCAATTCTACATCGCCATTCTTAGCAATGAAAGGGACAAACGAGCGGCTGTTAGACGAGCCACACACTATAAAAGACAACGTCCACTTCTGCATCACCGTTCATGGCAATGAATGGGACAAAGAAGTGGATATTGGATGACCCACACACTGTAAAAGCCAAGGTCCACTTCAGCATCGCATTCTTGGCGATGAAAGGGACAAAAAAAAGTTATTGGATGAACCACACACTGTAAAAGCCAACGTCCACTTCTGCATTGCCATTTTTGGCAATGAAAGGGTCAAAGAAGCGGTTATTGGATGAACACACACTGTAAAAGCCAACGTCCGCATCTGCATCACCATTCTTGGCAATGAAAGGGAAAAAGAAGTGGTTATTCGATGAACCACACACTGAAAAATATGACGTCTAATTCTCCATCGCCATTCTTGGCAATGAAAGGGACAAACGAGCGGCTATTGGATGAACCCCACACTGTAAAAGCTAATGTCCACTTCTGCATCGCCTTTCTTGGTAATGAAACGGAAAAAGAAGTTGCTATTGGACAAATAACATACTGAAAAATCCGACGTCCACTTCTACATCGCAATTCTTGGAAATAAAAGGGACAAACGAGCGGCTATTGGATGAACCACACACTGTAAAAGCCAACGTCCACCTCTACATCGCCATTCTTGGCAATGAAATGGACAAAGAAACGGCTATTGGACAAACCACACACTGTAAAAGCCAATGTCCACTTCTGCATCGCCATTCTTGGCAATGAATGGGACAAAGAAACGGTTGTTGAATGAACCACACACTGAAAAATCTGACGTCCAATTCTCCATCGCCATTCTTGGAATGAAAGGAACAAACGAGGGGCTATTGGATGAACCACACACTGTAAAAGCTAACGTTCACTTCTGCATTTCCATTCATAGCAATGAAAGGGTCAAAGAAACGGCTATTGGATGAACCACACACTATAAAATCCAACGTCCACTTCTGCATCATCGTTCTTAGTAATGAAACGGAAAAAGAGGTGGATATTGTACAAACCACATACATTAAAATCCAACATCCACTTCTGCATTTCCATTCTTGACAATGAAAGGGTCAAAAAAGCGGCTACTGGATGAACCACACACTGTAAAAGCCAACATCCACTTCTGCATCGCCATTCTTGCCAATGAATGGGACAAAGAAGCGGCTATTGGACAAACCATACTTTGTTAAATCCAACGTCCACTTCTACATCGCCATTCTTGGCAATGAAAGAGATAAATAAGCGGCTATTGGACGAACCACACACTATAAAAGCCAACGCCAACTTCTGCATCGCCGTTCTTGGTAATCAAACGGAAAAAGAAGTGGCTATTGGACAAACCACATACTGTAAAAGCCAACGTCCACTTCTGCATTTCCATTCTTGGCAATGAAAGGGTAAAAAATGGCTATTGGATGAACCACACACTGTAAAAGCCAACGTCCACTTCTGCATCGCCATTCTTGGCAATGAAAGGGACAAATAAGCTGCTATTGGACGAACCACACACTGTAAAAGCCAACGTCCACTTCTGCATCACCATTCTTTGCAATGAAAGGGACAAAGAAGCGACTATTGGACAAACCACACACTGTAAAAGCCAACGTCCACTTCTGCATCGCCATTCTTGGCAATGAAAGGGACAAAGAAGCGTCTATTGGATGAACCACACACTGTAAAGCTAACGCCCACTTCGCATTTCCATTCATAGCAATGAAAGGGTCAAAGAAGCGGCTATTGGATGAACCACACACTGTAAAATCCAACGCCCACTGCATCATCGTTCTTAGTAATGAACTATTGTACAAACCACATACATTAAAGCCAACATCGCATTTCCATTCTTGACAAGGAAAGGGACAAAAAGCGGATGCAAAGCCATTCTTGGCAATGAACGCAATAACCATATCAGCCAACGCCCACATCGCATCACCATTCTTCGATAAAGGGACAAAGAAATGGCTATTGGATGAACCACATCGAAAAATCTGACGCCCACTTCTCCATCGCCATTCTTGGAATGAAAGGAACAAACGAGCGCTATTGGATGAACCACACTGTAAAAGCAAACGTTCACTTCTGCATTTCCATTCATAGCAATGAAAGGGTCAAAGAAACGGCTATTGGATGAACCACACACTATAAAATCCAACGTCCACTTCTGCATCATCGTTCTTAGTAATGAAACGGAAAAAGAAGTGGCTATTGTACAAACCACATACATTAAAAGCCAACATCCACTTCTGCATTTCCATTCTTGACAATGAAAGGGTCAAAAAAGCGGCTACTGGATGAACCACACACTGTAAAAGCCAACATCCACTTCTGCATCGCCATTCTTGCCAATGAATGGGACAAAGAAACGGCTATTGGAAAAACCATACTTTGTTAAAGCCAAACTTATGCATTGCCATTCTTGGAAATGAAAGAGACGAACACGCTACTATTGGATGAACCACACACTATAAAATCCAACGTCCACTTCTGCGTCACCGTTCTTGGTAATGAAAAGGAAAAAGAAGTGGCTATTGGACAAACCACATACTGTAAAAGCCAACGTCCACTTCTGCATTTAAATTCTTGACAATGAAAGGGTCAAAAAAGCGGCTATTGGATGAACCACACACTGTAAAATCCAACGTCCATTTCTACATCGCCATTCTTGGCAATGAAAGGGACAAAGAAGCTGCTATTGGACGAACCACATATTGTAAAAGCCAACGTCCACATCTGCATCACCATTCTTCGCAATAAAAGGGACAAAGAAATGGCTATTGGATGAACCACACACTGAAAAATCTGACGTCCACTTCTGCATCGCCATTCTTGGAATGAAAGGAACAAACGAGCGGCTATTGGATGAACCACACACTGTAAAAGCTAGCGTCCACTTCTGCATTTCCATACATAGTAATGAAAGGGTCAAAGAAGCGGCTATTGGATGAACCACACACTATAAAATCCAACGTCCACTTCTGCATCATCGTTCTTAGTAATGAAACGGAAAAAGAAGTGGCTATTGTACAAACCACATACATTAAAAGCCAACATCCACTTCTGCATTTCCATTCTTGACAATGAAAGGGTCAAAAAAGCGGCTACTGGATGAACCACACACTGTAAAAGCCAACATCCACTTCTGCATCACCATTCTTGCCAATGAATGGGACAAAGAAGCGGCTATTGGACAAACCACATACTGTAAAAGCCAACGTCCACTTCTGCATTAAAATTCTTGACAATGAAAGGGTCAAAAAAGCGGCTATTGGATGAACCACACACTGTAAAATCCAACGTCTACTTCTACATCGCCATTCTTGGTAATGAAAAGGAAAAAGAAGTGGCTATTGAACAAACCACATACTGTAAAAGCCAACGTCCACTTCTGCATTAAAATTCTTGACAATGAAAGGGTCAAAAAAACGGCTATTGGATGAACCACACACTGTAAAATCCAACGTCTACTTCTACATCGCCATTCTTGACAATAAAAGGGACAAAGAAGCTGCTATTGGACGAACCACATACTGTAAAAGCCAACGTCCACATCTGCATCACCATTCTTTGCAATAAAAGAGACAAACACGCTACTATTGGATGAACCACACACTATAAAATCCAACGTCCACTTCTGCATCACCGTTCTTGGTAATGAAAAGGAAAAAGAAGTGGATATTGGACAAACCACATACTGTAAAAGCCAACATCCACATCTGCATTTAAATTCTTGACAATGAAAGGGTCAAAAAAGAGGCTACTGGATGAACCACACACTGTAAAAGTCAACGTCCACTTCTGCATTGTCATTCTTGGCAATGAAAGGGTTAAAAAAATGGCTATTGGATGAACACACACTGTAAAAGCCAACGTCCACATCTGCATCACCATTCTTGGCAATGAAAGGGAAAAAGAAGTGGCTATTGGATGAATCACACACTGAAAAATCTGACGTCCAATTCTCCATCGCCATTCTTGGCAATGAAAGGGACAAATGAGCGGCTATTGGCTGAACCACACACTGTAAAAGCTAACGTCCACTTCTGCATTGCCATTCATGGCAATGAAAGGGTCAAAGAAGCGGCTATTGGATGAACCACACACTGTAAAAGCCGACGTCCACTTCTGCATCGCCATTCTTGGCAATGAAAAGGACAAAGAAATGGTTATTGGATGAACCACACACTGTTAAAGCCAACGTCCACTACGCATTTCCATTCTTGACAATGAAAGGGTCAAAAAGCGGCTATTGGATGAACCACACCTTTGTAAAGCCAACATCCACTTCTACATCGCCATTCTTGGCAATGAAAGGGACAAAGAAGCGGCTATTGGACAAACCATACTTTGTTAAAGCCAACGTCCACATCTGCATAGCCATTCTTGGCAATGAAAAAGACAAACACGCGGCTATTGGATGAACCACAGTATAAAATCCAACGTCCCCTTATGCATCACCGTTCTTGATAATGAAACGGAAAAAGAAGTGTCTATTGGACAAACCACATACTGCAAAAGCCAAAGTCCACTTCTGCATTTCCATTCTTGACAATGAAAGGGTCAAAAAAGCGGCTACTGAATGAACCACACACTGTAAAATCCAACGTCTACTTCTACATCGCCATTCTTGGCAATGAAAGGGACAAAGAAGCTGCTATTGGATGAACCACATACTGTAAAAGCCAACGTCCACATCTGCATCACCATTCTTCGCAATAAAAGGGACAAAGAAATGGCTATTGGATGAACCACACACTGAAAAATCTGACGTCCAATTCTCCATCGCCATTCTTGGAATGAAAGGAACAAACGAGGGGCTATTGGATGAACCACACACTGTAAAAGCTAACGTTCACTTCTGCATTTCCATTCATAGCAATGAAAGGGTCAAAGAAACGGCTATTGGATGAACCACACACTATAAAATCCAACGTCCACTTCCGCATCATCGTTCTTAGTAATGAAACGGAAAAAGAAGTGGCTATTGTACAAACCACATACATTAAAAGCCAACATCCACTTCTGCATTTCCATTCTTGACAATGAAAGGGTCAAAAAGCGGCTACTGGATGAACCACACACTATAAAATCCAACATCCACTTCTGCATCGCCATTCTTTCCAATGAATGGGACAAAGAAGCGGCTATTGGACAAACCATACTTTGGTAAAGCCAACGTCCACTTCTGCATCGCCATTCTTGACAATGAAAGGGTCAAAAAAGTGGCTACTGGATGAACCACACACTGTAAAAGCCAACATCCACTTCTGCATCACCGTTCTTGGTAATGAAAAGGAAAAAGAAGTGGTTATTGGACAAACCACATACTGTAAAAGCCAACATCCACTTATGCATTTAAATTCTTGACAATGAAAGGGTCAAAAAAGCGGCTACTGGATGAACCACACACTGTAAAATCCAACGTCCACTTCTACATCGCCATTCTTGGCAATGAAAGGGACAAAGAAGCTGCTATTGGACGAACCACATACTGTAAAAGCCAACGTCCACATCTGCATCACCATTCTTCGCAATAAAAGGGACAAAGAAATGGCTATTGGATGAACCACACACTGAAAAATCTGACGTCCAATTCTCCATCGCCATTCTTGGAATGAAAGGAACAAACGAGCGGCTATTGGATGAACCACACACTGTAAAAGCTAACGTCCACTTCTGCATTTCCATTCATAGCAATGAAAGGGTCAAAGAAGCGGCTATTAGATGAACCACACACTATAAAATCCAACGTCCACTACTGCATCATCGTTCTTAGTAATGAAACGGAAAAAGAAGTGGTTATTGTACAAACCACATACATTAAAAGCCAACATCCACTTCTGTATTTCCATTCTTGACAATGAAAGTGTCAAAAAAGCGGCTACTGGATGAACCACACACTGTAAAAGCCAACATCCACTTCTGCATCGCCATTCTTGCCAATGAATGGGACAAAGAAGCGGCTATTGGACAAACCATACTTTGTTAAAGCCAACGTCCACTTCTGCATCGCCATTCTTGGCAATGAAAGAGACAAACACGCTACTATTGGATGAACCACACACTATAAAATCCAACGTCCACTTCTGCATCACCGTTCTTGGTAATGAAAAAAAAAAGTGGCTATTGGACAAACCACATACTGTAAAAGCCAACGTCCACTTCTGCATTTAAATTCTTGACAATGAAAGGGTCAAAAAAGCGGCTACTGGATGAACCACACACTGTAAAATCCAACGTCCACTTCTACATCGCCATTCTTGGCAATGAAAGGGACAAAGAAGCTGCTATTGGACGAACCACATACTGTAAAAGCCAACGTCCACATCTGCATCACCATTCTTCGCAATAAAAGGGACAAAGAAATGGCTATTGGATGAACCACACACTGAAAAATCTGACGTCCAATTCTCCATCGCCATTCTTGGAATGAAAGGAACAAACGAGGGGCTATTGGATGAACCACACACTGTAAAAGCTAACGTCCACTTCTGCATTTCCATTCATAGCAATGAAAGGGTCAAAGAAACAGCTATTGGATGAACCACACACTATAAAATCCAACGTCCACTTCTGCATCATCGTTCTTAGAAATGAAACGGAAAAAGAAGTGGCTATTGTACAAACGACATACATTAAAAGCCAACATCCACTTCTGCATTTCCATTCTTGACAATGAAAGGGTCAAAAAAGCGGCTACTAGATGAACCACACACTGTAAAAGCCAACATCCACTTCTGCATCGCCGTTCTTGCTAATAAATGGGACAAAAAAATGGCTATTGGACAAACCATACTTTGTTAAAGCCAACGTCCACTTCTGCATCGTCATTCTTGGCAATGAAAGAGACAAACACGCTACTATTGGATGAACCACACACTATAAAATCCAACGTCCACTTCTGCATCACCGTTCTTGGTAATGAAAAGGAAAAAGAAGTGGTTATTGGACAAACCACATACTGTAAAAGACAACGTCCACTTCTGCATTTAAATTCTTGACAATGAAAGGGTAATAAAAGCGGCTACTGGATGAACCACACACTGTAAAATCCAACGTCCACTTCTACATCGCCATTCTTGGCAATGAAAGGGACAAAGAAGCTGCTATTGGACGAACCATATACTGTAAACGCCAACGTCCACATCTGCATCACCATTCTTCGCAATAAAAGGGACAAAGAAATGGCTATTGGATGAACCACACACTGAAAAATCTGACGTCCAATTCTCCATCGCCATTCTTGGAATGAAAGGAACAAACGAGCGGCTTTTGGATGAACCACACGCTGTAAAAGCTAACGTCCACTTCTGCATTTCCATTCATAGCAATGAAAGGGTCAAAGAAGCGGCTATTAGATGAACCACACACTATAAAATCCAACGTCCACTTCTGCATCATCGTTCTTAGTAATGAAACGGAAAAAGAAGTGGCTATTGTACAAACCACATACATTAAAAGCCAACATCCACTTCTGCATTTCCATTCTTGACAATGAAAGGGTCAAAAAAGCGGCTACTGGATGAACCACACACTGTAAAAGCCAACATCCACTTCTGCATCGCCATTCTTGCCAATGAATGGGACAAAGAAGCGGCTATTGGACAAACCATACTTTGTTAAATCCAACGTCCACATCTGCATCGCCATTCTTGGCAATGAAAGAGACAAACACGCTACTATTGGATGAACCACACACTATAAAATCCAACGTCCACTTCTGCATCACCGTTCTTGGTAATGAAAAGGAAAAAGAAGTGGCTATTGGACAAACCACATACTGTAAAAGCCAACGTCCACTTCTGCATTTAAATTCTTGACAATGAAAGGGTCAAAAAAGCGGCTATTGGATGAACCACACACTGTAAAATCCAACGTCTACTTCTACATCGCCATTCTTGGCAATAAAAGGGACAAAGAAGCTGCTATTGGACGAACCACATACTGTAAAAGCCAACGTCCACATCTGCATCACCATTCTTCGCAATAAAAGGGACAAAGAAATGGCTATTGGATGAACCACACACTGAAAAATCTGACGTCCAATTCTCCATCGCCATTCTTGGAATGAAAGGAACAAACGAGGGGCTATTGGATGAACCACACACTGTAAAAGCTAACGTTCACTTCTGCATTTCCATTCATAGCAATGAAAGGGTCAAAGAAGCGGCTATTGGATGAACCACACACTATAAAATCCAACGTCCACTTCTGCATCATCGTTCTTAGTAATGAAACGGAAAAAGAAGTGGCTATTGTACAAACCACATACATTAAAAGCCAACATCCACTTCTGCATTTCCATTCTTGACAATGAAAGGGTCAAAAAAGCGGCTACTGGATGAACCACACACTGTAAAAGCCAACATCCACTTCTGCATCGCCATTCTTGCCAATGAATGGGACAAAGAAGCGGCTATTGGACAAACCATACTTTGTTAAATCCAACGTCCACTTCTGCATCGCCATTCTTGGCAATGAAAGGGTCAAAGAAGCGGCTATTGGATGACCCACACACTGTAAAAGCCAACGTCCACTTCTGCATCACATTTTTGGCAATGAAAGGGACAAATAAGCAGTTGTTGGACGAACCACACACTGTAAAAGCTAACGTCCACTTATGCATTGTCATTCTTGGCAATGAAAGGGTAAAAAAATGGCTATTGGATGAACCACACACTGTAAAAGCCAACGTCCACTTCTGCATCGCCATTCTTGGCAATGAAAGGGACAAATAAGCTGCTATTGGACGAACCACACACTGTAAAAGCCAACGTCCACTTCTGCATCACCATTCTTTGCAATGAAAGGGACAAAAATGATTGTTGGATGAACCACACACTGTAACAGCCAACATCCACTTCTGCATCGCCATTCTTTGCAATGAAAGGGACAAAGAAAAACAATTGGATGAACCACACACTGTAAAGCTAACGTCCCACTGCATTGCCATTCTTGTCAAAGAAAGTGTCAAAGAAGCAGCTATTGGATGAACCACACACTGTAAAAGCCAACATCCACTTCTGCATCGTCGTTCTTGGTAATGAAACGGAAAAAAAGTGGCAATTGGACAAACCACATACTGTAAAAGCCAACGTCCACTTCTGCATTGCCATTCTTGGCAATGAAAGGGTCAAACAAGCGGCTATTGGATGAACCACACACTGTAAAAGCCAACGTCCACTTCTGCATCGCCATTCTTGGCAATGAAAGGGACAAAGAAGCGGCTATTGGACAAACCATACACTGTTAAAGCCAACGTCAACTTCTGCATCGCCATTCTTGGCAATGAAAGCGACAAAGAAGCTGCTATTGGATGAACCACACACTGTAAAAGCCAACGTCCACTTCTGCATCGCCATTCTTGGCAATGAAAGGGACAAAGA
This sequence comes from Anisodus acutangulus, assembly GCA_029783415.1. Classification (NCBI taxonomy): domain Eukaryota; kingdom Viridiplantae; phylum Streptophyta; class Magnoliopsida; order Solanales; family Solanaceae; genus Anisodus; species Anisodus acutangulus. Next base: position 41,737 of record JAJAGQ010000036.1, on the reverse strand, counting down.
AGTGGCTATTGGACAAACCACATACTGTAAAAGCCAACGTCCACTTCTGCATTGCCATTCTTGGCAATGAAAGGGTCAAAAAAGCGGCTATTGGATGAACCACATACTGTAAAAGCCAACGTCCACTTCTATATCGCCATTCTTGGCAATAAAAATGACAAAGAAGTGGCTATTGGATGAACCACACACTGTTAAAGCCAACGTCCACTTCTGCATCACCATTCTTGGCAATGAAAGGGAAACAAAATGGCTATTGGATGAACCACACTGTAAAAGCCAACGTCTACTTTTGCATCGCCATTTTTAGCAATAAAAAGGAAAAAAAGTGGCTATTGGATGACCCACACACTGTAAAAGCCAACGTCTACTTCTGCATCGCCATTCTTGGCAATGAAAGGGTCAAAAACGCGGCTACTGGATGAACCACACACAATAAACTCCAACATCCACTTCTGCATCGCAATTCTTGCCAATGAATGGGACAAAGAAGCGACTATTGGACAAACCATACTTTGTTAAAGCCAACGTCCCACTTCGCATCGCCATTCTTGGCAATGAAAGAGACAAACACGCTACTATTGGATGAACCACACACTATAAAATCCAACGTCCCACTTCGCATCACCGTTCTTGGTAATGAAAAGGAAAAAGAAGTGGCTATTGGACAAACCACATCTTTGTAAAGCCAACGTCCATACGCATTTAAATTCTTGGCAATGAAAAGGAAAAAGAATCGGCTATTGGATGAACCACACACAATAAAAACCAGCATCAACTTCTGTATTGCCATTCTTGGCATTGAAAGTGACAAAGAAACGGCTATTGGACGAATCAAACACTGTAAAAGCCAACGTCCACTTCTGCATCGCCATTCTTGGAAATGAAAGGGACTAAGAAGTGTCTATTGGATGAACCACACATTGAAAAATCCGACGTCCATTTCTACATCGCCATTCTTAGAAATGAAAGGGACAAACGAGCGGCTATTGGATGAACCACACACTGTAAAAGCCAACGTCCACCTCTGCATCGCCATTCTTGGCAATGAAAGGGACAAAGAAATGGCTATTGGACAAACCACACACTATAAAATCCAACGTCCACTTCTGCATCATCGTTCTTAGTAATGAAATGGAAAAGAGGTGGCTATTGTACAAACCACATACATTAAAAGCCAACATCCACTACTGCATTTTCATTCTTAACAATGAAAGGGTCAAAAAAGCGGCTACTGGATGAACCACACACTGTAAAAGCCAAGGTCCACTTCTGCATCGCCATTCTTGCCAATGAATGGGACAAAGAAGCGGCTATTGGACAAACCATACTTTGTTAAAGCCAACGTCCACTTCTGCATCGTCATTCTTGGCAATGAAAGAGACAAACACGCGGCTATTGGATGAACCACACACTATAAAATCCAACGTTCACTTCTGCATCACCGTTCTTGGTAATGAAAAGGAAAAATAATGGCTATTGGACAAACCACATACTGTAAAAGCCAACGTCCACTTCTGCATTGCCATTCTTGGTAATGAAAGGGTCAAAGAAGCGGTTATTGGATGAACCACACACTGTAAAAATCAACGTCCACTTCTACATCGCCATTCTTGGCAATGAAAGGGACAAAAAAGCTGCTATTGGATGAACCAAACACTGTAAAAGTCAACGTCCACTTCTGCATCGCCATTCTTGGCAATGAAAGGGACAAAGAAGTGGCTATTGGATGAACCACACACTGAAAAATCTGACGTCCAATTCTCCATCGCCATTCTTGGAATGAAAGGAACAAACGAGGGGCTATTGGATGAACCACACACTGTAAAGGCTAACGTTCACTTCTGTATTTCCATTCATAGCAATGAAAGGGTCAAAGAAGCGGCTATTGGATGAACCACACACTATAAAATCCAACGTCCACTTCTGCATCATCGTTCTTAGTAATGAAACGGAAAAAGAAGTGGCTATTGTACAAACCACATACATTAAAAGCCAACATCCACTTCTGCATTTCCATTCTTGACAATGAAAGGGTCAAAAAAGCGGCTACTGGATGAACCACACACTGTAAAAGCCAACATCCACTTCTGCATCGCCATTCTTGCCAATGAATGGGACAAAGAAGCGACTATTGGACAAACCATACTTTGTTAAAGCCAACGTCCACTTCTGCATCGCCATTCTTGGCAATGAAAGAGACAAACACGCTACTATTGGATGATCCACACTGTAAAAGCCAACGTCCACTTCTGCATCGCCATTTTTAGCAATGAAAGGGACAAAGAAGTGGTTATTGGACAAACCACATACTGTAAAAGCCAACTTCCACTTCTGCAACCTCATTTTTGGCAATGAAAGGGTCATAGAAGCGGCTATTGGATGAACCATATACTGTAAAAGCGAACTTCCACTTCTGCATCGCCATTCTTGGCAGTGAAAGGGACAAAGAAGCGGCTATTGGATGAACCACACACTGTAAAAGCCAACGTCCACTTCTGCATCACATTCTTGGCAATGAAAAGGACAAAGAAGCGGCTATTGGATGAACCACACACTGTAAAAGCCAAGGTCCACTTCTGCATCACCATTCTTGGCAATGAAAAGGACAAAAAAATGGCTATTGGACAAAACAATACATTGTTTAAGCCAACGTCCACTTTTGCATCGCCAATCTTGGCAATGAAAGAGACAAACAAGCGGCTATTGGACGAACCACACACTGTAAAAGCCAACGTCCACTTCTGCATCGCCGTTCTTGGTAATGAAACGGAAAAAGAAGCTGCTATTGGACAAACCACATACTGTAAAAGCCAACGTCCACTTCTGCATCGCCATTCTTGACAATGAAAGGGTAAAAATAGCGGCTATTGGATGAACCACATACTGTAAAAGCCAACGTCCACCTCTGCATCGCCATTCTTGGCAATGAAAGGGACAAAGAAGCTGCTATTGGATGAACCACATACTGTAAAAGCCAACATCCACTTCTGCATCACCATTCTTGATAATGAAAGTGACAAAGAAATGGCTATTGGATTAACCACACACTGAAAAATCTGACGTCCAATTCTCCATCGCCATTCTTGGAATGAAAGGAACAAACGAGCGACTATTGGATGAACCACACGCTGTAAAAGCAAACGTCCACTTCTGCATTTCCATTCATAGCAATGAAAGGGTCAAAGAAGCGGCTACTGGATGAACTACACACTGTAAAAGCCAACGTCCACTTCTGCATCATCGTTCTTAGTAATGAAACGGAAAAAGAAGTGGTTATTGTATAAACCACATACATTAAAAGACAACATCCACTTCTGCATTTCCATTCTTGACAATGAAAGAGTCAAAAAAGCGGCTACTGGATGAACCACACACTGCAAAAGCCAACATCCACTTCTGCATCGCCATTCTTGCCAATGAATGGTACAAAGAATCGGCTATTGGACAAACCATACTTTGTTAAAGCCAACGTCCACTTCTACATCGCCATTCTTGGCAATGAAAGAGACAAACACGCTACTATTGGATGAACCACACACTATAAAATCCAACGTCCACTTCTGCATCACCGTTCTTGGTAATGAAAAGGAAAAAGAAGTGGCTATTGGACAAACCACATACTGTAAAAGCCAACGTCCACTTCTGCATTTAAATTCTTGACAATGAAAGGGTCAAAAAAGCGGCTACTGGATGAACCACACACTGTAAAATCCAACGTCCACTTCTACATCGCCATTCTTGGCAATGAAAGGGACAAAGAAGCTGCTATTGGACGAACCACATACTGTAAAAGCCAACGTCCACATCTGCATCACCATTCTTCGCAATAAAAGGGACAAAGAAATGGCTATTGGATGAACCACACACTGAAAAATCTGACGTCCAATTCTCCATCGCCATTCTTGGAATGAAAAGAACAAACGAGCGGCTATTGGATGAACCACACACTGTAAAAGCTAAGGTCCACTTCTGCATTTCCATTCATAGCAATGAAAGGGTCAAAAAAGCGGCTATTGGATGAACCACACACTATAAAATCCAACGTCCACTTCTGCATCACCGTTCTTGGTAATGAAAAGGAAAAGGAAATGGCTATTGGACAAACCACATACTGTAAAAGCCAACGTCCACTTCTGCATTTAAATTCTTGACAATGAAACGGTCAAAAAAGCGGTTACTGGATGAACCACACACTGTAAAATCCAACGTCCACTTCTACATCGCCATTCATGGCAATGAAAGGGACAAATAAGCTGCTATTGGATGAACCACATACTGTAAAAGCCAACGTCCACTTGCATCGCCATTCTTGGCAATGAAAGAGACAAACACGCTACTATTGGATGAACCACACACTATAAAATCCAACGTCCACTTCGCATCACCGTTCTTGGTAATGAAAAGGAAAAAGAAGTGGCTATTGGACAAACCACATCTTGTAAAAGCCAACGTCCCACTTCGCATTTAAATTCTTGACAATGAAAGGGTCAAAAAGCGGCTCTTGGATGAACCACACATCGTGAAAAATCCAACGCCCACTTCTACATCGCCATTCTTGGCAATGAAAGGGACAAAGAAGTCGCTATTGACTAACCACATAATCGTAAAGCCAACGTCCATATCTGCATCACCATTCTTCGCAATAAAAGGGACAAAGAAATGGCTATTGGATGAACCACACACTGAAAAATCTGACGTCCAATTCTCCATCGCCATTCTTGGAATGAAAGGAAGAAACGAGCGGCTATTGGATGAACCACACACTGTAAAAGCTAACGTCCACTTCTGCATTTCCATTCATAGCAATGAAAGGGTCAAATAAGCGGCTATTAGATGAACCACACACTATAAAATCCAACGTCCGCATCATCGTTCTTAGTAATGAAACAGAAAAAGAAGTGGCTATTGTACAAACCACATACATTAAAAGCCAACATCCACTTCTGCATTTCCATTCTTGACAATGAAAGGGTCAAAAGCGACTCGGATGAACCACACCTTTGTAAAAGCCAACATCCACTTCTGCATCGCCATTCTTGCCAATGAATGGGACAAAGAAGCCACTATTGGACAAACCATACTTTGTTAAAGCCAACGTTCACTTCTGCATCGCCATTCTTGGCAATGAAAGAGACAAACACGCTTCTATTGGATGAATCACACACTATAAAATCCAACGTCCACTTCTGCATCACCGTTCTTGGTAATGAAAAAAAAAAACTAGCTATTGGACAAACCACATACTGTAAAAGCCAACGTCCACTTCTGCATTTAAATTCTTGACAATGAAATGGTCAAAAAAGCGGCTACTGGATAAACCACACACTGTAAAAGCCAACATCCACTTCTGCATCGCATTCTTCGTAATGAAAGGGACAAATAAGCGGTTATTGGAAGAACCACATATTGTAAGAGCCAACGTCCACATCTGCATCATCATTCTTAGCATTGAAAAGGACAAAGAAGCGGCTATTGGATGAACCACACACAGAAAAATTTGACGTCCAATTCTCCATCGCCATTCTTGGCAATGAAAGGGACAAATGAGCGGCTATTGGCACCACACACTGTAAAAGCTAACGTCCAATTCTGCATTACCATTCATGGAAATGAAAGGGTCAAAGAAGCGGCTATTGGATGAACCACACACTATAAAATCCAACGTCCACTTCTGCATCATCGTTCTTAGTAATGAAACGGAAAAAGAAGTGGCTATTGTACAAACCACATACATTAAAAGCCAACATCCACTTCCGCATTTCCATTCTTGACAATGAAAGGGTCAAAAAAGCGGCTACTGGATGAACCACACACTGTAAAAGCCAACATCCACTTCTGCATCGCCATTCTTGCCAATGAATGGGACAAAGAAGCGGCTATTGGACAAACCATACTTTGTTAAATCCAACGTCCACTTCTGCATCGCCATTCTTGGCAATGAAAGAGACAAACACGCTACTATTGGATGAACCACACACTATAAAATCCAACGTCCACTTCTGCGTCACCGTTCTTGGTAATGAAAAGGAAAAAGAAGTGGCTATTGGACAAACCACATACTGTAAAAGCCAACGTCCACTTCTGCATTTAAATTCTTGACAATGAAAGGGTCAAAAAAGCGGCTATTGGATGAACCACACACTGTAAAATCCAACGTCTACTTCTACATCGCCATTCTTGGCAATAAAAGGGACAAAGAAGCTGCTATTGGACGAACCACATACTGTAAAAGCCAACGTCCACATCTGCATCACCATTCTTCGCAATAAAAGGGACAAAGAAATGGCTATTGGATGAACCACACACTGAAAAATCTGACGTCCAATTCTCCATCGCCATTCTTGGAATGAAAGGAACAAACGAGCGGCTATTGGATGAACCACACACTGTAAAAGCTAGCGTCCACTTCTGCATTTCCATTCATAGTAATGAAAGGGTCAAAGAAGCGGCTATTGGATGAACCACACACTATAAAATCCAACGTCCACTTCTGCATCATCGTTCTTAGTAATGAAACGGAAAAAGAAGTGGCTATTGTACAAACCACATACATTAAAAGCCAACATCCACTTCGGCATTTCCATTCTTGACAATGAAAGGGTCAAAAAAGCGGCCTTTGGATGAACCACACATCGTAAAAGCCAACATCCACTGCATCGCCATTCTTGCCAATGAAAGGGACAAAGAACGGCTATCGACAAACCACATACTTGTAAAGCCAACGCCCACACACGTCCACCATTCTTCGCAATAAAAGGGACAAAGAAATGGCTATTGGATGAACCACACCGAAAAAATGACGTCCAATTCTCCATCGCCATTCTTGGAATGAAAGGAACAAACGAGCGGCTATTGGATGAACCACACACTTTAAAGCTAACGTCCACTTCTGCATTTCCATTCATAGCAATGAAAGGGTCAAAGAAGCGGCTATTGGATGAACCACACACTATAAAATCCAACGTCCACTTCTGCATCACCGTTCTTGGTAATGAAAAGGTAAAAGAAGTGGCTATTGGACAAACCACATACTGTAAAAGCCAACATCCACTTCTGCATTTAAATTCTTGACAATGAAAGGGTCAAAAAAGCGGCTACTGAATGAACCACACACTGTAAAATCCAACGTCCACTTCTACATCGCCATTCTTGGCAATGAAAGGGACAAAGAAGCTGCTATTGGATGAACCATATACTGTAAAAGCCAACGTCCACATCTGCATCACCATTCTTCGCAATAAAAGGGACAAAGAAATGGCTATTGGATGAACCACACACTGAAAAATTTGACGTCCAATTCTCCATCGCCATTCTTGGAATGAAAGGAACAAACGAGGGGTTATTGGATGAAGCACACACTGTAAAAGCTAACGTTCACTGCTGCATTTCCATTCATAACAATGAAAGGGTTAAAGAAGCGGCAATTGGATGAACCTCACACTATAAAATCCAACGTCCACTTCCGCATCATCGTTCTTAGTAATGAAACGGAAAAAGAAGTGGCTATTGTACAAACCACATACATTAAAAGCCAACATCCACTTCTGCATTTCCATTCTTGACAATGAAAGGGTCAAAAAAGCGGCTACTGGATGAACCACACACTATAAAATCCAACATCCACTTCTGCATCGCCATTCTTGCCAATGAATGGGACAAAGAAGCGACTATTGGACAAACCATACTTTGTTAAAGCCAACGTCCACATCTGCATCGCCATTTTTGCAATGAAAGAGACAAACACGCTACTATTGGATGAACCACACACTATAAAATCCAACGTCCACTTCCGCATCATCGTTCTTAGTAATGAAACGGAAAAAGATGTGGCTATTGTACAAACCACATCTTGTAAAAGCCAACGTCCACTACTGCATTGCCATTCTTGGCAATTAAAGGGTCAAAAAAGCAGCTATTAGATGAACTACACACTGTAAAAGCCAACGTCCACTTCTGCATCGCCATTCTTAGGAATGAAAAGGACAAAGAAGCTGCTATTGGACGAACCACACACTGTAAAAGCCAACGTCCACATCTGCATCACCATTCTTCGCAATAAAAGGGACAAAGAAATGGCTATTGGATGAACCACACACTGAAAAATCTGACGTCCAATTCTCCATCGCCATTCTTGGAATGAAAGGAACAAACGAGGGGCTATTGGATGAACCACACACTGTAAAAGCTAACGTTCACTTCTGCATTTCCATTCATAGCAATGAAAGGGTCAAAGAAACGGCTATTGGATGAACCACACACTATAAAATCCAACGTCCACTTCTGCATCATCGTTCTTAGTAATGAAACGGAAAAAGAAGTGGCTATTGTACAAACCACATACATTAAAAGCCAACATCCACTTCTGCATTTCCATTCTTGACAATGAAAGGGTCAAAAAAGCGGCTACTGGATGAACCACACCAAATTTGTAAGCCAACATCCACTTACGCCATTCTTGGAATGAATGGGACAAGAAGCGACTATTGGACAAACCACTAAAGCTAACAGCGTCCATACGCATCGCCATTCTTGGCAATGAAAGAGACAAACACTACTATTGGATGAACCACACACTATAAAATCCAACGTCCACTTCTGCATCACCGTTCTTGGTAATGAAAAGGAAAAAGAAGTGGCTATTGGACAAACCACATACATTAAAAGCCAACATCCACTTCTGCATTTCCATTCTTGACAATGAAAGGGTAAAAAAAATGGCTACTTGATAAACCACACACAGTAAAAGCCAACATCCACTTCTGCATCGCCATTCTTGCCAATGAATGGGACAAAGAAGCGGCTATTGGACAACCCATACTTTGTTAAATCCAACGTCCACCTCTGCATCGCCATTCTTGGCAATGAAAGAGACAAACACGCTACTATTGGATGAACCACACACTATAAAATCCAACGTCCACTTCTGCGTCACCGTTCTTGGTAATGAAAAGGAAAAAGAAGTGGCTATTGGACAAACCACATACTGTAAAAGCCAACGTCCACTTCTGCATTAAAATTCTTGACAATGAAAGGGTCAAAAAAATGGCTATTGGATGAACCACACACTGTAAAATCCAACGTCTACTTCTACATCGCCATTCTTGGCAATAAAAGGGACAAAGAAGCTGCTATTGGACGAACCACATACTGTAAAAGCCAACGTCCACATCTGCATCACCATTCTTCGCAATAAAAGGGACAAAGAAATGGCTATTGGATGAACCACACACTGAAAAATCTGACGTCCAATTCTCCATCGCCATTCTTGGAATGAAAGGAACAAACGAGGGGCTATTGGATGAACCACACACTGTAAAAGCTAACGTTCACTGCTGCATTTCCATTCATAGCAATGAAAGGGTTAAAGAAGCGGCAATTGGATGAACCACACACTATAAAATCCAACGTCCACTTCCGCATCATCGTTCTTAGTAATGAAACGGAAAAAGAAGTGGCTATTGTACAAACCACATACATTAAAAGCCAACATCCACTTCTGCATTTCCATTCTTGACAATGAAAGGGTCAAAAAAGCGGCTACTGGATGAACCACACACTGTAAAAGCCAACATCCACTTCTGCATCGCCATTCTTGCCAATGAATGGGACAAAGAAGCGGCTATTGGACAAACCATACTTTGTTAAAGCCAACGTCCACTTCTGCATCGCCATTCTTGGCAATGAAAGAGACAAACACGCTACTATTGGATGAACCACACACTATAAAATCCAACGTCCACTTCTGCATCACCGTTCTTGGTAATGAAAAGGAAAAAGAAGTGGCTATTGGACAAACCACATACTGTAAAAGCCAACGTCCACTTCTGCATTTAAATTCTTGACAATGAAAGGGTCAAAAAAGCGGCTACTGGATGAACCACACACTGTAAAATCCAACGTCCACTTCTACATCGCCATTCTTGGCAATGAAAGGGACAAAGAAGCTGCTATTGGACGAACCACATACTGTAAAAGCCAACGTCCACATCTGCATCACCATTCTTCGCAATAAAAGGGACAAAGAAATGGCTATTGGATGAACCACACACTGAAAAATCTGACGTCCAATTCTCCATCGCCATTCTTGGAATGAAAGGAACAAACGAGGGGCTATTGGATGAACCACACACTGTAAAAGCTAACGTTCACTTCTGCATTTCCATTCATAGCAATGAAAGGGTCAAAGAAACGGCTATTGGATGAACCACACACTATAAAATCCAACGTCCACTTCTGCATCATCGTTCTTAGTAATGAAACGGAAAAAGAAGTGGCTATTGTACAAACCACATACATTAAAAGCCAACATCCACTTCTGCATTTCCATTCTTGACAATGAAAGGGTCAAAAAAGCGGCTACTGGATGAACCACACACTGTAAAAGCCAACATCCACTTCTGCATCGCCATTCTTGCCAATGAATGGGACAAAGAAGCGACTATTGGACAAACCATATTTTGTTAAAGCCAACGTCCACTTCTGCATCGCCATTCTTGGCAATGAAAGAGACAAACACGCTTCTATTGGATGAACCACACACTATAAAATCCAACGTCCACTTTTGCATCACCGTTCTTGGTAATGAAAAGGAAAAAGAAGTGGCTAATGGACAAACCACATACTGTAAAAGCCAACGTCCACTTCTGCATTTAAATTCTTGACAATGAAAGGATAAAAAAGCGGCTACTGGATGAACCACACACTGTAAAATCCAACGTCCACTTCTACATCGCCATTCTTGGCAATGAAAGGGACAAAGAAGCTGCTATTGGACGAACCACATACTGTAAAAGCCAACGTCCACATCTGCATCACCATTCTTCGCAATAAAAGGGACAAAGAAATGGCTATTGGATGAACCACACACTGAAAAATCTGACGTCCAATTCTCCATCGCCATTCTTGGAATGAAAGGAACAAACGAGGGGCTATTGGATGAACCACACACTGTAAAAGCTAACGTCCACTTCTGCATTTCCATTCATAGCAATGAAAGGGTCAAAGAAGCGGCTATTGGATGAACCACACACTATAAAATCCAACGTCCACTTCTGCATCATCGTTCTTAGTAATGAAACGGAAAAAGAAGTGGCTATTGTACAAACCACATACATTAAAAGCCAACATCCACTTCTGCATTTCCATTCTTGACAATGAAAGGGTAAAAAAAATGGCTACTGGATGAACCACACACTGTAAAAGCCAACATCCACTTCTGCATCGCCATTCTTGCCAATGAATGGGACAAAGAAGCGGCTATTGGACAAACCATACTTTGTTAAAGCCAACGTCCACTTCTGCATCGCCATTCTTGGCAATGAAAGAGACAAACACGCTACTATTGGATGAACCACACACTATAAAATCCAACGTCCACTTCTGCATCACCGTTCTTGGTAATGAAAAGGAAAAAGAAGTGGCTATTGGACAAACCACATACTGTAAAAGCCAACGTCCACTTCTGCATTTAAATTCTTGACAATGAAAGGGTAATAAAAGCGGCTACTGGATGAACCACACACTGTAAAATCCAACGTCCACTTCTACATCGCCATTCTTGGCAATGAAAGGGACAAAGAAGCTGCTATTGGACGAACCACATACTGTAAAAGCCAACGTCCACATCTGCATCACCATTCTTCGCAATAAAAGGGACAAAGAAATGGCTATTGGATGAACCACACACTGAAAAATCTGACGTCCAATTCTCCATCGCCATTCTTGGAATGAAAGGAACAAACGAGCGGCTATTGGATGAACCACACACTGTAAAAGCTAACGTCCACTTCTGCATTTCCATTCATAGCAATGAAAGGGTCAAAGAAGCGGCTATTGGATGAACCACACACTATAAAATCCAACGTCCACTTCTGCATCATCGTTCTTAGTAATGAAACGGAAAAAGAAGTGGCTATTGTACAAACCACATACATTAAAATCCAACATCCACTTCTGCATTTCCATTCTTGACAATGAAAGGGTCAAAAAAGCGGCTACTGGATGAACCACACACTGTAAAAGCCAACATCCACTTCTGCATCGCCATTCTTGCCAATGAATGGGACAAAGAAGCTGCTATTGGACGAACCACATATTGTAAAAGCCAACGTCCACATCTGCATCACCATTCTTCGCAATAAAAGGGACAAAGAAGTGGCTATTGGATGAACCACATACTAAAAAATCTGATTTCCAATTCTCCATCGCCATTCTTGGCAACGAAAGGGACAAACGAACGGTTATTGGATGAACCACATACTGTAAAAGCTAATGTCCACTTCTGTATTGCCATTCATGGCAATGAAAGGGTCAAAGAAGCGGCTATTAGATGAACCACACACTATAAAATCCAACGTCCACTTCTGCATCACCGTTCTTAGTAATGAAACGGAAAAACAAGTGGCTATTGTACAAACCACATACATTAAAAGCCAACATCCACTTCTGCATTTCCATTCTTGACAATGAAAGGGTCAAAAAAGCGGCTACTGGATGAACCACACACTGTAAAAGCCAACATCCACTTCTGCATCGCCATTCTTGCCAATGAATGGGACAAAGAAACTGCTATTGGACGAACCACATACTGTTAAAGCCAACGTCCACATCTGCATCACCATTCTTCGCAATAAAAGAGATAAACACGCTACTATTGGATGAACCACACACTATAAAATCCAACGTCCACTTCTGCATCACCGTTCTTGGTAATGAAAAGGAAAAAGAAGTGGCTATTGGACAAACCACATACTGTAAAAGCCAACGTCCACTTCTGCATTTCCATTCTTGGCAATAAAAGGTTTAAAAAAGCGGCTATTGGATGAACCACACACTATAAAAGACAACGTCCACTTCTGTATCGCCGTTCTTGGCAATGAAAGGGACAAAGAAGTGGCTATTGTACAAACCACATACATTAAAAGCCAACATCCACTTCTGCATTTCCATTCTTGACAATGAAAGGGTCAAAAAAACGGCTACTGGATGAACCACACACTGTAAAAGCCAACATCCACTTCTGCATCGCCATTCTTGCCAATGAATGGGACAAAGAAGCGACTATTGGACAAACTATACTTTGTTAAATTCAACGTCCACTTCTGCATCGCCATTCTTGGCAATGAAAGAGACAAACACGCTACTATTGGATGAACCATACACTATAAAATCCAACGTCCACTTCTGCGTCACCGTTCTTGGTAATGAAAAGGAAAAAGAAGTGGCTATTGGACAAACCACATACTGTAAAAGCCAACGTCCACTTCTGCATTTAAATTCTTGACAATGAAAGGGTCAAAAAAGCGGCTACTGGATGAACCACACACTGTAAAATCCAACGTCCACTTCTACATCGCCATTCTTGGCAATGAAAGGGACAAAGAAGCTGCTATTGGACGAACCACATACTGTAAAAGCCAACGTCCACATCTGCATCACCATTCTTCGCAATAAAAGGGACAAAGAAATGGCTATTGGATGAACCACACACTGAAAAATCTGACGTCCAATTCTCCATCGCCATTCTTGGAATGAAAGGAACAAACGAGCGGCTATTGGATGAACCACACACTGTAAAAGCTAACGTCCACTTCTGCATTTCCATTCATAGCAATGAAAGGGTCAAAGAAGCGGCTATTAGATGAACCACACACTATAAAATCCAACGTCCACTTCTGCATCATCGTTCTTAGTAATGAAACGGAAAAAGAAGTGGCTATTGTACAAACCACATACATTAAAAGCCAACATCCACTTCTGCATTTCCATTCTTGACAATGAAAGGGTAAAAAAAGCGGCTACTGGATGAACCACACATTATAAAAGCCAACATCCACTTCTGCATCGCCATTCTTGCCAATGAATGGGACAAAGAAGCGGCTATTGGACAAACCATACTTTGTTAAATCCAACGTCCACTTCTGCATCGCCATTCTTGGCAATGAAAGAGACAAACACGCTACTATTGGATGAACCACACACTATAAAATCCAACGTCCACTTCTGCGTCACCGTTCTTGGTAATGAAAAGGAAAAAGAAGTGGCTATTGGACAAACCACATACTGTAAAAGCCAACGTCCACTTCTGCATTTAAATTCTTGACAATGAAAGGGTCAAAAAAGCGGCTATTAGACGAACCACACATTGTAAAAGCCAACGTCCACTTCTGCATTTTCATTCTTGGCAATGAAAGGGTCAAAGAAGCGGCTATTGGATGAACACACACTGTAAAAGACAACGTCCACTTCTGCATCTCCATTCTTGGCAATGAAATGGACAAATAAATGGCTATTAGATGAACCACACAATGAAAAATCCGACGTCCAATTCTACATCGACATTCTTGTCAATGAAGGAGACAAACGAGCGGCTATTAGAAGAACAACACACTATAAAAGATAATGTCTACTTCTGCATCGCCGTTCTTGGCAATGAAAGGGTCAAAGAAGCGGCTATTAGATGAACCACACACTATAAAATCCAACGTCCACTTCTGCATCATCGTTCTTAGTAATGAAACGGAAAAAGAAGTGGCTATTGTACAAACCACATACATTAAAAGCCAACATCCACTTCTGCATTTCCATTCTTGACAATGAAAGGGTCAAAAAAGCGGCTACTGGATGAACCACACACTGTAAAAGCCAACATCCACTTCTGCATCGCCATTCTTGCCAATGAATGGGACAAAGAAGCGGCTATTGGACAAACCATACTTTGTTAAAGCCAACGTCCACTTCTGCATCGCCATTCTTGGCAATGAAAGAGACAAACACGCTACTATTGGATGAACCACACACTATAAAATCCAACGTCCACTTCTGCATCACCGTTCTTGGTAATGAAAAGGAAAAAGAAGTGGCTATTGGACAAACCACATATGTAAAAGCCAACGTCCACTTCTGCATTTAAATTCTTGACAATGAAAGGGTCAAAAAAGCGGCTACTGGATGAACCACACACTGTAAAAGCCAACATCCACTTCTGCATCGCTATTCTTTCCAATGAATGGGACAAAGAAGAGGCTATTGGACGAACCACATACTGTAAAAGCCAACGTCCACATCTGCATCACCATTCTTCGCAATAAAAGGGACAAAGAAATGGCTATTGGATGAACCACACACTGAAAAATCTGACGTCCAATTCTCCATCGCCATTCTTGGAATGAAAGGAACAAACGAGCGGCTATTGGATGAACCACACACTTTAAAGCTAACGTCCACTTCTGCATTTCCATTCATAGCAATGAAAGGGTCAAAGAAGCGGCTATTGGATGAACCACACACTATAAAATCCAACGTCCACTTCTGCATCATCGTTCTTAGTAATGAAATGGAAAAGAGGTGGCTATTGTACAAACCACATACATTAAAAGCCAACATCCACTACTGCATTTTCATTCTTAACAATGAAAGGGTCAAAAAAGCGGCTACTGGATGAACCACACCTTGTAAAAGCCAACATCCATAGTCGCCATTCTTGCCAATGAATGGGACAAAGAAGCGGCTATTGGACAAACCATACTTTGTTAAATCCAACGTCCACATCTGCATCGCCATTCTTGGCAATGAAAGAGACATACACGCTACTATTGGATGAACCACACACTATAAAATCCAACGTCCACTTTTGCGTCACCGTTCTTGGTAATGAAAAGGAAAAAGAAGTGGCTATTGGACAAACCACATACTGTAAAAGCCAACGTCCACTTCTGCATTTAAATTCTTGACAATGAAAGGGTCAAAAAAGCGGCTACTGGATGAACCACACACTGTAAAAGCCAACATCCACTTCTGCATCGCTATTCTTTCCAATGAATGGGACAAAGAAGAGGCTATTGGACGAACCACATACTGTAAAAGCCAACGTCGACTTCTGCATCACCATTCTTCGCAATAAAAGGGACAAAGAAATGGCTATTGGATGAACCACACACTGAAAAATCTGACGTCCAATTCTCCATCGCCATTCTTGGAATGAAAGGAACAAACGAGGGGCTATTGGATGAACCACACACTGTAAAAGCTAACGTTCACTTTTGCATTTCCATTCATAGCAATGAAAGGGTCAAAGAAGCGGCTATTAGATGAACCACACACTATAAAATCCAACGTCCACTTCTGCATCATCGTTCTTAGTAATGAAACGGAAAAAGAAGTGGCTATTGTACAAACCACATACATTAAAAACCAACATCCACTTCTGCATTTCCATTCTTGACAATGAAAGGGTCAAAAAAATGGCTACTAGATGAACCACACACTGTAAAAGCCAACATCCACTTCTGCATCGCCATTCTTGCCAATGAATGGGACAAAGAAGCTGCTATTGGACGAACCACATACTGTTAAATCCAACGTCCACTTCTGCATCGCCATTCTTGCCAATGAAAGAGACAAACACGCTACTATTGGATGAACCACACACTATAAAATCCAACGTCCACTTCTGCATCACCGTTCTTGGTAATGAAAAGGAAAAAGAAGTGGCTATTGGACAAACCACATACTGTAAAAGCCAACATCCACTTCTGCATTTAAATTCTTGACAATGAAAGGGTCAAAAAGCGGCTACTGGATGAACCACACACTGTAAAATGCAACGTCCACTTCTACATCGCCATTCTTGGCAATGAAAGGGACAAAGAAGCTGCTATTGGACGAACCACATACTGTAAAAGCCAACGTCCACATCCGCATCACCATTCTTCGCAATAAAAGGGACAAAGAAATGGCTATTGGATGAACCACACACTGAAAAATCTGACGTCCAATTCTCCATCGCCATTCTTGGAATGAAAGGAACAAACGAGCGGCTATTGGATGAACCACACACTGTAAAAGCTAACGTCCACTTCTGCATTTCCATTCATAGCAATGAAAGGGTCAAAGAAGCGGCTATTAGATGAACCACACACTATAAAATCCAACGTCCACTTCTGCATCATCGTTCTTAGTAATGAAACGGAAAAAGAAGTGGCTATTGTACAAACCACATACATTAAAAGCCAACATCCACTTCTGCATTTCCATTCTTGACAATGAAAGGGTCAAAAAAGCGGCTACTGGATGAACCACACACTGCAAAAGCCAACATCCACTTCTGCATCGCCATTCTTGCCAATGAATGGGACAAAGAAGCGGCTATTGGACAAACCATACTTTGTTAAAGCCAACGTCCACTTCTGCATCGCCATTCTTGGCAATGAAAGAGACAAACACGCTACTATTGGATGAACCACACACTATAAAATCCAACGTCCACTTCTGCATCACCGTTCTTGGTAATGAAAAGGAAAAAGAAGTGGCTATTGGACAAACCACATACTGTAAAAGCCAACGTCCACTTCTGCATTTAAATTCTTGACAATGAAAGGGTCAAAAAAGCGGCTACTGGATGAACCACACACTGTAAAATCCAACGTCCACTTCTACATCGCCATTCTTGGCAATGAAAGGGACAAAGAAGCTGCTATTGGACGAACCACATACTGTAAAAGCCAACGTCCACATCTGCATCACCATTCTTCGCAATAAAAGGCACAAAGAAATGGCTATTGGATGAACCACACCTTAAAAATCTGACGTCCAATTCTCCATCGCCATTCTTGGAATGAAAGGAACAAACGAGCGGCTATTGGATGAACCACACACTGTAAAAGCTAACGTCCACTTCTGCATTTCCATTCATAACAATGAAAGGGTCAAAGAAGCGGCTATTGGATGAACCACACACTATAAAATCCAACGTCCATTTCTGCATCATCGTACTTAGTAATGAAACGGAAAAAGAAGTGGCTATTGTACAAACCACATACTGTAAAAGCCAACGTACACTTCTGCATTTCCATTCTTGACAATGAAAGGGTCAAAAAAGTGGCTACTGGATGAACCACATACTGTAAAAGCCAACATCCACTTCTGCATCGCCACTTTTGGCAATGAAAGGGACAAATAAGCTGCTATTGGACGAACCACATACTGTAAAAGCCAACGTCCACATCTGCATCACCATTCTTCGCAATGAAAGAGACAAACACGCTACTATTGGATGAACCACACGCTATAAAATCCAACGTCCACTTCATCTTCTTGGTAATGAAATATTGGACAAACCACATCGTAAAAGCCAACGCCCACTTGCATTTAAATTCTTGACAATGAAAGGGTAATAAAAGCTGCCATTTGGATGAACCACACATCGAAAATCCAACGCCCACTTCTACATCGCCATTCTTGGCAATGAAAGGACAAAGAAGTCGCTATTGACGAACCACATACCGTAAAAAGCCAACGTCCACGTCTGCATTACCATTCTTGGCAATGAAAGGGACAAATAAGTGACTATTGAATGAACCACACACTGAATAATCTGACGTCCAATTCTCCCTCGCCATTCTTGGCAATGAAAGAGACAAATGAGTGGCTATTGGATGAACCACACACTGTAAAAGCTAACATCCACTTCTGCATTTCCATTCATAGCAATGAAAGGGTCAAAGAAGCGGCTATTGGATGAACCACACACTATAAAATCCAACGTCCACTTCTGCATCATCGTTCTTAGTAATGAAACGGAAAAAGAAGTGGCTATTGTACAAACCACATACATTAAAAGCCAACATCCACTTCTGCATTTCCATTCTTGACAATGAAAGGGTCAAAAAAGCGGCTACTGGATGAACCACACACTGTAAAAGCCAACATCCACTTCTGCATCGCCATTCTTGCCAATGAATGGGACAAAGAAGCGACTATTGGACAAACCATACTTTGTTAAAGCCAACGTCCACTTCTGCATCGCCATTCTTGGCAATGAAAGAGACAAACACGCTACTATTGGATGAACCACACACTATAAAATCCAACGTCCACTTCTGCATCACCGTTCTTGGTAATGAAAAGGAAAAAGAAGTGGCTATTGGACAAACCACATACTGTAAAAGCCAACGTCCACTTTTGTATTTAAATTCTTGACAATGAAAGGCTAATAAAAGCGGCTACTGGATGAACCACACACTATAAAATCCAACGTCCACTTCTACATCGCCATTTTTGGCAATGAAAGGGACAAATAAGCTGCTATTGGACGAACGACATACTGTAAAAGCCAACTTCCACATCTGCATCACCATTTTTCGCAATAAAAGGGACAAAGAAATGGCTATTGGATGAACCACACACTGAAAAATCTAACGTCCAATTCTCCATCGCCATTCTTGGAATGAAAGGAACAAAGGAGCGGCTATTGGATGAACCACACACTGTAAAAGCTAACGTCCACTTCTGCATTTCCATTCATAGCAATGAAAGGGTCAAAGAAGCGGCTATTAGATGAACCACACACTATAAAATCCAACGTCCACTTCTGCATCATCGTTCTTAGTAATGAAACGGAAAAAGAAGTGGCTATTGTACAAACCACATACATTAAAAGCCAACATCCACTTCTGCATTTCCATTCTTGACAATGAAAGGGTCAAAAAGCGGCTACTGGATGAACCACACACTATAAAATCCAACATCCACTTCTGCATCGCCATTCTTTCCAATGAATGGGACAAAGAAGCGGCTATTGGACAAACCATACTTTGGTAAAGCCAACGTCCACTTCTGCATCGCCATTCTTGCCAATGAAAGAGACAAACACGCTTCTATTGGATGAACCACACACTATAAAATCCAACGTCCACTTTTGCATCACCGTTCTTGGTAATGAAAAGGAAAAAGAAGTGGCTAATGGACAAACCACATACTGTAAAAGCCAACGTCCACTTCTGCATTTAAATTCTTGACAATGAAAGGGTAAAAAAGCGGCTACTGGATGAACCACACACTGTAAAATGCAACGTCCACTTCTACATCGCCATTCTTGGCAATGAAAGGGACAAAGAAGCTGCTATTGGACGAACTACATACTGTAAAAGCCAACTTCCACATCTGCATAACCATTCTTCGCAATAAAAGGGACAAATAAATGGTTATTGGATGAACCACACACTAAAAATTCTGACGTCCAATTCTCCATCGCCATTCTTGGAATGAAAGGAACAAACGAGCGGCTATTGGATGAACCACACACTGTAAAAGCTAACGTCCACTTCTGCATTTCCATTCATAGCAATGAAAGGGTCAAAGAAGCGGCTATTAGATGAACCACACACTATAAAATCCAACGTCCACTTCTGCATCATCGTTCTTAGTAATGAAACGGAAAAAGAAGTGGCTATTGTACAAACCACATACATTAAAAGCCAACATCCACTTCTGCATTTCCATTCTTGACAATGAAAGGGTCAAAAAAGCGGCTACTGGATGAACCACACACTGTAAAAGCCAACATCCACTTCTGCATCGCCATTCTTGCCAATGAATGGGACAAAGAAGCGACTATTGGACAAACCATACTTTGTTAAAGCCAACGTCCACTTCTGCATCGCCATTCTTGGCAATGAAAGAGACAAACACGCTACTATTGGATGAACCACACACTATAAAATCCACCGTCCACTTCTGCATCACCGTTCTTGGTAATGAAAAGGAAAAAGAAGTGGCTATTGGACAAACCACATACTGTAAAAGCCAACGTCCACTTCTGCATTTAAATTCTTGACAATGAAAGGGTCAAAAAGCGGCTACTGGATGAACCACACACTGTAAAATCCAACGTCCACTTCTACATCGCCATTCTTGGCAATGAAAGGGACAAAGAAGCTGCTATTGGACGAACCACATACTGTAAAAGCCAACGTCCACATCTGCATCACCATTCTTCGCAATAAAAGGGACAAAGAAATGGCTATTGGATGAACCACACACTGAAAAATCTGACGTCCAATTCTCCATCGCCATTCTTGGAATGAAAGGAACAAACGAGGGGCTATTGGATGAACCACACACTTTAAAGCTAACGTCCACTTCTGCATTTCCATTCATAGCAATGAAAGGGTCAAAGAAGCGGCTATTAGATGAACCACACACTATAAAATCCAACGTCCACTTCTGCATCATCGTTCTTAGTAATGAAACGGAAAAAGAAGTGGCTATTGTACAAACCACATACATTAAAAGCCAACATCCACTTCTGCATTTCCATTCTTGACAATGAAAGGGTCAAAAAAGCGGCTACTGGATGAACCACACGCCAACATCCACTTGAATGAACGGGACACTATCTTCCTATGCAATGAAAGGCTATTGGATCCACTATAAAGCACGCATCATGTAATGAATGCCACTGTAACCATCAGACAATGAAAGACAAAAGCTATTGGATGAACCACACATTCCAACTCCATCGCCATTCTTGCTAATGAATGGGACAAAGAACCGGCTATTGGACAAACCATACTTTGTTAAATCCAACGTCCACTTCTGCATCACCATTCTTCGCAATAAAAGAGATAAACACGCTACTATTGGATGAACCACACACTATAAAATCCAACGTCCACTTCTGCATCACCGTTCTTGGTAATGAAAAGGAAAAAAGAGTGGCTATTGGACAAACCACATCCTGTAAAAGCCAACATCCACTTCTGCATTTAAATTCTTGACAATGAAAGGGTCAAAAAAGCGGCTACTGAATGAACCACACACTGTAAAATCCAACGTCCACTTCTACATCGCCATTCTTGGCAATGAAAGGGACAAAGAAGCTGCTATTGGACGAACCACATACTGTAAAAGCCAACGTCCACATCTGCATCACCATTCTTCGCAATAAAAGGGACAAAGAAATGGCTATTGGATGAACCACACACTGAAAAATCTGACGTCCAATTCTCCATCGCCATTCTTGGAATGAAAGGAACAAACGAGCGGCTATTGGATGAACCACACACTGTAAAAGCTAACGTCCACTTCTGCATTTCCATTCATAGCAATGAAAGGGTCAAAGAAGCGGCTATTGGATGAACCACACACTATAAAATCCAACGTCCACTTCTGCATCATCGTTCTTAGTAATGAAACGGAAAAAGAAGTGGCTATTGTACAAACCACATACATTAAAAGCCAACATCCACTTCTGCATTTCCATTCTTGACAATGAAAGGGTCAAAAAAGCGGCTACTGGATGAACCACACACTGTAAAAGCCAACATCCACTTCTGCATCGCCATTCTTGCCAATGAATGGGACAAAGAAGCTGCTATTGGACGAACCACATACTGTTAAATCCAACGTCCACTTCTGCATCGCCATTCTTGCCAATGAAAGAGACAAACACGCTACTATTGGATGAACCACACACTATAAAATCCAACGTCCACTTCTGCATCACCGTTCTTGGTAATGAAACGGAAAAAAAATGGTTATTGGACAAACCACTTACCGTAAAAGCCAACGTCCACTTCTACATTTCCATTCTTGATAATGAGAGGGTCAAAAAAGCAGTTTATTGGATAAACCACACATCAGAAAATCCAACGTCCACTTCTGCATCGCCATTCTTGGCAATGAAAGGTACAAAGAACCTGTTATTGGACGAGCCACATACTGTAAAACCCAACGTCCACTTCTGCATCGCCATTCTTTGCAATAAAAGGGACAAAGAAATGGCTATTGGATGAACCACACACTGAAAAATCTGACGTCCACTTCTGCATCGCCATTCTTGGAATGAAAGGAACAAACGAGCGGCTATTGGATGAACCACACACTGTAAAAGCTAGCGTCCACTTCTGCATTTCCATACATAGTAATGAAAGGGTCAAAGAAGCGGCTATTGGATGAACCACACACTATAAAATCCAACGTCCACTTCTGAATCATCGTTCTTAGTAATGAAACGGAAAAAGAAGTGGCTATTGTACAAACCACATACATTAAAAGCCAACATCCACTTCTGCATTTCCATTCTTGACAATGAAAGGGTCAAAAAAGCGGCTACTGGATGAACCACACACTATAAAATCCAACATCCACTTCTGCATCGCCATTCTTGCCAATGAATGGGACAAAGAAGCGACTATTGGACAAACCATACTTTGTTAAAGCCAACGTCCACTTCTGCATCGCCATTCTTGGCAATGAAAGAGACAAACACGCTTCTATTGGATGAACCACACACTATAAAATCCAACGTCCACTTTTGCATCACCGTTCTTGGTAATGAAAAGGAAAAAGAAGTGGCTATTGGACAAACCACATACTGTAAAAGCCAACGTCCACTTCTGCATTTAAATTCTTGACAATGAAAGGGTCAAAAAAGCGGCTATTGGATGAACCACACACTGTAAAATCCAACGTCCACTTCTACATCGCCATTCTTGGCAATGAAAGGGACAAAGAAGCTGCTATTGGACGAACCACATATTGTAAAAGCCAACGTCCACATCTGCATCACCATTCTTCGCAATAAAAGGGACAAAGAAATGGTTATTGGATGAACCACACACTGAAAAATCTGACGTCCAATTCTCCATCGCCATTCTTGGAATGAAAGGAACAAACGAGCGGCTATTGGATGAACCACACACTGTAAAAGCTAACGTCCACTTCTGCATTTCCATTCATAGCAATGAAAGGGTCAAAGATGCGGCTATTAGATGAACCACACACTATAAAATCCAACGTCCACTTCTGCATCATCGTTCTTAGTAATGAAACGGAAAAAGAAGTGGCTATTGTACAAACCACATACATTAAAATCCAACATCCACTTCTGCATTTCCATTCTTGACAATGAAAGGGTCAAAAAAGCGGCTACTGGATGAACCACACACTGTAAAAGCCAACATCCACTTCTGCATCGCCATTCTTGCCAATGAATGGGACAAAGAAGCTGCTATTGGACGAACCACATACTGTAAAAGCCAACGTCCACATCTGCATCACCATTCTTCGCAATAAAAGGGACAAAGAAATGGCTATTGGATGAACCACACACTGAAAAATCTGACGTCCAATTCTCCATCGCCATTCTTGGAATGAAAGGAACAAACGAGCGGCTATTGGATGAACCACACACTGTAAAAGCCAACGTCCACTTCTGCATCACCGTTCTTGGCAATGAAATGGACAAAGAAGCGACTATTGGACAAACCACACACTGTAAAAGCCAACGTCCACTTCTGCATCGCCGTTCTTGGTAATGAAACGGAAAAAGAAGTTGCTATTGGACAAACCACATACTGTAAAAGCCAACGTCCACTTCTACATTTCTATTCTTGGCAATGAAAGGGTCAAAAAATGGCTATAGGATGAACCACACACTATAAAAGACAACGTCCACTTCTGTATCACAGTTCTTGGCAATGAAAGGGACAAAGAAGCGACTATTGGACAAACCACACACTGTAAAAGCCAACGCCCACTTCTGCATCGCCATTCTTGGCAATGAAAGGGACAAATAAGCTGTTATTGGATGAACCACACACTATAAAAGACAACATCCACTTCTGCATCACCGTTCTTGACAATGAAAGGGACAAATAAGCGACTATTGGACAAACCACACACTGTAAAAGCCAACGTCCACTTCTACATCTCCATTCTTGGCAATAAAATGAAAAAAAATGGCTATAGGATGAACCACACACTGTAAAAGCCGATGTCCACTTCTGCATCGCCATTCTTGGCAATGAAAGGGATAAATAAGCTGCTATTGGACGAACCACATACTGTAAAAGCCAACGTCCACATCTGCATCACCATTCTTCGCAATAAAAGGGACAAAGAAATGGCTATTGGATGAACCACACACTGAAAAATCTGACGTCCAATTCTCCATCGCCATTCTTTGATTGAAAGGAACAAACGAGCGGCTATTGGATGAACCACACACTGTAAAAGCTAACATCCACTTCTGCATTTCCATTCATAGCAATGAAAGGGTCAAAGAAGCGGCTATTGGATGAACCACACACTATAAAATCCAACGTCCACTTCTGCATCATCGTTCTTAGTAATGAAACGGAAAAAGAAGTGGTTATTGTACAAACCACATACATTAAAAGCCAACATCCACTTCTGCATTTCCATTCTTGACAATGAAAGGGTAAAAAAAACGGCTACTCGATGAACCACACACCGTAAAAGCCAACTTCCACTTCTGCATCGCCATTCTTGCCAATGAATGGAACAAAGAAGCGGCTATTGGACAAACCATACTTTGTTAAAGCCAACGTCCACTTCTGCATCGCCATTCTTGGCAATGAAAGAGACAAACACGCTACTATTGGATGAACCACACACTATAAAATCCACCGTCCACTTTTGCATCACCGTTCTTGGTAATGAAAAGGAAAAAGAAGTGGATATTGGACAAACCACATACTGTAAAAGCCAACGTCCACTTCTGCATTTAAATTCTTGACAATGAAAGTGTAAAAAAAATGGCTATTGGATGAACCACACATTGTAAAAGCCAACGCCCACTTCTGCATTGCCATTCTTGACAATGAAAAGGACAAAGAAATGTCTATTAAATGAACCACATCATCGTAAAAGCCAACGCCCACATCTGCATCACCATTCTTCGCAATAAAAGGGACAAAGAAATGGCTATTGGATGAACCACACACCGAAAAATCTGACGCCCATTCTCCATCGCCATTCTTGGAATGAAAGGAACAAACGAGCGGCTATTGGATGAACCACACATCGTAAAAGCTAACGCCCACTGCATTGCCATTTTTTGCAATGAAAGGGTCAAAGAAGAGGCTATTAGATGAACCACACACTGTAAAAGCCGACGCCCACTTCGCATCATCGTTCTTAGTAATGAAACGGAAAAGAAGTGGCTATTGTACAAACCACATACATTAAAAGCCAACATCCACTTCATTTCCATTCTTGACAATGAAAGGGTCAAAAAGCGACCATCGGATGAACCACACCTTGAAAAGCCAACATCCACTTCGCATCGCCATTCTTGCCAATGAATGGGACAAAGAAGCGGCTATTGGACAAACCATACTTTGTTAAAGCCAACGTCCCACTTCGCATCGCCATTCTTGGCAATGAAAGAGACAAACACGCTACTATTGGATGAACCACACACTATAAAATCCAACGTCCACTTCTGCATCACCGTTCTTAGTAATGAAATGGAAAAAGAAGTGGCTATTGTACAAACCACATAATCGTAAAAAGCCAACGCCCACTGTGCATTTAAATTCTTGACAATGAAAGGGTCAAAAAGCGCCTATCGGATGAACCACACACTGTAAAATCCAACGTCTACTTCTGCATCGCCATTCTTGGCAATGAAAGGGACAAAGAAGCTGCTATTGGACAAACCACATACTGTAAAATCCAACGTCCACATCTGCATCACCATTCTTAACAATAAAAGGGACAAAGAAATGGCTATTGGATGAACCACACACTGAAATATCTGACGTCCAATTCTCCATCGCCATTCTTGGAATGAAAGGAACAGATGAGGGGCTATTGGATGAACCATACACTGTAAAAGCTAACGTTCACTTCTGCATTTCCATTCATAGCAATGAAAGGGTCAAAGAAACAGCTATTGGATGATCCACACACTATAAAATCCAACGTCTACTTCTGCATCATCGTTCTTAGTAATGATACGGAAAATGAAGTGGCTATTGTACAAACCACATACATTAAAAGCCAACATCCACTTCTGCATTTCCATTCTTGACAATGAAAGGGTCAAAAAAGCGGCTACTGGATGAACCACACACTGTAAAAGCCAACATCCACTTCTGCATCGCCATTCTTGCCAATGAATGGGACAAAGAAGCGGCTATTGGACAACCCATACTTTGTTAAATCCAACGTCCACCTCTGCATCGCCATTCTTGGCAATGAAAGAGACAAACATGCTACTATTGGATGAACCACACACTATAAATTCCAACGTCCACTTCTGCGTGACCGTTCCTGGTAATGAAAAGGAATAAGAAGTGGTTATTGGACAAACCACATACTGTAAAAGCCAACGTCCACTTCTGCATTTAAATTCTTGACAATGAAAGGGTCAAAAAAGCGGCTATTGAATGAACCACCCACTGTGGAATCCAACGTCTACTTCTACATCGCCATTCTTGGCAATAAAAGGGACAAAGAAGCTGCTATTGGATGAACCACATACTGTAAAAGCCAATGTCCACATCTGCATCACCATTCTTCGCAATAAAAGGGATAAAGAAATGGCTATTGGATGAACCACACACTAAAAAATCTGACGTCCAATTCTCCATCGCCATTCTTGGAATGAAAGGAACAAACGAGCGGCTATTGGATGAACCACACACTGTAAAAGCTAACGTCCACTTCTGCATTTCCATTCATAGCAATGAAAGGGTCAAAGATGCGGCTATTAGATGAACCACACACTATAAAATCCAACGTCCACTTCTGCATCATCGTTCTTAGTAATGAAATGGAAAAGAGGTGGCTATTGTACAAACCACATACATTAAAAGCCAACATCCACTACTGCATTTTCATTCTTAACAATGAAAGGGTCAAAAAAGCGCCATCGGATGAACCACACACTATAAAATCCAACATCCACTTCTGCATCGCCATTCTTGCCAATGAATGGGACAAAGAAGCGACTATTGGACAAACCATACTTTGTTAAAGCCAACGTCCACTTCTGCATCGCCATTCTTGGCAATGAAAGAGACAAACACGCTTCTATTGGATGAACCACACACTATAAAATCCAACGTCCACTTTTGCATCACCGTTCTTGGTAATGAAAAGGAAAAAGAAGTGGCTAATGGACAAACCACATACTGTAAAAGCCAACGTCCACTTCTGCATTTAAATTCTTGACAATGAAAGGGTAAAAAAAGCGGCTACTGGATGAACCACACACTGTAAAATCCAACGTCCACTTCTACATCGCCATTCTTGGCAATGAAAGGGACAAAGAAGCTGCTATTGGACGAACCACATACTGTAAAAGCCAACGTCCACATCCGCATCACCATTCTTCGCAATAAAAGGGACAAAGAAATGGCTATTGGATTAACCACACACTGAAAAATCTGACGTCCAATTCTCCATCGCCATTCTTGGAATGAAAGGAACAAACGAGCGACTATTGGATGAACCACACACTGTAAAAGCTAACGTCCACTTCTGCATTTCCATTCATAGCAATGAAAGGGTCAAAGAAGCGGCTATTAGATGAACCACACACTATAAAATCCAACGTCCACTTCTGCATCATCGTTCTTAGTAATGAAACGGAAAAAGAAGTGGCTATTGTACAAACCACATACATTAAAAGCCAACATCCACTTCTGCATTTCCATTCTTGACAATGAAAGGGTCAAAATAGCGGCTACTGGATGAACCACATCGTAAAAAGCCAACATCCACTTCTGCATCGCCATTCTTGCCAATGAATGGGACAAAGAAGCGAATATTGGACAAACCATACTTTGTTAAAGCCAACGTCCACTTCTGCATCGCCATTCTTGGCATTGAAAGAGACAAACACGCTTCTATTGGATGAACCACACACTATAAAATCCAATGTCCACTTTTGCATCACCGTTCTTGGTAATGAAAAGGAAAAAGAAGTGGCTAATGGACTAACCACATACTGTAAAAGCCAACGTCCACTTCTGCATTTAAATTCTTGACAATGAAAGGATAAAAAAGCGGCTACTGGATGAACCACACACTGTAAAATCCAACGTCCACTTTTACATCGCCATTCTTGGCAATGAAAGGGACAAAGAAGCTGCTATTGGACGAACCACATACTGTAAAAGCCAACGTCCACATCTGCATCACCATTCTTGGCAATAAAATGGACAAAGAAGTGGCTATTGGATGAAACACACACCGAAAAATCTGATGTCCAATTCTCCATCGCCATTCTTGGCAATGAAAGGGACAAACGAGCGGCTATTGGATGAACCACACACTGTAAAAGCTAACATCCACTTCTGCATTTCCATTCATAGCAATGAAAGGGTCAAAGAAGCGGCTATTAGATGAACCACACACTATAAAATCCAACGTCCACTTCTGCATCATCGTTCTTAGTAATGAAACGGAAAAAGAAGTGGCTATTGTACAAACCACATACATTAAAAGCCAACATCCACTTCTGCATTTCCATTCTTGACAATGAAAGGGTCAAAAAAACGGCTACTGGATGAACCACACACTGTAAAAGCCAACATCCACTTCTGCATCGCCATTCTTGCCAATGAATGGGACAAAGAAGCGACTATTGGACAAACTATACTTTGTTAAATTCAACGTCCACTTCTGCATCGCCATTCTTGGCAATGAAAGAGACAAACACGCTACTATTGGATGAACCACACACAATAATAACTAACGTCCAATTCTGCATCACCGTTCTTGGTAATGAAACGGAAAAAGAAGTGGTTATTGGACAAACCACATACTGTAAAAGCCAACGTCCACTTCTGCATTTAAATTCTTCACAATGAAAGGGTCAAAAAAACGGTTACTGGATAAACTAGACACTGTAAAATCCAACGTCCACTTCTACATCGTCATTCTTGGCAATGAAAGGGACAAAGAAGCTGCTATTGGACGAACCACATAGTGTAAAAGCCAACGTCCACATCTGCATAACCATTCTTCGCAATAAAAGGGACAAAGAAATGGTTATTGGATGAACCACACACTAAAAAATCTGACGTCCAATGCTCCATCGCCATTCTTGGAATGAAATGAACAAGCGAGCGGCTATTGGATGAACCACACATCGTAAAGCTAACGTCCACTTCGCATTTCCATTCATAGCAATGAAAGGGTCAAAGAAGCGGCTATTAGATGAACCACACACTATAAAATCCAACGCCCACTTCGCATCATCGTTCTTAGTAATGAAACGGAAAAAGAAGGGGTTATTGTATAAACCACATACATTAAAAGACAACATCAACTTCTGCATTTCCATTCTTGAGAATGAAAGGGTCAAAAAGCGACTCGGATGAACCACATCGTAAAAAGCCAACATCCACTGTGCATCGCCATTCTTGCCAATGAATGGTACAAAGAATCGGCTATTGGACAAACCATACTTTGTTAAAGCCAACGCCCACTGCATCGCCATTCTTGGCAATGAAAGAGACAAACACGCTACTATTGGATGAACCACACACTATAAAATCCAACGCCCACTTCGCATCACCGTTCTTGGTAATGAAAAGGAAAAGAAGTGGCTATTGGACAAACCACATACCGTAAAAGCCAACGCCCACTTCGTGATTTAAATTCTTGACAATGAAAGGGTCAAAAAGCGGCTAATTGGATGAACCACACATTGAAAAATCCGACGTCAACTTCTGGATTGCCATTCTTGGCATTGAAAGGGACAAAGAAATGGCTATTGGACGAACCACATAATCGTAAAGCCAACGTCAACATCTGGATCACCATTCTTCGCAATAAAAGGGACAAAGAAATGGCTATTGGATGAACCACACACTGAAAAATATGACGTCCAATTCTCCATCGCCATTCTTGGAATGAAAGGAACAAACGAGCGGCTATTGGATGAACCACACACTTTAAAGCTAACGTCCACTTCTGCATTTCCATTCATAGCAATGAAAGGGTCAAAGAAGCGGCTATTAGATGAACCACACACTATAAAATCCAACGTCCACTTCTGCATCATCGTTCTTAGTAATGAAACGGAAAAAGAAGTGGTTATTGTACAAACCACATACATTAAAAGCCAACATCCACTTCTGCATTTCCATTCTTGACAATGAAAGGGTCAAAAAAGCGGCTACTGGATGAACCACACACTGTAAAAGCCAACATCCACTTCTGCATCGCCATTCTTGCCAATGAATGGGACAAAGAAGCGGCTATTGGACAAACCATACTTTGTTAAAGCCAACGTCCACTTCTGCATCGCCATTCTTGGCAATGAAAGAGACAAACACGCTACTATTGGATGAACCACACACTATAAAATCCACCGTCCACTTTTGCATCACCGTTCTTGGTAATGAAAAGGAAAAAGAAGTGGCTATTGGACAAACCACATACTGTAAAAGCCAACGTCCACTTCTGCATTTAAATTCTTGACAATGAAAGGGTAATAAAAGCGGCTACTGGATGAACCACACATCAGAAATCCAACGTCCACTTCTACATCGCCATTCTTGGCAATGAAAGGGACAAAGAAGCTGCTATTGGACGAACTACATACTGTAAAAGCCAACTTCCACATCTGCATAACCATTCTTCGCAATAAAAGGGACAAATAAATGGTTATTGGATGAACCACACACTAAAAATTCTGACGTCCAATTCTCCATCGCCATTCTTGGCAATGAAAGGGAAAAACAAGCGGCTATTGGATGAACCACACACTATAAAAGCTAACGTCCACTTCGGCATTGCCATTTATAACAATGAAAGGGTCAAAGAAGCGGTTAATAGATGAACCACACTGTAAAATCCAACGCCCACTTCGCATCATCGTTCTTAGTAATGAAACGGAAAAAGAAGTGGCTATTGTACAAACCACATACATTAAAAGCCAACATCCACTTCGCATTTCCATTCTTGACAATGAAAGGGTCAAAAAGCGGCCATCGGATGAACCACACATCGTAAAAGCCAACATCCACTTCAGATCGCCATTCTTGCCAATGAATGGGACAAAGAAGCGACTATTGGACAAACCATACTTTGTTAAAGCCAACGCCCACTTCGCATCGCCATTCTTGGCAATGAAAGAGACAAACACGCTACTATTGGATGAACCACACACTATAAAATCCAACGCCCACTTCGCATCACCGTTCTTGGTAATGAAAAGGAAAAAGAAGTGGCTATTGGACAAACCACATCTTGTAAAAGCCAACATCCACTTCTGCATTTCCATTCTTGACAATAAAAGGGTCAAAAAAGCGGCTACTGGATGAACCACACACTGTAAAAGCCAACATCCACTTCTGCATCGCCATTCTTGGCAATGAAAGGGACAAAGAAGCTGCTATTGGACGAACCACATACTGTAAAAATCAACGTCCACATCTGCATCACCATTTTTTGCAATGAAAGGGACAAAGAAATGGTTATTGGATGAACCACACACTGAAAAATCTGACGTCCAATTCTCCATCACCATTCTTTTTAATGAAAGGGACAAACGAGCGGCTATTGGATGAACCACGCACTGTAAAAGCTAACGTCTACCTCTGCATTGCCATTCATCAACAATGAAAGGGTCAAAGAAGCGGCTATTGGACAAATCATACACTGTTAAATCCAACATCCACTTCTGCATCATCGCTCTTAGTAATGAAAAGGAAAAAGAAGGGGTTATTGTACAAACCACATACATTAAAAGCCAACATCCACTTCGTGATTTCCATTCTTGACAATGAAAGGGTCAAAAAGCTGCCATCGGATGAACCACACACTGTAAAAAGCCAACATCCACTTCTGCATCACCATTCTTGCCAATGAATGGGACAAAGAAGCGGCTATTGGACAAACCATACTTTGTTAAAGCCAACGTCCACTTCGTGATCGCCATTCTTGGCAATGAAAGAGACAAACACGCTACTATTGGATGAACCACACACTATAAAATCCAACGCCCACTCGCATCACCGTTCTTGGTAATGAAAAGGAAAAAGAAGTGGCTAATGGACAAACCACATACTGTAAAAGCCAACGTCCACTTCTGCATTTAAATTCTTGACAATGAAAGGGTAAAAAAGCGGCTACTGGATGAACCACACACTGTAAAATGCAACGTCCACTTCTACATCGCCATTCTTGGCAATGAAAGGGACAAAGAAGCTGCTATTGGACGAACTACATACTGTAAAAGCCAACTTCCACATCTGCATAACCATTCTTCGCAATAAAAGGGACAAATAAATGGTTATTGGATGAACCACACACTAAAAATTCTGACGTCCAATTCTCCATCGCCATTCTTGGAATGAAAGGAACAAACGAGCGGCTATTGGATGAACCACACACTGTAAAAGCTAACATCCACTTCTGCATTTCCATTCATAGCAATGAAAGGGTCAAAGAAGCGGCTATTAGATGAACCACACACTATAAAATCCAACGTCCACTTCTGCATCATCGTTCTTAGTAATGAAACGGAAAAAGAAGTGGCTATTGTACAAACCACATACATTAAAAGCCAACATCCACTTCTGCATTTCCATTCTTGACAATGAAAGGGTCAAAAAAACGGCTACTGGATGAACCACACATCGTAAAAAGCCAACATCCACTTCGCATCGCCATTCTTGCCAATGAATGGGACAAAGAAGCGCTATTGGACAAACCATACTTTGTTAAAGCCAACGCCCACTTCGCATCGCCATTCTTGGCAATGAAAGAGACAAACACGCTACTATTGGATGAACCACACACTATAAAATCCAACGCCCACTTCGCATCACCGTTCTTGGTAATGAAAAGGAAAAAGAAGTGGCTATTGGATGAACCACACACTGTAAAATCCAACGTCCAATTCTGCATCATATTCTTGGCAATAAAAGGGAAAAAAAACGGCTATTTGATGAACCACACACTGGAAAAGCCAACGTCTACTTCTGCATCGCCATTCTTGGCAATGAAAGGGACAAAGAAGCTGCTATTGGACGAACCACATACTGTAAAAGCCAACGTCCACATCTGCATCACCATTCTTCGCAATAAAAGGGACAAAGAAATGGCTATTGGATGAACCACATACTGAAAAATCTGACGTCCAATTCTCCATCGCTATTCTTGGAATGAAAGGAACAAACGAGGGGCTATTGGATGAACCACACACTGTAAAAGCTAACGTCCACTTCTGCATTTCCATTCATAGCAATGAAAGGGTCAAAGAAGCGGCTATTAGATGAACCACACACTATAAAATCCAACGTCCACTTCTGCATCATCGTTCTTAGTAATGAAACGGAAAAAGAAGTGGCTATTGTACAAACCACATACATTAAAAGCCAACATCCACTTCTGCATTTCCATTCTTGACAATGAAAGGGTCAAAAAAGCGGCTACTGGATGAACCACACACTGTAAAAGCCAACATCCACTTCTGCATCGCCATTCTTGCCAATGAATGGGACAAAGAAGCGGCTATTGGACAAACCATACTTTGTTAAAGCCAACGTCCACTTCTGCATCGCCATTCTTGGCAATGAAAGAGACAAACACGCTACTATTGGATGAACCACACACTATAAAATCCAACGTCCACTTCTGCATCACCGTTCTTGGTAATGAAAAGGAAAAAGAAGTGGCTATTGGACAAACCACATACTGTAAAAGCCAACGTCCACTTCTGCATTTAAATTCTTGACAATGAAAGGGTAATAAAAGCGGCTACTGGATGAACCACACACTGTAAAAGCCAACATCCACTTCTGCATCGCTATTCTTTCCAATGAATGGGACAAAGAAGAGGCTATTGGACGAACCACATACTGTAAAAGCCAACGTCCACATCTGCATCACCATTCTTCGCAATAAAAGGGACAAAGAAATGGCTATTGGATGAACCACACACTAAAAAATCTGACGTCCAATTCTCCATCGCCATTCTTGGAATGAAATGAACAAACGAGCGGCTATTGGATGAACCACACACTGTAAAAGCTAACGTCCACTTCTGCATTTCCATTCATAGCAATGAAAGGGTCAAAGAAGCGGCTATTAGATGAACCACACACTATAAAATCCAACGTCCACTTCTGCATCATCGTTCTTAGTAATGAAACGGAAAAAGAAGTGGCTATTGTACAAACCACATACATTAAAAGCCAACATCCACTTCTGCATTTCCATTCTTGACAATGAAAGGGTCAAAAAAGCGGCTACTGGATGAACCACACACTGTAAAAGCCAACATCCACTTCTGCATCGCCATTCTTGCCAATGAATGGGACAAAGAAGCGGCTATTGGACAAACCATACTTTGTTAAATCCAACGTCCACTTCTGCATCGCTATTCTTGGCAATGAAAGAGACAAACACGCTACTATTGGATGAACCACACACTATAAAATCCAACGTCCACTTCTGCGTCACCGTTCTTGGTAATGAAAAGGAAAAAGAAGTGGCTATTGGACAAACCACATAACTTAAAGCCAACCAAAACGCATCGCCCATTACATCGCCATTCTCGACAATGAAAGGGTCAAAAAGCGCTATGAACCACACATATAAAATCCAACGCCCACTGCATCATCCATTCTTCGCAATAAAAGGGACAAAGAAGGGCTATTACGCCATCCACATCGCCATTCTTGGAATGAAAGCGCTTATTGATGAACCACACATAAAAGCCAACATCCACTGCATTTCCATTCTGCAATGAAAGAGACAAACACGCTACTATTGGATGAACCACACACTATAAAATCCAACGCCCACTGCATCATCTTGGTAATGAAAAGGAAAAAGTTATTGGATATGACAAACCACATACTGCAAAAGCCAAAGTCCACTTCTGCATTTCCATTCTTGACAATGAAAGCGTCAAAAAAATGGTTACTGGATGAACCACACACTGTAAAAGCCAACGTCCACTTCTGTATCGCCATGCTTGGCAATGATAGGGACAAAAAAGCTGCTATTGGATGAACCACATACTGTAAAAGCCAACGCCCACATCTGCATCACCATTCTTCGCAATGAAAGGGACAAAGAAATGGTTATTGGATGAACCACACACCGAAAAATCTGACTTCCAATTCTCCATCGCCATTCTTGGCAATGAAACGGAAAAATGAGCAGCTATTAGATGAACCACACACTGTTAAAGCCAACGTCCACTTCTGCATCGCCATTCTTGGTAATGCAAGAGACAAACAAACAGCTATTGGACGAACCACACACTATAAAAGCCAACGTCCACTTCTGCATCATCGTTCTTAGTAATGAAACGGAAAAAGAAGTGGTTATTGTACAAACCACATACATTAAAAGCCAACATCCACTTCTGCATTTCCATTCTTGACAATGAAAGGGTCAAAAAAGCGCCATCGGATGAACCACACACTGTAAAAGCCAACATCCACTTCTGCATCGCCATTCTTGCCAATGAATGGGACAAAGAAGCGGCTATTGGACAAACCATACTTTGTTAAAGCCAACGTCCACTTCTGCATCGCCATTCTTGGCAATGAAAGAGACAAACACGCTACTATTGGATGAACCACACACTATAAAATCCAACGTCCACTTCTGCATCACCGTTCTTGGTAATGAAAAGGAAAAAGAAGTGGCTAATGGACAAACCACATACTGTAAAAGCCAACGTCCACTTCTGCATTTAAATTCTTGACAATGAAAGGGTCAAAAAAGCGGCTATTGGATGAACCACACACTGTAAAATCCAACGTCTACTTCTACATCGCCATTCTTGGCAATAAAATGGACAAAGAAGCTGCTATTGGACGAACCACATACTGTAAAAGCCAACGTTCACATCTGCATCACCATTCTTCGCAATAAAAGGGACAAAGAAATGATTATTGGATGAACCACACACTGAAAAATCTGACGTCCAATTCTCCATCGCCATTCTTGGAATGAAAGGAACAAACGAGCGGCTATTGGATGAACCACACACTGTAAAAGCTAACGTCCACTTCTGCATTTCCATTCATAGTAATGAACGGGTCAAAGAAGCGGCTATTGGATGAACCACACACTATAAAATCCAACGTCCACTTCTGCATCATCGTTGTTAGTAATGAAACGGAAAAAGAAGTGGATATTGTACAAACCACATACATTAAAATCCAACATCCACTTCTGCATTTCCATTCTTGACAATGAAAGGGTCAAAAAAGCGGCTACTGGATGAACCACACACTGTAAAAGCCAACATCCACTTCTGCATCGCCATTCTTGCCAATGAATGGGACAAAGAAGCGACTATTGGACAAACCATACTTTGTTAAAGCCAACGTCCACTTCGCATCGCCATTCTTGGCAATGAAAGAGACAAACACGCTACTACTGGATGAACCACACACTGTAAAATCCAACATCCACTTCTGCATCGCCATTCTTGCCAATGAATGGGACAAAGAAGCGGCTATTGGACAAACCATACTTTGTTAAAGCCAACGTCCACTTCTGCATTTAAATTCTTGACAATGAAAGGGTAATAAAAGTGGCTACTGGATGAACCACACACTGTAAAATCCAACGTCCACTTCTACATCGCCATTCTTGGCAATGAAAGGGACAAAGAAGCTGCTATTGGACGAACCACATACTGTAAAAGCCAACGTCCACATCTGCATCACCATTCTTCGCAATAAAAGGGACAAAGAAATGGCTATTGGATGAACCACACACTGAAAAATCTGACGTCCAATTCTCCATCGCCATTCTTGGAATGAAAGGAACAAACGAGCGGCTATTGGATGAACCACACACTGTAAAAGCTAACGTCCACTTCTGCATTTCCATTCATAGCAATGAAAGGGTCAAAGAAGCGGCTATTAGATGAACCACACACTATAAAATCCAACGTCCACTTCTGCATCATCGTTCTTAGTAATGAAACGGAAAAAGAAGTGGTTATTGTACAAACCACATACATTAAAAGCCAACATCCACTTCTGCATTTCCATTCTTGACAATGAAAGGGTAAAAAAAATGGCTACTGGATGAACCACACACTGTAAAAGCCAACATCCACTTCTGCATCGCCATTCTTGCCAATGAATGGGACAAAGAAGCGGCTATTGGACAAACCATACTTTGTTAAAGCCAACGTCCACTTCTGCATCGCCATTCTTGGCAATGAAAGAGACAAACACGCTACTATTGGATGAACCACACACTATAAAATCCAACGTCCACTTCTGCATCACCGTTCTTGGTAATGAAACGAAAAAAGAAGTGGCTATTGGACAAACCACATACTGCAAAAGCAAACGTCCACTTCTGCATTTCCATTCTTGGCAATGAAAGGGTCAAAAAAGCGGCTACTGGATAAACCACACACTGTAAAATCCAACGTCCACTTCTGCATCGCCATTCTTGGCAATGAAAGGGACAAAGAAGTTGTTATTGTACGAACCACATACTTTAAAAGCCAACATCCACATCTGCATCACCATTCTTCGCAATGAAAGGGACAAAGAAATGTCTATTGTTTGAACCACACACTGAAAAATATGACGTCCATTTCTCCATCGCCATTCTTGAAAATGAAAGGGACAAACGAACGACTATTTGATGAACCACACACTGTAAAAGCTAACGTCCACTTCTGCATTTCCATTCATAGCAATGAAAGGGTCAAAGAAGCGGCTATTAGATGAACCACACACTATAAAATCCAACGTCCACTTCTGCATCATCGTTCTTAGTAATGAAACAGAAAAAGAAGTGGTTATTGTACAAACCACATACATTAAAAGCCAACATCCACTTCTGCATTTCCATTCTTGACAATGAAAGTGTCAAAAAAGCGGCTACTGGATGAACCACACATTGTAAAAGCCAACATCCACTTGTGCATCGCCATTCTTGCCAATGAATGGGACAAAGAAGCGGCTATAGGACAAACCATACTTTGTTAAAGCCAACGTCCACTTCTGCATCGCCATTCTTGGCAATGAAAGAGACAAAAACGCTACTTTTGGATGAACCACACACTATAAAATCCAACGTCTACTTCTGCATCACGGTTCTTGGTAATGAAAAAAAAAGTGGCTATTGGACAAACCACATACTGTAAAAGACAACGTCCACTTCTGCATTTAAATTCTTGACAATGAAAGGGTAATAAAAGCGGCTACTGGATGAACCACACACTGTAAAATCCAATGTCCACTTCTACATCGCCATTCTTGGCAATGAAAGGGACAAAGAAGCTGCTATTGGACGAACCACATACTGTAAAAGCCAACGTCCACTTCTGCCTCACCATTCATCGCAATAAAAGGGACAAAGAAATGGCTATTGGATGAACCACACACTGAAAAATCTGACGTCCAATTCTCCATCGCCATTCTTGGAATGAAAGGAACAAACGAGCGGCTATTGGATTAACCACACACTGTAAAAGCTAACGTCCACTTCTGCATTTCCATTCATAGCAATGAAAGGGTCAAAGAAGCGGCTATTAGATGAACCACACACTATAAAATCCAACGTCCACTTCTGCATCATCGTTCTTAGAAATGAAACGGAAAAAGAAGTGGTTATTGTACAAACCACATACATTAAAAGCCAACATCCACTTCTGCATTTCCATTCTTGACAATGAAAGGATAAAAAAAGCGGCTACTGGATGAACCACACACTGTAAAAGCCAACATCCACTTCTGCATCGCCATTCTTGCCAATGAATGGGAAAAAGAAGCGGCTATTGGACAAACCATACTTTGTTAAAGCCAACGTCCACTTCTGTATCGCCATTCTTGGCAATGAAAGAGACAAACACGCTACTATTGGATGAACCACACACTATAAAATCCAACGTCCACTTCTGCGTCACCCTTATTGGTAATGAAAAGGAAAAAGAAGTGGCTATTGGACAAACCACATACTATAACATCCAACGTCCACTTCTGCATTTAAATTCTTGACAAAGAAAGGGTCGAAAAAACGGCTATTAGATGAACCACACACAGTAAAATCCAACGTCTACTTCTACATCGCCATTCTTGGAAATAAAAGGGACAAAGAAGCTGCTATTGGAAGAACCACATACTGTAACAGCCAACGTCCACATCTGCATCACCATTCTTCGCAATAAAAGGGACAAAGAAATGGCTATTGGATGAACCACACACTGAAAAATCTGACGTCCAATTCTCCATCGCCATTCTTGGAATGAAAGGAACAAACGAGCGGCTATTGGATGAACCACACACTGTAAAAGCTAACGTCCACTTCTGCATTTCCATTCATAGCAATGAAAGGGTCAAAGAAGCGGCTATTAGATGAACCACACACTATAAAATCCAACGTCCACTTCTGCATCATCGTTCTTAGTAATGAAACGGAAAAAGAAGTGGCTATTGTACAAACCACATACATTAAAAGCCAACATCCACTTCTGCATTTCCATTCTTGACAATGAAAGGGTCAAAAAGCGGCTACTGGATGAACCACACACTTGTAAAAAGCCAACATCCACTTCTGCATCGCCATTCTTGCCAATGAATGGGACAATGAAGCGACTATTGGACAAACCATACTTTGTTAAAGCCAACGTCCACTTCTGCATCACCATTCTTGGCAATGAAAGAGACAAACACGCTACTATTGGATGAACCACACACTATAAAATCCAACGTCCACTTCGCATCACCGTTCTTGGTAATGAAAAGGAAAAAGAAGTGGCTATTGGACAAACCACATCTTCGTAAAAAGCCAACGTCCACTTCGCATTTAAATTCTTGACAATGAAAGGGTCAAAAAGCGGCTCTTGGATGAACCACACATTTGTAAAATCCAACGTCCACTTCTACATCGCCATTCT
Organism: Anisodus acutangulus; assembly: GCA_029783415.1. NCBI lineage: Eukaryota > Viridiplantae > Streptophyta > Magnoliopsida > Solanales > Solanaceae > Anisodus > Anisodus acutangulus. The sequence goes on along the minus strand of JAJAGQ010000036.1, from coordinate 1,293 downwards.
TGGCAATGAAAGGGACAAAGAAGTCGCTATTGGACGAACCACATCTGTAAAGCCAACGTCCACATCTGCATCACCATTCTTCGCAATAAAAGGGACAAAGAAATGGCTATTGGATGAACCACACAATCGAAAAATCTGACGTCCAATTCTCCATCGCCATTCTTGGAATGAAAGGAACAAACGAGCGGCTATTGGATGAACCACACATCGTAAAGCTAACGTCCACTTCGCATTTCCATTCATAGCAATGAAAGGGTCAAAGAAGCGGCTATTAGATGAACCACACACTATAAAATCCAACGTCCACTTCTGCATCATCGTTCTTAGTAATGAAACGGAAAAAGAAGTGGCTATTGTACAAACCACATACATTAAAAGCCAACATCCACTTCCGCATTTCCATTCTTGACAATGAAAGGGTCAAAAAGCGGCTCATCGGATGAACCACACATCGTAAAAAGCCAACATCCACTTCTGCATCGCCATTCTTGCCAATGAATGGGACAAAGAAGCGGCTATTGGACAAACCATACTTTGTTAAAGCCTACGTCCACTTCTGCATCGCCATTCTTGGCAATGAAAGAGACAAACACGCTACTATTGGATGAACCACACACTCTAAAATCCACCGTCCACTTTTGCATCACCGTTCTTGGTAATGAAAAGGAAAAAGAAGTGCCTATTGGACAAACCACATACTGTAAAAGCCAACGTCCACTTATGCATTTAAATTCTTGACAATGAAAGGGTAATAAAAGCGGCTACTGGATGAACCACACACTGTAAAATGCAACGTCCACTTCTATATCGTCATTCTTGGCAATGAAAGGGACAAAGAAGCTGCTATTGGACGAACCACATACTGTAAAAGCCAACGTCCACATCTGCATCACCATTCTTCGCAATAAAAGGGACAAAGAAATGGCTATTGGATGAACCACACACTGAAAAATCTGACGTCCAATTCTCCATCGCCATTCTTTGATTGAAAGGAACAAACGAGCGGCTATTGGATGAACCACACACTGTAAAAGCTAACATCCACTTCTGCATTTCCATTCATAGCAATGAAAGGGTCAAAGAAGCGGCTATTGGATGAACCACACACTATAAAATCCAACGTCCACTTCTGCATCATCGTTCTTAGTAATGAAACGGAAAAAGAAGTGGCTATTGTACAAACCACATACATTAAAAGGCAACATCCACTTCTGCATTTCCATTCTTGACAATGAAAGGGTCAAAAAATGGCTCTTGGATGAACCACAATCGAAAAATCTGACCGCCCAATTC
>JAJAGQ010000035.1:0-209880 GCA_029783415.1 Anisodus acutangulus | reverse complement strand
GTAAATAGTGTACAATAATGTAGATAAAGCATAAGTGGAATTGTATCTACTGGATACATGAAGCTGTAAGATGGAAGTAATAGAAGAAGACAACATGTACTCTGAGTGCCTCTGTGGGCCGTAAATTTGCAAAAATGCAAAAATATAACCGCCAGTATATAACTACAGATAGGCCTTTGTGAGAAGTATTATTAATATCATATATGTATAAAATTGTCGAGAGTAGAGCCATATGTGATATCCTGGGAGCAATATCATTAATCTTCATATTTGTATAACTCGTGTATATAATTCGCCATATGCGCCCTCTCGACAGGGCAATATAGATATATAATACACTACGTATATTGACCTCCTCAAGAATTACAGATCATACTTTTAAACTCGTCGGATTTGACATAAGGTCATTTAGACCTCCGACTCCCTTTATAAGGAGTATAACACATCACATGTTACTCTTTCAAGCGCACTCCATAAGAATCCATATATCATGTTATGAAAACTTAGCTTTTAGGAAACAACTGACAGGAGCCGGAGCTTTACTAATATCAAAAAGAGTGCCTTGGAATGATGGATGTAATCTAGATTTATGGATGCAATACACATGACACATATTTGTAAGAGAATCACTAGTACTCTCTGTAGAACTCAAGAGTGTAGTAGAGCTTTGTCGGATTCCATTTTGTAACAATCGCTTTCAAAATTGATCATGCCAAAAAGAATGGAAGTCAGCCTTACATTACGCTTTGTTGTTTCGACAGATGCTAGCTTACAATTCTTCCTGGCCATACTTTTAATCGATACCATATGTATTAAAGATGTTTCGGATCAATCATGGTTCAAGTTCGATATATTCTATCACAACAATTCTTCATTGTCACCCCTACTCAACCAATTACGATATCCATGTATTTATGACTCTATCTCAACGTGTGCTGATTCTTTCTTACAAAATCGGCCCCAACATGCTGGAGTTAACATCAGCAAGAACAATCTTTACATGAATTTCAAGCTCATTTCTCCTTCTGGCTTGTAATTCCATTATTTGAGAGAAATACTTTCAACAAGCTACAACAACAACATCTACAACATAATCAAGCTACTTCCCATGATTTTTAGTCACAACAAGTCATATACTTAGCCTCGCAACAATCCAAAATCAAAATATAACATACATATACACACCTATCATTAGGGGGTGAGCATGGTCTGCAGGTGTACTCCAGGATATCCGGAATCAAGAAGCCCGACACTCAAGCTGGTAGAGTTCAGGGTAGATATATTAATAATAATGTGGTAGGTTAGGATGGTAAAATTAGGAACTCGATCAATGTCAGTCCGAATTCCAATTAGGCAACAATAGAGGCAGATGTACCGAGGAATCATTGAAAATCAAAGCTTGCCACATTTTTAAATTAATCTGGTAGTTACATTTAAATCGTTCCTCTTTAATACCCCCCAAGCCTTTTAAAATTTACAATTTTGGACTCCTTTTCTTTTTAAATGGGTTGAGCTGTAGTCCATAAGTGACCAGGCCCCCAGCCCGATCAGCCACTTTCAACGAGTGGCTACGGGCAAACGCCCTCACTTCCAAAGCTCTTTCTTTACTTCTCAAGGGTCATGCTTGAACCCAGCCAGGCGCATCCACCCACCCTTTCGCCTTTTTAGTCTAAAATGGCAAAAAGCTTAAGGTGGATTTTCGCATGTGCCAATCGCGCATACGCATCGTCGAATCCGTGAGAGATGCTTAATTGGCGGCTTATGCCATCTCATCCCTCTCGAAATAATCCTTTTTTGTTAAACATGAGCATATGATGACATGCGATATACACCGAATATACAACATATGTATATCACATATATATTAGTGGACTAAAGTAAAGCGATAAACAAGAATAAGCAAATAAAGTTGTTGAGCAGTCTCTAGGCAAAGAAGGCATCATGTGCACCCATCAAGTCAAAGATACAACAAAGGGGTCGTTGGCGTCAGCTCTCTACGGTGAGAAGCTGACGAGCTGACCCATCAGCCGATTGATCGGGGACGTGAAATCAAGGTGGATAAATATTATATATTAAAGTAAAGTATATTATGTGTATATTGTAATATATTTATTATCATAATTAGCTATTATACACTTACTCATAATTGTATTCTGGATAACCAAATATCCCAAGTATATTGAGTTCGAATTTTTCTGGACGCTCTTAAGTGACCACAAAATCCTCTCAAACTGGCTTCCAGACTCGCTCATGTTGGACCAACAAGACTGGCCATTAATTCCACTGTAATCCGAGCCCCATCGCCCAGAGCAGCTTCCAAAGAATCAATCGACTGCCATCCCAGTTCGAACCGCTCCAGGAATACGACATTCAATCTCTTTACCGAGCGTTGGGCGGCGGGCCAGCACGATCGCCTCACGCCGTCACCCGTCCCGAGCCCGTAAAAATTTTGCAAAATTCCATCAGAATTCTTCCTCAGTCAATATGTAATCGGATGCACTCGTAGTCAGTGTGGGTATTTTACACCCAAAATACATTTTAATTTACATTCGGTGTCTCTAAATCCCTTCGCCCGCGTAACTCCACGTGTCTGGCGTTAAACGACCCTTAATTGGAAAATTGCTATGAAGTTGATGAATATAATGCTCTTATTGATAATAAAGCACGCGTAGAGGTTAGTGCCTCGTCCATATGGTATTAATATTAATCGTGTCCATGTGGATTTTTGCTCATGCGCGAGAATCGGATGGGTCGCGTGCTTCGCCTCGACATATGCGCGCGACATGTTGGTGATGGTAAAGACTAACGTGAGTTGGAATTGATTGTGGTGCAGACGCTTAGTCCGAAGTGGTCAAACCTGGCTACCATTATTCACCCGTAATGCGGTTTAGCTTCGCTCTTTCAAAGACTTGGCTAATTCATCACGGTTGACGATGTCAAGAATGCTTTTCTACGCTTATAGTGACTCCTCAACGGAAAGCTTGATCTATATGCATCACCAGTAGTTGGGTTTCAGTGGATCCCATACCGCCTAATCATGTCACATGGCTTAGTCAAGAAATCATTATACGGGCTTAGCGAAGCCTTACCACGGGCTTTGGTATACGATGATTTCTTGACTTCGTGTTTCGACTATCGGGTTCACTTTGCGTGCAGTCGAGATAATTCCTTGTTCATCTACCGCCGTGGTTCGTCATCGCCTATAATCATTGTATGTGCGATGATATCATCTTCGATCGCCTCCTCCGACAAGCTTTGCGTCAGTCTATCGCTTTGACCATGCTTTCGGGCCTGAAGTTTGGCTTATGAAAGACTTAGTGGCACTTTGAGTTATTTTTTCGGGGATTGCCGAAGCTGGCGCCGATTCCGGTGTGTTGTTCCCTGTCTCAACGAAGTGAGATGTCTTTGGTGAGATCATCGTAGAGTGGGGATGTCATCCTGTGAAGTCCACTTCCACGCTACGATTGACGTACAAACCCAAAGTTAGAAGCGCATCAGGCCACAGTACAATTCATACGGCGAGATCTCACCTGAGCATTATCGCAGATCTTGCCGGGAGTGGCCGCTTCAATATCTTACCTTTACTGCAGGACTCGGATATTACATATTGCGGTTCAAAGCAGTGTGTTTATTCATTGCATGATCTCGGTAGTTGAGCACATAAATGCAATCAAAGCGCATCATTTGGTATATTCAGGACACCAGCTACTACCGGGTTGCACCCCATCCGTCCATCTACATCCACACTTGTGTCCTACACGAGATCTTGATTGGGGCGGTGGTTCCGAACACCGCATTTCGCCGAAACTTAAAGCTCACCGGGGATGTTCCTTAGCACAACAACTTGGTCTCATGAGCCCGCAGTCGGCAAACGGCGTCAAACGCTTATCACGATCCAAACAAGTCAGAGCGAGTAATATTGATGCGTAGCGTAATGTGAGTCTCCGAGTCATATTGGCTACACTAATTTTCTTTGGAGCTTCATTGTCCTATTCGTAAGGCCACAGCAGTGTATTCGCGATAACATTAGTGCCATCTACACCTCGCCGGTAACCCGGCAGTTCAACACCAACCAAGACTCAAGAATACTTCCGAAATGGACATTCCAACTTTGTTCGCGGAAAAAGGTTGCCAAGGTCAAGTTGGCGTATGCCATGCCCCGCCTCGTTATCAAATTGCGTAACATCTTTATGCAAGAGTACTCCACGATGGTTCTCTTTGAAGATTTTAAGGGAATGATCTCAAGGCGTTCAAACCGCCTCCCGCTATGATCATGTGAGTGTATGGTTATAGGCATAGCAATATACATTGATATACCCCGAATATACAACAAACAGATATCACACGTATACCCGCGTAGTGGACTAAGCGAGCAACAAGAACAAAGCAATGCTTTCATTGGGCCTCTTCGGCAAAGGCCTGGCAGCCGAGCCCACGTCAAGTCAAAGATACATACAAGGTGGTGTTGGGCCTCTACCGTGGGAGCGACGCAGCAAAGCACCCATCACCGGATTGAGGACAAGAATCGGTGGATAAATATTGTATATTAAGGCGAAAGTATGTTGTGGTGTATATTAGTAATATATTTATTACCATAATTAGTATTATACACTTACCATAATTGTATAGCTTAGAATTATGGTAGAATAAGATTTTAGGAATAGATTAGGAAAATGATTTTCCTATTATGGAAATATGTAACTTGTATATATAGTCTTTCAATGTAATGAAAATAAGGAAGGAGATTATTTCTTTCACTTTTAAGTTTAGAGATTGTTTTATTTCATCCTTATTATATTACTTACGGAGCAACTGTATAACTTCAAGTTTACAAAATTAGGGGTGAGGCTTTGCTCCAGACAAATGAAATCCCAAACAAAAAATTCTTTAAAATCTAATATTTTTGCTCAAATCGTCTTTTCTTATACAAACACCAAAGAAAAAATAGTACTCTTTTTAGGTAAAAGATGTTGGGTGTTCAAATCTGTCATCCCTATTTATTTTTTTCTCCTCTATGAAGTGCATTAGGAATTCATTATAGTTGATCTGTCAATCCACCGAATTATCACAAATTTATACTTTGAAGTAGAAGCAACTTAGTTAATTGCTATGTCAATATATAATAGCTAGATGGTAGAACCTTGTAATGACACATCTATCTCTCATAACACCACTTGAACATATTTCCTAAAAATGTTAGGACGTTCGTTAAATCGTATTAAACATTACTTCACTCCAGAATAAAAAAAAGCTATTCACTTGACAGCAATTTACACACTCTTTAAAAATACTAATTTTAAAAGTAAAAATAGATAATTTAATTAAAATACATTCTAATTAAATATGTATTGAGATTTCAATCACCTAAAAACTTAATAAGAGCAAATGAATATTTTATACAAATTGCACTAATGTAATGTACTAGACAAAAATCATCACTCTTAAAGAGCTATTGGCCTTTAACGTAGCATCAATTTTTGCCTAAAACGTGGATTGGCATGTGAAGGTGGGTTATTGGTCATTGTCTCAATGAAGGATGCCTTTAGGCTCGGGATAAAAGGTGTGAAAAAATAGGGATTCAAGGATTTAACCTCATCTGGAATGAATTTTATTAATTCTTGTACTGTCTTTAAATTATTTATTGTGGTTATTAAAAATAATTATCTTATATTATTTATTATTTTAAAAGTTTTAAATATAATTAAGTTTTTTTAATTTTACCTTTGTAATTGTAGATTATTATAGATTGAACAATGAATATAGAAATTAGGGAATGATTTGAGAGGAAGAAGATTGTAAGAAGAGAGAGAGAGATTGGAGAAGTAATTGCACGACTGCATGTTAACTGTTAACATAGAGAGATAAAATAATTTTTCATTAATTGATAGTTACAAGAAACGAATTATATTTTATAGTTGAGTTAACAACTTAACTAACTCAAAGAATGTGCATTGACTAAACTACTCCTTCCTACAAGTTTATTATTTTCTTTAAACTTTGTAATGCAAAGCATTTACACATAAATAAAATAAATATTTATAGAGTATAAAATTATAACTTTAGATACATAAATAAAAATAAAGTAGATTAAATATCTCTCTTCTAATTAATATTTTTTAAAGGCATGTAAATAAAAATAAAAAAATTAAAACAGAGGAAAAGTATATAATAATCATATGTTGTTTTTCATTAAAAAGTTGGTACATCAGGAGTGCAGTCAACAAATACAGATCTATTCCATAAATTCAAATGCCTTGGGACTGACAACTGATAAATTATTACACACATTTCGAGGAATAGAAATATTATACATTTAGATGGAAAATAAAAAGAATGCATTTTCAGCAACCTTGAAAGAAATGCTAGTAGAAGTGATATTATAAAGAAACTTACGGCTGCATTTATTGGGGAGAATCTTATAAAATTACACTACCAAAAATTTTAAAAACATGTTCTTTACTTCTTTGAGAGCAAAATTGGCGAACGCCATAAAGTCGAGTATCTCTGATAAGATAATCAACAGCATCCATCCGACAATCAATGAAGTGGTTTTTTAATTTTTTTAAAGAAAATCAAAGGGACGTCCGTGGATTATTTTTTAAGTGAAAAAGTATGTAGAAGAGATTATAATTTCTTAAAGAAAATCGGGTGAAGATATTGAACCAACAAACATTTGAAATAATTCCTTGTTTCACTCTAAGATGAGAAGGAAGGTCGATTTAACTTGAATCTTGGACCTCGATCTTGAATCCTGGCCTACATGTTATCGTAGAATTTGTCATCAAGATGGACCGTCCTTACATATGATTCTGCCAATCGAACTCATATTAATAATAGGGACTTGTCATGCCAGCAAATTCGGAAAATGAAAGAAGTCTATCTGGTTCGAAGCATTTGTCAACTCAATTTCTCCAAATAAACGCGAGGAAATGCTATTTTCTGATTGACATCACCAACAATCACTACTATGCCTAGATTCCTAAATAAGGATTTTGGATCAAGGATTTACATATTTTCACTCTTTTCATTTAAACTCATTTTATATCATTTATATTATACAAAATGTATGGCTCTAAACTTGATAAATAATCATATGGAAGAATAACATACCCGTTGTAATTTCACAAAGAAATGTTCGGTATGAGCAAGATGTATTTGAATATCATACTCCTATATTTCATATGAGTGTAATATGCTCAAAAACCACTTCATATATAAACGTAATTGTTGTTGCACCAAATATATTTGTAAGAAATCAACAGAGGTTGGTCGATATTTTCCCTTTTTCCATCCTTCTATGTACTCTCAAATTTTATTTATATCAATAACAGAAAATGAAAACCTACATTGTCATTTTATTGGTACTTGGTAATTATTATTTATTGATACTTTGTAATAGTTGAACAGTACAAATAAGAAAAATGGAAGCTTTAGGCCAACCCAGCACCAGTGTGATTGATCTGAGTTATATAGTAATACTTTGCCGCTGTAACCACAAATTTCAATTTGATATCGGCTGGAGTGCATTTCAAAGTACTTGTTAAGATAGTTGCATAATTAGTGGGAATAAAAAGTAACGCCTCTATCGGTTTAGTTAATATCTCTTCACCGAGTTGTCAAAAATACTTTTTCTTTTAATTTAATTAACCAATGAGAAATTATCAAACCACAAAATTCAAGCAGTTCGGTGGTTTTTCCTCATCGACGTTGATAATGTTTTTACATACCTCTTCTATCTATCCTTTTTTCCTTCCGAAAACCCTCCCTAATACCTGACAGTCCTCCATCAGGTTTGTTCCCTCGAAAAATAATACTTATTATTTTAGTAGTAAAGATTAAGATAAGTAGAGTTCGATTCATCGTCTTCTAATCACCTCTCTCTCATCATTTTATCACCTCTCTTATTTTTCTTCCCTAAGAAAATATAATTTAGAATTTTTTTGTAGCAGGTCACGTGATTCATCAGAACTTATCTAAGAGTGGAAATTATTATCATCCCAAGTACTCCCTTAGTTTGTCCCAAAAAAATTATCATATTTTTATATTTAAAAACAATTTAACTTTGCCAGAGTATTATTTACAGCACACAAATATTTAAAAAGTTGAATACCACACATTTCAAAAGTCTTTTTTATTTTAAACTAGTGATCTCAAAATCAAACTAGGCCAATCTTACGCCCCAATGTCATGTATCCAGGAGATTGAAGCTCTATATTTAACTCTTTGTAGATACTCCCTTAGTATTTTCTTACAACAACCAATTCAATATTATTTCATTGATAGAATTTTGAGTGAAGATGAGTGTACACAGACTTTGGACCTTGATGTTGTGAGAAGGTAAAAAAATTATTTTTGAGATGAAAAAATACAATAATAACAAGCATCAATGATAAAATAATAAAGAACTAAACCTGAAAACAAAAGAAATAATTGAAAGTCGTAGTACAAGAGATCTAAGAATAATAATGTAAAAATAATATTAATATACTTCTAGTATGGAAAAAAAAAAAGCGTTCAACAACTTACTAACTTTTTTTATCATAATCCTCGACCTCCACAACTCTCCTTATCAAATGTCAATGTCGCTGGTAGAAACAAGCTCGAAGTTGAAGTATGCTGCTTTCTTATAACATATTCTGAGTCAAGCTTATATTTTTTCAAAAGTGTTTTTAAGAAAAGATGACTTTTGGTGAGTAAATAACACTTGTGTTTGACAATTAATTTTAAAAATATTTTTGAGCCAGCAAATAATATTTTATCAAGCGTTAAAAAGTGTTTTGGAAGTGTATTTTTTCTCATAAAGTCGCTTTTCAAAATAGTGCTTCGGGCAAAAGTGCCATGCTTTTAGCTACGAAAAACCTCTTTCTCACTTACTCATAAAAACACTTATTTTACTCCCAAAAGCTTGATCAAACACCTCAATTTTTTTAGAATAAGTGCTTTTTGAATAAAATTAGCACTTTTAGAGAAAAACAGTTTGCAGCCAAAGCAGGACTATTAATCATCTTTGGGCAAAACTTTACAGCCTATTTACCTCTACCTCTCCTCGGTCCCACTATGGCCAACCTCTCACACCTCTTCACTGGGGATACTTATTTATCATTAGAAAAACCTATTCGTAAAAAATTGAGTTTATTTATTCTGTCTTTTTTATGAATTTTTAGATCCCACCAAATCATTAAATTTGATGGCTGCTCGCTCTTCGATCAGTGATTCACCTACCACTAGATTGATGAAGAATCTCTCTAAAATCTGCTCTTTGATTCACCGGCCATCTATGCATCTTCTTTACACATATCCGAATCATCTAAAAATTACTTATAATATAAAATATTAAGATAAAATTAATTGGTTTTTTATTACTTAATATTAATTGCTATTGAACGTAAATAATACTAATAAAGTGTATATTTATGAAAGAGAGATAGACATAAATAGATTAAATAGTATTTTTATTTATAATTTTTTAAATAGCCCGTAAAAGAGAAACAAAACAAACGAAATGATATATTCTTTTGGATATTGAAGTACATGTATATGCGTAGGTAAAGCTGTAAAGGCCATGGAATCAGACAAGATCTCGTGGCTCTATCTTGAAATGCGTAAAGAAAAGGATTAGTTAATTAAGTTTTCGAAAAAGACAGAGATCCTTGAATAAAGGAGGGCTCAACTCAAGCAAAAATAAATACTTCCTTTTTTCAATATAAGTGATATTTTTTGCTTTTCCAAGATTCAAATGGCATACATTTTATCAAAATTTTAAAATATATTATTTTTATAAATTGATATGAGAAAAATTTGATTAACTCTTCAAATTTGAAAGGTCACCTTTTAAATTAAGTAGATAAAAAATATATTAAATAGATAAGAAGTAGGTTAGTTAGTTGGTGAGTGAGTCCTTATTAACGTGAGCGTCAATAGATTTATGTCGGACCTTTTCGATTTCGAGAGATAATCAAGTTTTTCTTTGACTGAAATTTATTTATGCTCCTTTTAAATATTTTTAAGTTGTTAAATTATGATTACAGAATTTTTCGTAATTTTTAAATATTTTTATTTTATTTTAAAAATTTAAAGCTTTTATATCCAAATTCATATGGTCAAAATTTAGAAGTTTGAATCTTGAAATTCCCTACTGTGGTACATAAATTGTAAAAGACGGAGTATGTAACTATAAAACATCCAATAAGGGAAAATTTTCAAATTAAATTACTTATAAGGTTAAAAATGTTTTATTCTTTATAGACTTATAAAAATGAAAAGTGTATCACATAAATGAGACCAAACAAGTAATAATTATATATTTTAGGTTTTTCATCCGTGTTTTAATATCCGCGTTAAACCCGATTATATTCCAGGATTCGTGCTTGAAGAACCATTAGGAAGTGCTCCCTATAAAAAAATCCACACCCAAGAATTCAAACCGGAGACCCTGCAGTTAAGGAAGGAACAACCTCATCCACTGCACCACATCTTTTGGCTAAGTAATTAATTAGACGCAGGAGCGTGGCTAGTAAGAGTCGAGGAGGTTCATCCTGAACCCACTTCAGTGAAAATTACACTGTATATATAAGATTAAAATTATATTTTATTTATATATAAAAGATGTTCAACCTTGATTTTTTATGTATTTTTTTATTTTTTAAACTTCATAAGTAAAAATCCTGGCTCCGTGAGACAAGTGTACTTCCTCTATGTTGCCCCTTAAACTTTGTATTTATTGATATTATTTTCTCACAGTTTACCTTCCAGGAAGCCATAAATTTGATAAGAAGAGCTATCCTACGTGCATTGTTGAGGGACCAAAAGCAGACGTCTTCATTGAAACTAAGAAGCCATGATAGTATCAATAATCTTGTCTGGTTTTCTAATTGGCACACTAGTTCTTGCTAGGTTCTTATACAAATCATGGTTGTATCCAATTTCCCTACAATATTTGATGAATTCACAAGGAATCAAAGGCCCACCTTACCAATTTCGCGATGGTAACAACAGAGAAATTGGAGAGATGCTAATGAAATGCAATAGTGCTCCCATGGATATATCATCACATGACATTTTCCCAAGATTGCAGCCTCCCATTTCCACTCATGGATCAAGCTATATGGTAGTAGTAAATAATATTCACTGCCCTTTGTTTCCCATTAATTTGAATCAACTGCCTTTTTAACTGATTTGTTTGAACTTATATATGTATCAGAAGTACTTTTCTCTATTGGATGAATACTAAACCACAATTGGTTGTAGCTGATGTTGAGTTGATCAAAGAAATTTTTACCAACAAACAAGGTTCATTTGGTAAGGCTAAATTTGATGGCATCTAAAGAAATTCGTCAGGGATGGAAGTGTTTTTCAAGAAGGTAAAAAATGGTTAAAACTTCGGAAAGTGGCTGACCATGTTTTCCATGCACAGAGCTTGAAGGTGAATTAATATCTTAAATCTTCTTTACATAGTATTTAATCAACATTCGCTAAACAATGGAGTATCTAATAAGTTACATTACTTATACTGACGGTGTAAATGTATTTTACACCTTCTGCTCAATATATAATTATGTTACTTGTTGTTCTGATAATGTTATAAAATATATACACTGTCAATGTAAATAGCTTAAACTCTTATCTAATATAGTAGTACTACTTAATACTTTTTGAAATCAGGAGATGTTTCCAGCAATGGTTGGAAAGAGTTGAAACAATGTTGAAAACATGGAAATCTTATGAAGGTAAAGAGATTGAAGTGTATGAAGAATTCAAGCTTTTGAGCTTGGAGATCATCTCAAACTCTGTTTTCAGGAAGCGATTACACGACTGGGAAACATATATTTGATATGTTGGACAAAATAAGCTTATATAAGTTCAATGAGCTATGGGAAGATTCGGAATCCTATTATCGAGTATGTATAAACAACTCTTATTATTTACATCAAATTAATTAATTTCCATTTGTATATACTAGTAGTATAGTATTTGTATCTCTGGAAGGGAGTGTTGGAGTAAGCTCGTAAAGTTGATGTCGTACACCAGGAAGTCGCGGGTTCAACTTCATGAAAACAGCCTTTTGCAGAAATCTGAGGTAAGACGGCATACTGATAGACCACTTGTGGTCCGACATTTCCTGCACCTCCCGCGCAAGATGTAGAAATGTAACTTAGTACAGCAGGCCGCCTTTTATAATATTTGCACCTCTATGCAGTAAAATTTACAGGTCATCTGAGGAGATAGAAGCGGACAAAATCCTTCAGAAGAACTCTTCGAGTCGTTCATAGGAATCATAAAGCAAAGAGAATACAAAAGTTAAGGCAGGACAATCAGACAACTTTGGGGGGTGATTTTCTTGGATCACTCTTGGAGTGGTCACCATAATGCTGATAAGGAAGCAAGAATATCAGTAGATGAAATCATAGAAGAATGCAAAATCGTTCTATTTTGCTGGACATAAAACGGTTACCAGTTTGCTAAGCTGGAGTATGTATCTACTGGCAATCCACGGATTGGCAAGAGAAAGCAAGAGAGGAAGTTCTTGAATTCCTTGGCCAAGAAAATCCAACCACAGAAACCATTTCAAAGGCTAAAGATTGTAAGGACCCAATATCTTATCTTCTTCTCCTTACAATAATCATATGTGGACTGACAGTCCGTATCAAATGAGCGGGTTGATCTAAATTTGAGTCAGTTGAATCAGTAAATGAATGATGATTCAACACGTCCAAAGTTTACTTGGGTCAAAATCATGATTTGAGTTAACTAAATGGTGTATTATAACCCAATTTTGCCAATTCAAAACCATTAATTTACATAACAAATCAAACAAAGATTTTTTGTTTTTGGCAATGTTTTCTTACGGGTCAGTTTGAACTAGATAGACAAAATTAACCCAAGCAATTAAATGGATCAATTTGGATGCGATTCAAGTTGACTCATCACGTATATATTCAACCTGCCTAAGTTTGAATATGTAGGCTTTGATGGTTTATCTGTTTTTGGACTAAATTGGAAGTGATCTTCTATAGAAAAAAAATTTCTATATTATTTTTACACAAATTAGAAGTTATAACCCATTATTATTTGATATTTACTTGTAGATGGGCATGATAATAAACGAGACACTAAGGCTTTATCCTCCATTTGTCCTTCTTCAAAGAGATGTAACAAAAAATACAAGATTGGGGAAACTAAAAATTCCAGCAGGAATGGAAGTGATTATTGCAACTTTAGCAGTTCATCATAGCAGTGAAGTATGGGGAAAAGATGCTCATCTTTTCAAGCCAGAGAGATTTGCTGAAGGGGTCGCTAAAGCAACAAGGGACTCGATGATGGCCTTCCTATCATTCGGATATGGTCTTCGAAAATGTGTTGGCTTTAATTTTGCCAATACTGAGGTGAAAATTGCGCTCTCTATGATCCTGCAGCGTTACAGGCTCACTGTTTCACCAAATTATACTAACTTTCCCTTTGCAATGTTCACCCTTCGTCCTAAAGACGGAGTTCAAATCATGCTTCATCCATTGTAAGCAAAAATTTTAACATCATGCTTAATAATAAATTCTTAGTGAATTTGAGCTAGCTTGCTTTATTGGTCAAAATTCAACTTCTGAGTTTGATGTCTACAATTCCTCTCACATTCTTCTTGCCAATGTAAAGTTTCGTTTGATTCTAAAATTTTGAACAAACCATCACATAAATTGAAAAAACAAAAGTGCATAATACTATGTGTGTATGGAACCAAACAAACAACAAGCTCTCGTGCCTGTATCTTGGAAGAGATTAGTTTATTATAATAAGGTTTAGGTCTGTGATTTCAAGCAATGTTTTAAGAGGCGGGGCCAAGCTAGGCGAGGTGTTTTACATAACACAGGGCGAGGCGCCTCGAAATACAAGGCATAAGTCCCATGAATTTACGAGGCGTAAATCTCATATATTTATTTAATTTTATAATTTTATTACTTGGAAAATAAGTAAAAGTAAAATTTTCATTAAATTCTGCAAACATTATATTATTTGAGAAAGACAACAACATAAAATAGCCAGATAATCCTTAAAATAAAATCATTATCCATCTCCACATCTACTAGTTATTTCCACCCTCAACTAATATTTACATTAATTTTTATTTGTATATTTCAAAAAAGGAGAAGGGTAAAACGTGTGAGAGTAATGATAAAAAATTGATAGTTGGTAAAACTGTTATATATCCACTTTGGATATGGGTATTTCCATCATAATTGAGTCACTTGTCTCACATTGTCATTTGTCCCATATAGCCAACTGTCCCACATAGGGAGGGCATGTGGGTATAATTTCTTAATCAAGACCATGCCGCCAATTGGGACATGTATGGGTATAACTTTGGCGGGTAGTAGGCGGGTATGGGTATTGAAAATGTACCCGTCACGGGTAGGCGGGTAGGTGGTGGATTTAGAGTCATACCCGCCTAACCGCCCGCTTACCCGCCCGCCTACCCGTCTACCCGCCCCAAACCCAAAATATTAGCAGCCTATAAGTTGTGCCTTCAGCCCATAAGTCACGACAAGTCTCTCATTCTCCAACAAAACTCAAAACCCTACGCCTATTCAGTCCTTCACGCCTCCCTCTCTCTCGTTCCCCTTCACACCGTCTCTCCTCACTCTCTCATTCTCGACGTCTCTGCCTTTTTATTTAAAGGAAAAATCACAAACTTTTTTCACGAACCACCTCGACGTCTCTGCCTTTTTCTTTAAAGGAGATGTTGATCGGAAAATATTGAGAAGTATTGTTGTCTTTGCTTTGTGCTTTGGTGTTGTCTTGGTGAGGTCAATTTTTGTGCATTTGTTAAGTTTTACCTATTGGGTTTGTCGAGTTCAATTGAAAAAGTTGAAAAACTTTAGCTTATATAGCTGAAATAATATCTGGATTTTGTCTACATTTGTAATATATAGTTATTTGGGTGGATAATTTTTGGGTTTTCTTGGAAATTTTGTTTTCTTGATTCTTTGTTGTGCAAGGGGGAAGAGGTGAAAAAAATGGGGAATTCTGATGGTGAAAAAATCTGGAATTCTCCTCCCTCTCTCCCAAAGAAAATGAGACCGTGACAGTATTGATTCTTGACTCAAAATTTTGGAATAATTTTTGGAATTTATATTTTTGGGATCATGTTGATCATTAATTGATCAAAAATGAATTGATTACAAAATATGGCAGGCGGGTACAAGCGGGTATTGGCGGGTGACGGATATCCACTTGGATGGTGGAGCGGGTGTGAATTTAGGAATATACCCGCCTAGGCGGGTATGGATGTTGAAAATTGTACCCACCACGGATGGCGGGTATAAAATTTTCTGGTGGGTACGGGTGCGGGGGAGGGGGTATCAGCACCCGCCCCGCCCAATTGCCATCCCTAGTCCCACATTGATGTTTTTTAAGTAAAGAGTCATTTGTCTCCCATTGGTGTTTGAGAAGAAGTTTGAACTTCCTTGTGGCTATAAAAGGAGTTAATGAGTTTGACATGTTGGTCAAACTCTTGGGTTTCCATTCACTATGGAGGAAAATCAATAGTAGCTTCAATAGTTCAAAACTCTCTTATATAAATAAAAGAAATAAATAAATAAATATTTTATAAATGTTTAAAGGGGGACAGGGGACGAAACGTAAAAAAATGTTTTGGCATTTCTGTTTCGTCAATGGTGATATCCCTTCGTGATATATTGCAACGTTTTGGGGCAACCATTGAGTATTCATAAATACTCAGTGATTTGCAGAAAGTAAATGATACAGAATACATTATAGAAAACAGAACACAATTTTTGCTTCTGAAATTTCCATTCTCTGAGATTTATTCTTTCTTTAAAGTCAATATTTTATACGTGCGATCTCTGCTTCTGAAATTCGTTAGAGTGTAACTTTCAAATTTCTGAGAATATAGGTTTTGTATCCTGGAAGGTTACTTACTCAGTGAACCCTTTACATCTGAGAGGGAGGAATTAATACATTTAAAGATAACATCATTTTTCGGTGTACCTAACCTATTCTTAATTCCATTACCCTATTGTACAACAATTTTAAGGTATTAAATTTCTGCAATGAGGTCAGTATTGGTTAAGGTGCAGTTGAGCGATGGAGACAAATTGTAAAGGCTGAACGGACTCAACTACAAGCATTGGAATCTAAAAATGGAGTACTTTTTGACAATTGCAAATGTATTCTAAGTTATGTTTCAAGGCTATCCGGAGGAAGTCACTGATTCGGATGCAACCGAGGCAAAAAAGACTAAGGCAACAGAGAAGGCGAACCAATGGAAAAATGATGATTTCGTTTGCCGCTACACTATTCTGCAGTCGCTGAACAACACAGTGTTCAACGTATTTCACATCCACAAAACTGTTGCAGAACTCTGGAGTGCCATAAAACGAATGCATGTAAATGAAGATGCTGGTAATAAGTATTTTTTGGTTAATAAGTATGTTGAATACAAGATGGTGGATTATCGACCGGTTATTGATCAGGTTAACGAGTTAAATGATATAGCAACAGAATGTGTTGATGCTGGTGAACCCATTTTTGAAACTTTTCAAGTTTCAACCATCATTGGTAAACTTCCGCATTAATGGAAAGATTACCAAAAGAAACTAAAACACAAGAAGCGGCCTATCTCTTTGGATGAATTTCTTCAGGGAATTCAAATTGAGACTGAAAACCTTAGAAGAGATGGTTCAGTTTCTTTGAAGAATGATGGCGTGAATCATGTTTATGAGAAAAACCTTCATGGAACTTCTAAGGGAAACCAAAGAACGTCCAAAAAGAGGAAATTCTTTAAGAAAAAATGGGAATGAGGATAACAGAAACAGCAAAAAGCAGGGTAGTTGTTATGCTTAGGGAAAACCTAGCCACTATGCTAGGGAATGCCGTCACCGTAAGGGGAAAGACAAGAAAAAGGAACAAATAAATGTGATTGATGATAAAGACTTTGTCGATGTCATGTCTGAAGTATGCCTTGTCAACAATGTCACTACTGATTGGTGGATGGACTCAGGTGCTACCTGTCATGTTACCCCAAACAAGAGTTTTTTCAAGACATATGAAATGGAGAAAGAGGCCAAGGCCGTCTACATGGGAAATGCGTCATCAAGCAAAGTTCTTGGCGTAGGCATTGTTGTTCTTCCCCTGACTTCGGAAAATATTTTAACTCTGAGAAATGTGTCTCATATCCTCTCTATGAGGAATAATCTTATATCGGTCCACAAATTGGACGAAAATGGTTTCAAAGTAGCCTTTGGTTCCCAAAAAGTGACTATCACTAAGAATGGGAAGTTTGTAGGAAAAGGCTACATGAAAGACAAAATGTACTTGTTGAATGTTGACTATAATAAGACTGCATCTTCTATTTACTTTTCTGAAGTTTTACTTAATGTTGATGATCATGATAATTGGCACTATAGACTAGGACATATTGGTATAAATTCTATGAATCACATGATTTCAAATGATTTTATTTCTAAGTCTTCTAAAACTTTTACCGCAAAAACTTGTGAATGTTGCTCTCAATCCAAATTGACTAAATCTTCTTTCAAAAGTGTTGTTAGAACAAATGGTTTACTTAAACTTATTCATACGGATATTTGTGATAATAAAGAGCATATTACTAAAGGTGGTAAAAGATATTTCATAACTTTTATTAATGATTATTCAAAATTCACCTATGTGTATTTACTTAAAACCAAAGATGATGCTTTCAATAAGTTTAAAATCTTCAAGGAGGAAGTTGAAAATAAAATCAATTTAAGGATCAAATGTTTGAGATCGGGGCAGGAGTGGTGAATATCTATCTAACGAGTTTATATCATTTTGTTTATAAAATGGAATAGTTAGAGAATTTTCAGCACCTAATACTCCACCACAAAATGAAGTGGCCGAAAGAAAAAATAGATCCTTAATAGAAATGGTTAGTGTCATGCTAATACATTCTAAATTACCAATGAGTTATTGGGGAGAGGCACTATTGAGTTCTTGTTACATTACTAACAGGATTGTAAACAAGAAACAAATGAAAACTCCATTTGAGTTATTTATTGGGTGTAAGCCTAGTATTAAACATTTAAGGGTATGAGGTTGTATTGCATATGTTTTGGATGCAACTTTGAAAAGGCCAAAATTTGATAGTAGATTAGTTAAATCTGTTTTTATTGGTTATTCTGCTATGAGTAAAGCATATAGATTTCTTAGGCTTCATGATAATAGTGTATTTGAAGATGTGCATGCTATATTTTATGAGCACTTGAATATTCGTGATGCTGATAAAATAGAAATAAATAATGATTTATTTGGTGAACTTGATCTTAATGAGCATGCAATCGAAAATGAAATTGTGAATGATGAGAAGTTAGAAGAAAAGGAGAATGATGAAATAATCGAATTAAGGAGAAGTAAGAGACGTAGAATTGAAAAGAATTTTGGTCGTGATATGTTGACTTACATGTTAGAAGAGGATCCAATAACTTTTCAATAAGCTATGTCACAATAAGATTTTGATATGTGGAAAAGAGCCATGGATGATGAAATCAAGTCTATACTTGAAAACCAAATTCGGACTCTTGTTGATTTACCTCATATGACTAAACCTATTGGTTGCAAGTGGGTTCTGAAAAAGAAACTCAAAACTTATGGTACTATTGATAAGTACAAGGCTAGATTGGTAGCCAAAGGTTATAGTAAAAAAGAAGAGATTGATTATTTTGAGACATTCTTTCCCGTTTCTAAGTTCACATCAATCAGAACCATGTTTTCTATTGCTTCTATGTATGGATTAGAGGTTCATCAAATGGATGTTAAAACTGCATTCTTAAACGGAGACTTGGATGAGGAAATTTATTTGCATCAACTTGAAGGTTATGTTGTTAAGGGTGAAGAACATAAAGTATGCAAATTAAAAAAATCTCTATATGGGCTTAAACAAGCACCACGACAATGGTACAAAAAGTTTAAGCAAGAAATTAAAAGGTTCAGATTTAAGAGTAGCAAAGTAGAAAGTTGTGTTTTTAGTAAGATTACTCTTGAGTATAAAGTAGTGGCGACTTTATACGTTGATGACTTGCTTATCTTTGGTTCTGACATAAAATGTGTGAATGAGACCAAAGAATTTTTAAAGCAAGCTTTTGACATAAAGGATTTAGGTCCTGTTGATGTCATATTGGGAGTCAAAGTGATCAAGATAGGAGGAAGTTACATTCTAACACAATCTCATTACATTGAGAAAATGTTAAAGAAGTTTAATTACTTTGACTGCAAGGATAGTACAAGTCCTATCAATCCAACCGTAAAATTAGTTCCAAATGAAGGAGAAACTATAAATCAAGAAAAATATGCCAAAATAATCGGTAATATTATGTATGTGGTGAATCACACAAGACTTGATCTTGCGTGTTTTATTGACATATTGAGTAGATTTACTAGCAATCCGGGAGAAGGTCATTGGAAGGAACTAAAACGAGTACTAAGGTACTTGAAGTCAACAAGGAATTATGGTATGAATTACAAATGCAATGCATCTATACTTGAGTATTTTAGTGATGCAAATTGGGCATCAGATCCAAGTGATTCTAAGTCAACTAGTGGATGGTTATTCACTGTTTGAGGTGCCATAGTTTCTTGGGCTTCGAAAAAGCAAAGTTGTGTTGCTTTATCTTCAATGGAATCTGAATACATAGCCATGTCAATGGCTGGCAAAGAGCTTCTGTGGTTTAGAAGATTCCTAAAAACTATTCATTTTATAGAACCAAAGAAGGGTCCTATAACTTTGTATTGTGACAATCAAGCTGCGATTTACAATGCAAAGAATGAGAGAATATTTGATCATAGTAAACATATTTCTATTAGATATAATCATGTTCGAGTATGGTTAAGAAGGAGAAGATCACACTTGAATATCTTCCAACAAAGCAAATGCTAGCAGATCCGTTAACAAAATCGTTATCGGGAGATAAGATTAAAAAGGTCATGCGAGATATGGGGTTATTACTGATATAAGCGATGTCTTGATTGAAACCAACTCTATTATAAGGTACAAGTTATATATTTAGCATCTTATTATGAGAGTTAAAAAGGCAATTCAATATTAGACATTGGCGAGATGGAAAGTTGGAAACATCTCAAGGTGCATAATTTGGAATTAGTGGGGGTGATACTATTTCGAAAGCTCTAATATCTGACCTATACACTTTTGTTTACCACAACAGGTAAAAGTTGGAATCTAAGTCCTTAAAAGACTTATAGCTATGTGGAATGCGTCGTGGACATTCTTGATGAGTCTACCTATACAAGTATAGAAGTGAGAGACCGCTTCTTAGGGATCATTCGGTAAGATCCTAGAGTACTTGTGAATCCAGGATTCAGCATAAGGGCCATATTCAACGATGCTGCCAAGATTAAAAAGAAGCAAGAAATCATACGGAACGATAATATGATTCCTTAGTGTTTCACATTCAACCATAAGTTAGGCCTAGCTATTTGTTGTGTAACACACATTATTATTATTTTTATTATGCATGTAAATAAGTGGGGAATTGTTATATATCCCACTTTGGATATGTGTATTTTCATCATAATTGAGTCACTTGTCCACATTGTCATTTGTCCCACATAGTCAATTGTTCCACATTGATGTTTTTTAAGTAAAGAGTCATTTGTCCCACATTGGTGTTTGAGAAGAAGTTTGAACTTCCTTGTGGCTATAAAAGGAGTTAATGGGTTTGACATTTTGGTCAAGCTCTTGGGCTTCCATTCATTATGGAGGAAAACCAACAATAGCTTAAATAGTTCAAAACTTTCTCATATATATATATATATATATATATATATATATATATATATATATAAGAAATAAATAAATATTTTATAAATGTTTAAAGAGGGACAGCGGACGAAACGTAAAAAAACATTTCGGCATTTTTGTTTCGTCAACGAAAATATCCCTTCGTGAATATGTTGCAACGTTTCAGGGCAACCATTGAGTATCCATAAATGCTCAGTGATTTGCAGAAACGAAATGATATAGAATACATTACAGAAAATAGAACACAGTTTCTGCTTCTGAAATTCCCCTTCTCTAAGATTTATTCTTTCTTTAAAGTCTATATTTTCTACATGCGATTTCTGCTTCTGAAATTCGTTAGAGTGTAACTTTCGAATTTATGAGAATATAGATTTTGTAACCTGGAAGGTTAATTCCTCAGTGAACCTTTTACACCTGAGAGGGAGAAATTAATACATTTAAAGATAATATTGTTTTTTGGTGTGCTCAACCTATTCTTAATTTCATTACCCTATTATACAACAAAAACGTGTAAGAGTAATGATAAAAAATTGATAGTTGCCTTAAAATTAGGAACACAGTGCTATAAAATGTCTATTTTATCAATTTCACGCATAATCATCTAAAAGAAAATTATTTATGAAAGTGTATTTTCCATGAGAATTGCTTTTTTTATTTATATATTTTAGAAAAAATCACTACAACATGATAAAAGTCAAATTTAACACTCAGACATACGCTTTTACGCATCGGACTAATTCTTATGTGCCTGGTACATGCGCCTTTCATTGAGCGTTTTTAGTACACCAACTCAAAGACTCACTTTGAGACTCGCCCTAAAAACACTTTTAAAAACACCGATTTCAAGAGCCAAGACCAACTAATAATGGTATCAATTTAACTGTCATTACAATTTCCTAGATACATACAGGAGAAGCTTGCTGGAGTTTTGTCTGATTCCATGTCCCTAATCTATCCATGTATACATGTATTCAATTCATTTTAAACAAAATGAAATTATTTAAAATTTATTATTCAAACGGTCACTCAATTATTTAAAATTATCTAGTAGAGTGATGTGCTAGCAATCTTTTTTAGCAGGGATATCTACAGCAGCAGGAGCAAGTTTATTTACAGCAGGGACACATGCCAGGACGATAAAACTTTTCTTAATATTACCAAATTACCTCTTTGCTATACGTAGTCTATTCGTACTCAAATTACAAGGTTGTCTGCTTCTAAATACGTAATTGAAATTCCTTAATGGTCCCTGTTTGTACAACCAACTCCCATTTCTAACTTGTATTCAATTTCATTTAAACAAAATGAAATTACCTGGAGTTTATTACTTTAGTTAGTGGTCACTCAACTATTAAAATTATCTAATAAAGTGATATGCTAGCAAATCTTTTTTACAATGGGGATATTTACAGCAGGAGCAACTTTATTTTTCATATGCCTTTTAGATATATTGAATTGTTAATTATTGTGATTTATAATACTCCACTTTTTCCGTGATCTCAAAATATGTAAATTTTATTTTCAAAATTCTATGTCAAAATTCATGATCAAATTAAAAAATTTAACTTTCGAAATTCAAAAGGTGTGTTCATTCTGATCATTGACAGAGCTAGCATTTCTCTTACGATTTCTATAGAATTTAGAAGCTTTGATCCGGACATTATATTTATGTTAAAATAATTCAGTATAAATAATTTATTGAAAATTCAATAATTTTATTTTTCTATAATTCAAAATCCATTAACTCAAAATTATAACTAATTGAAAACGTAGCAGCAATATATACTCTAAGAAAATAATTATTTTTAAAAATGAGGAAACATAACTTCACTAATAAAATTAAGTAGAGAAAATAAGTTTCATAATGCATTGTAAGTTTATTGTTTCATCCCCATCCACTTAACACCCAAACCTCTTAGACCATCCCATCCTCAGGACTCCTTCGAACCCCTACTATTTACCCCATCTCACTCCCGTAATAATGTTTTGCTAGATTATATATAAATTAATATTTTTGAGATAATAATTATTTTCACGAAAAAATAAATAAGACTTTTACTTATTTTCCAAAATATGAAAAAGATTTTTCAAGCGTACCAACCACAAAAATGTGCACTATTTTTCCAGCCCATCAACAAACAACAACATACCAGTGAAATCCCACAATGTAAGGTCTGGGGAGGTAGAATGTATGCAGATCTTACATCTGCCTTGGTAGGTAGAACGGCTGTTTCCGAGAGACCCTCGGCTCAGGACAAGCAAAGCCAAAAAAAAAACAGTCAGAGCCGGTAAAAAAGATAAGCAGTAAGCAGTAAGAAAATGAGATAAACCAATGCGAATACACCATGATATCGCATCTTGAAAGAGAAGCAGTAACTAATGTAGATAAATGAAATAACCCAAGTACATTAAAGAACGCATAACAGAAGAAATAAAACTAGAGAAGACTATAAAACAATACTACGCCTATTCAGATGATATGCTAAGCCTGCCTACAATAATAACATCACAACTACTAGTTTGTAAGTGTAAGTAGGACTACACTCGACTACCTACTACCCTTCTACCCTAATCTGTGTCCTCTACAACCCCTTATCTAAGTTCATGTCCTTAGTAAGTTGCGCCTGCTCCATATCTCATCTAATCACCTCTCCCTAATATTTCTTCGGCCTACCTCTACCCCTCCTAAACTCGTCCATAGCCAACCTCTCACACCTCCGCACTGGGGTATTTGTGTCTCTCCTCCGCACATGTCCAAACCAACTCAACCTCACTTCCATCATCTTGTCTTCCACCGAGGCCACTCCCACTCTACCCATGATATCATCGCTTCTAATCATGTCCCTCCTCGTATGCCCACACATCCATCTGAGCATCTTTATCTTTGCCACTCTCATTATTTGGGTATGCTACGTCTTGACTGGCCAACACTCCGCCTCATACAACATAGTCGGTCTAACCACCAACTTATTTAATAATGAATTCTATACACACATTTTAATGTCAAGCTTGGTAGCACGGAACCCGAGGCTAGATTTGATCAAAGGGATGGGCATAATACTACTACAGAGTAACAACTACAACTACATACCCAGTGAGATCCCACAATGTGGGGTCTGGGGAGGGTAGAGTGTACGCAAATCTTACCTCTACCTTGGTAGATAGAGCGGTTGTTTCTGAGAGACTCTCGGCTCAAGACAAAGCACAAGCCTAAGCAAAGTAAGACAAACAAAGTGAGTAAGTCATGATAGCGAATTCTGAAAGAGAAAAAAAACAAAAAAAAAACAATAAATAATGCAAGTAATAAGACGAACAAAATAAACATAGCATCATAGATCAAACGGCAAGGCGCTATAAGATAATACTGTGCCTACTAGTATGATAGGTTAAACGAACCTACAATAATAATATTACAACTATCAGTTTGCAAGCGTAGGCATAACTACGTTGGACTACCTACTACCCTTCTACCCTAGTACATGTCCTCCATAACCCTTATCTAAGGTCATGTCCTCGTTGAGTTGCACTTACGTCGTGTCCCGTCTAATCACCTCCATAATAGTACTACAGACTAAAGACAAATTATTTTAATTAGTGCAATTTTCACATATGATTGATTATGCAGACTTCCCATCCCTCCGATGCTATCACCCACTTGCAATTGATTGAAGCTAAGACAAATCTGGAGATTTAATTAAATATTTTTTTACATTAATATATGTGCATCCTTTGGTAGCACATGATTTAGAGTAGGTGATGATCTTCAGGATTTTTTTTTTTGGCTTTTCTGGCTTGCTTTGTTGTCCTCTAACAAATTAGTAGAATATAATAATACTCCTCTGCCTGGTCTTATTTTCACCTTTCGAATCATTCTTGATACAATTTTTAAATGTACTCCTCCGCCTTATTTTAAGTATATTAGTTTAATTTGGCAAAAAATTTAAGGAATATAAGAAGATTTTTGAATAATTTAATTTTAAATTAAAAATGTGTGTAATGTATTAAAACATTATTTAAATTTTGTTTTTTTAAACTTATTATATATGATGTTTGAATTGTCAACTTAATAAATAAGGAAATAGATTCTTTTTGAGATAGATCAAAAAAGAAAGTAAGAGATTTAAATTGGGACGGATGGTACTTTCCAAATTTCATATATTATTTATCGATTCTTTCTTTTTTCCTTTCTATTTCTTTTGTTTCTTGTTTTCTTTCTTTGTATTCAAATGTATTTGGGTTTGATGTGTTTTAACCATTTGCATTTAGCTACTCTTCACACTAATTTATCACACGTGTGCTTCATGTAGGAGGTTATTAGAAGACTTTTCTTTTGATATAAAATCATAAAAATTATCAATAAATAATTTTTTCTCTATATATATTCAAACCTTTACTGTTCAATAATCGTTGTACTTCCAAATAATATTTTATCGTATATATTGAGTAAATGAATATTATATTTTTGGGGTATATGAAAAAACAAACTAACTAAAGATCTTAAAACGTTCATAAGAAACTACATATCCTTAGTGCATGACTTTGGAGTATCAAAGACTCTTCATGATTATATTCTTTTATCATTTGCTATAAAATCAACACACTGGTTTACCTCCCTTCAAACATTTCTAATCGTAGCCTTCTTGACCTGCAAGAAATATATACGGTCTTCAATAATATGTCTAAATGGATGATATTATTGTCCTCTTCCATGATGAGCTTGACATCCAAAGCTTATTTCCACTAATATGTCTAAATGGATGATATTATTGTCCTCTTTCATGATGAGCTTGACAGCCAATAAGCAATTATTTCACTTCTACAGCTTCATAATCCATTTGGTTTGCGACATGTAGTTGTTGCTTGATACTCTACAATTTTGTAGTAAGGCTTGAAGTAGGGGTTGTTTATGGAGTGGGTCGGGTGGATAATTACACTTAACAGTTCGGCTTATCTGTTATCAATTTTTAAATGTATTAATCTACTAGCTAACAAATAAGATATTGGTTGATTCGGTATTCGGCGGTATATTAGCTACAAAATACAAAATATTGGCTCTTTGTGTTTAGTTGTATATTTTATGCCTCCGAGAACATTAAGATAGAAAAAGATTCACTCCTTACTCGGGACTAGTATGGTTCTGTACATTAGATAACTTAATGTTTAAGAGTTAATCATCATACAAAGTATTGTTTTGGCCCTGTTTGATTAGTGTAAAACTCTTCCTATCCTAATGTGTATATTGCGATTTGGTAATTGCTACAATTCCTACTTCGTTGTTACTGGAGAAATGACGAGGTCTTGGAGTCTCTGGAGCAATTGGGTTAAATTGAATTTTTTTTTAGAAATGATTGCTCGTTATTTTCTACGAAGTGAATAAATATTGAATTTGAATGGGGTTTGGGTTTACAATATATACTTTATATATTTAGGGGTAAAAAATATAAATTTGATAATTCTGCTTATTTTGAAAATTATTTTTTTAAAAAGTGCTTTTAAAAAAAGAACTTTTGGTGAAAATAATTTGTGTTTGACCAATTAATTTAAAAAATACTTTTGAGCAGCAATTAATGTTTGGTCAAACATTTAAAAAGTTTTAAGTGTATTTTTCTCAAAAATGCTTTTCAAAATAGTGATTCTGGGCCAAAAGCAGTTTTTTTAGCTTCTGAAAAACTGTTTACATCACTCATAAAAAAACACTTATTTTCTATCAAAAGCTTGGCCATACACCTCAATTTTTTTAGAATAAGTACTTTTTGAAAAAAATTAGCACTTTTAGAGAAAAATATGCTTGGCCAGACAGGCTATTAATCATCTTTGAACAATACTTCTTTGGCCTACCTCTACCTTTCCTCGATCCCACTATGGCCAACCTCTCACACCTCCTCACTAAGGATACTTATTTATCATTAGAAAAACCTATTCATAAAAATTTGAATTTATTCATTCTGTCTTTCTTATGAGTTTTAGATCCCACCAAATCATTAAATCTGACGGCTGCTCGATCTTCGATCAGTGATTCACCGACCACTAGATCGATGAAGAATCTCTCCAAAATCTGCTGTTTGATTCACCGGCCATCTATGCATCTTCTTTACACATACCCTAATCATCTAAAAATTATTTATAATATAAAAAATTAAGATAAAATTAATTGATTTTTTATTACTTAATATTAATTTCTATCGAACGTAAATAATGCTAATAAAGTGTATATTTATGAAAGAGAGATAGATATAAATAGATTAAATAATATTTTTATTTATAATTTTTTAAATAGCCGGTAAAATAGAAACAAAACAATCGAAATGATATATTCTTTTGGATATTGAAGTACATGTATACTATATGGTAGGTAAAGGCCATGGAATCAGACAAGATCTCGTGGCTCTATCTTGAAATGCGTAAAGAAAAGGATTAGTTTATTAAGTTTTCGAAAAAGACAAAGATCCGACCTTGAATAAAGGAGGACTCAAGCAAAAATAAATACTTATTTTTTGCTTTTCCAAGATTCAAATGGTATACATTTTATCAAAATTTTAAAATATATTGATATGAGAAAAACTTAGTTGACTCCCGAAATTTAAAAGATCGCTTTTTAAATTAAGTAGATAGAAAAAAATATAAAATAGATAAGAAGTAGGTTAGTGAGTGAGTCCTTTTTGACGTGAGCGTCAATAAATTTATGTCGGACCTTTCGAATTTTGAGAGACAATCAAGTTTTTCTTTGACTGAAATTTATTTATATGTATTTTAAATATTTTTAAGTTGTTAATTATTATGATTATAGTACTTTTTATGTAGTTTTTAAATATTTTTATTTTATTTTGAAAAAAATTAAAGCTTTTATATCTAAATACATATGGGCAAAATTTAGAAGTTTGAATCTTGAAATTTCTACTGTTGTACATAAATTGTAACAGACGGAGTATGTAACTATAAAACATCCAATAAGGGAAAATTTTCAAATTAAAGTACTTATAAGCCTAAAAATGTTTTATTCTTTATAGATTTATAAAAATGGAAAGTGTATCAAGACCAAATAAATAATAATTAGATATTTTTTAGATTTTTTCATCCGATATTCAGTATTCGCATTAAACTCAATTATATTCGAATTCGTGCGGAAGGACCCATTTCAAGAGAAAGCAAGAGAGTAAGTTCTAGAATTCCTTGTCCAAGAAAATCCAACCACAGAAACCATTTCAAGACTAAACTACTAAACTAGGGGAGATCTTTATCCTATCACATCCAGTCCCGGTCCATCGAGTCAAGCCCTGCCATCAGCTTTTGCAGCCATCTCACCTTCCTTGTGGCATGCTCGTCTTGGTCATCTGGGGTCCTCTATTCTGTCAGCTTTAGATAAAAATAGTTTTATTTCATGTAAGAGTACGAGTCGTACTCCAATTTGTCAATCTTGTTCTTTAGGAAAAATTGGTAAGTTGCCATTTGTAGACTCAAAATCTCATACTTTAATGTCATTTGATATTATTCATAGCGACTTATGGACGTCTCATGTTCCTAGTTCAATGGGTCGTCAATATTATGTTCTTTTTTGGATGATTATTCTAAATTTCTATGGACGTTTCCAATAGCGAAGAAATCTCAAGTTTTTTTCATCTTCCTAAAATTTAGAGCATTCATCAGAACTCAATTCGACCGTGAAATAAAAAATATTCAGTGTGATAATGGAAAAGAGTATGACAATGGGGTGTTTTGGGATTTCTGTGCTACTAATCGGATAAATTTTCGTTTCTCTTGTCCTCATACATCTTCACAAAATGGGAAAGCCTAATGTAAAATTCGTTCCATAAATAATATTCTCCGCACCCAATTGATACATGCTTCCGTACACCCATATTTTTGGCATCATGCTCTTCAAATGGCTACATATCTCCTTAACATAATTCCTTCCAAAGATCTGACATATTCTTCTCCCCTTCAAATTTTATATAATAAAACTCCTTCTTATTCTCATCTTCGGATTTTTGGGTGTTTATGTTATCCGTTATTTCCATCCACCACAATTAACAAACTTTAGGCCCGGTCTACTCCGTGTGTGTTTTTGGGTTTTCCATCTAATCATCGTGGCTACAAATGCTTTGATTTATCCTCCAATAAAATCATCATTAATCTCTGTCATTTTTGATGAATCCCAATTTCCGTTTGCTAAAAGTCATACTCACGTGCCTAGTTCGTATAACTTTTTGGATGAACAAATATCTCCGTATGTTATTCAGCATTTTCGGACATCTCCCGCACCCAAAATTCTCCACGCCCATCGCCCATCGGTCTCACTAGCCTGCCTCTCGGCCATCTCTCGCCAGATCTTCTCATGGCTGCCAGCGATTGGGCTGGCCCAGCTAACTCTGAACTGGTCCAGTTCTCGCTGACGCCGTGTTCCGCTTCTGCACTGGGCCAAGAGGCCCATCGTCGCCGCCACCCGTCTCAAGGCCAGCAAATTTCCAAAATCCACTCAACTCTTCCTCGAGTCATAGACCGGTCATCTCATAGTCAGCGGAGTATTTTTACACCTAAAAGACATTATAATTTACATTCTAATGTCTCTAAATCCCCATTGCCCCGTAATCCTGTGTCTGCCTTAAACAACCCGAATTGGAAAATTGCTATGAGTGATGAATATAATGCTCTTATCGATAATAAGACGTGGGAGTTGGTGCCCCGTCCATATGGTATTAATGTTATCAGGTCTATGTGGATTTTTGCTCATAATGAGAATTTAGATAGTTCATTTGCTCGACATAAGGCGCGGCTTGTGGGTGATGGTAAGACTCATCAGGTTGGTATAGATTGTGGGGAGATGTTCAGTCCGATGGTCAAGCCGGATACCATTCGCACGGTGCTTAGCTTGGCTCTTTCCAAGGCATGGCTTATTCATCAGTTGGATGTCAAGAATGCTTTCCTACATGGTGATCTCAAGGAAATAGTCTATATGCTTCAGCCGTTGGGATTCAAGGATCCCAACCATCCTCATCATGTCTGTTTGTTGAAAAAGTCCTTATATGGGCTTAAGCAGTCTCCACGGGCCTGGTATACAAGGTTTACTGACTATGTTTCGACTATTGAGTTCACTCACCGCAGGTCAGATAATTCCTTGTTCATCTACCGTCGTAGTTCATCCTTGACATACATTCTGTTGTATGTGGATGATATCATTTTGACTGCCTCTTCCGATGCCTTTCGCCAGTCAATCCTGACCATGCTCAGCTCTGAGTTTGCTATGAAAGACTTAGGGCCCTTGAGTTACTTTTTGGGGATTGTCGTCAAGCGTCACTCAGATGGATTTTTTTGTCTCAACGAATGTATGCAGCTGAGATCAACGAGAGGGCTGGGATGTCATTCTGTAAGTCCACTTCCACTCCAGTTGATACGAAGCTAAGCTGAGTGCCACGGCCGGCGTACCCTACGAGGATCCGACCCGCTATCGCAGTCTTGCAGGAGCCCTTCAGTATCTTACATTTACGAGACCAGATATTATGTATGATGTCTAGTAGGTGTGTTTGTTCAT
This sequence comes from Anisodus acutangulus, assembly GCA_029783415.1. Classification (NCBI taxonomy): domain Eukaryota; kingdom Viridiplantae; phylum Streptophyta; class Magnoliopsida; order Solanales; family Solanaceae; genus Anisodus; species Anisodus acutangulus. Next base: position 179,551 of record JAJAGQ010000035.1, on the reverse strand, counting down.
GAATGATCCAGAGTTGAGCATATGAATGCACTCAAAGGCATCATTCGGTATATTCAGGGTACACTGGACTATGGCATGCATTTATATCATTCCTCGACATCCACACTTGTCTCCTACACGGATGCTGATTGGGGTGGTTGTCCAGACACCAGACGGGCTACGTCTGGCTATTGTATGTTCCTTGGCAACAACTTGGTCTCTTGGTATGCGGAGCGTCAGACGACTCTATCCCGCTCAAGTGCCGAGGCTGAATATCGAGGGGTAGCTAATGTGGTCTCTGAATCATGTTGGTTACGTAACTTGCTTTTAGAGTTTCATTGTCCCATTCAGAAGGCAACCTTGTTGTATTGCGATAATATTAGTGCCATTTACCTTTCTGGTAATCCGGTTCAGCACCAACGCACTAAGCATATCGAGATGGACATTCACTTTGTCTGCAAAAAGGTTGCTCGGGGTCAGGTACGCGTCTGTCATGTCCCGTCAAGATATCAAGTTGCAGACACCTTTACAAAGCGTCTTCCCTCGGTCCTTTTAGAAGATTTTAGGGACAGTCTCAGCGTTCGAAAATCGCCCGCTATGACTGTGGGGGTGTGTTAAACAAGGTATATACCCGTGATATACACTTGATATACATAGTGTATATCACGGGAATATGGAGCTGAAAGCAGTGTCTCGGACAATCCATCTAGGCAGTTCAGCCCATCACGGGCAGTGTAGCAGTGTAGTATATTAGGAATGTATATTGATGTAATATTGTAGTGTAAATGTTACCTTAATTTGTCTTATACACTTACCATAATTGTATAGTTAGAATTATGGTAGAATAAGGTTTTAGGAATAGAATAGAAATAGGATTCTCCTATTATGGAAATATGTAACTTGTATACATACCTTTCAATTAATGAAAATAATCAAGGGGATTATTTCTTTCAGTAAGGACCCAATATCTTATCTTCTTCTCCTTACATTAATCATATGTGGACGACGGTCCATATTAAATGAGCGGGTTGATCTAAATTTGAGTCGGTTGAATCAGTAAATGAATGATGATTCAACACGTCCAAAGTTTACTTGGGTCAAAATCATGATTTGAGTTAACTAAATGGTGTATTATAACCCAATTTTGCCAATTCAAAACCATTAATATACATAACAAATCAAACAAAGATTTTTGTTTTTGGCAATGATTTCTTACGGGTCAGTTTGAACTAGATAGCCCAAATTTTATAATTTTATTACTTGAAAAATAAGTAAAAGTAAAATTTTCATTAAATTCTGTAAATAAATTATCAATAATATGAAAACATTATATTATTTGAGAAAGACAACAACATGAAATAGCCGGATAATCCTTAAAATAAAATCATTATCCATCTCCACATCTACTAGTTATTTCCACCCTCAACTAATAGTTGCATTAATTTTTGTTTGTATATTTCAAAAAGGAGAAGGATAAAATGTGTAAGAGTAATGATAAAAAAATGATAGTTACCTTAAAATTAGGAACGTAGTGCTATAAAATGTCTATTTTATCAATTTCAAGCATAATCATCTAAAAGAAAATTATTTATGGCAGTATATTTTCCATGAGAATATCTTTCTTTATTTATATATTGTAGAAAACAATCACTACAACATGAAATATGATAGCATAAAGAATTAGCAACCTTGTGAATTGATTTGGATAAGAGGTTCGTTGCCAACTTTGAAAGGACACTAGAGTGTGGTAAAATACATAATTTATAGCAAAAATACTTTAAACATAATAAAAGTCAAATTTAACACTCGGACATACGCTTTTACGCATCAGACTAATGCTTATGTGCCCGGTACGTACGCCTTTCATTGAGCGTTTTTAGTACACTAACTCAAAGATTCACTTTGAGACTCGCCCCAAAAACACTTTTAAAAACACCGATTTCAAGTGCCAAGACCAACTAATAATGATACCAATTTAAATGTCATTACAATTTCCTAGATAGAGACATGAGAAGCTTGCTGGAGTTTTGTCTGATTCCATTGTTGAAAGTAATTTCTTGATTAATATTCTCACAAAGGTACAATATATATACAATCATCTAATGCTTGAATAATGGAAGACTAATCTACCTTACCTAAATTATGAGATACTAATTATAATTACACTAATTATAAAATATTTACCCTATCAATTTTCATTAATGAGTAATAGAAGACCTAGAAGACCTTTTGTAAAGACGGGCCTTTTGTAAAGACGTACCTGAGACTGTCCCGAAAATCATCAAAGAGTACACGTAGAAGACCTTTTGTAAAGATGTCAGCAATCTGATAACAGGACGGTACATGGAGAACACAGACTTGACCGCAGATAACTTTTTCTCGGACAAATAAGATGTCCATTTCAATATGTTTCGTGCGCTGATGCTGGACAGGATTTACAGATAAGTAGATCACACTCACATTGTCATAATAGACCATTGTTTCTTTGTCAATCAGACAATGCAACTCTAGCAGAAGATTTCGGAGCCAACATGATTCAGCGACAACATTTGCAACCCTTCGATATTTCTCCTCAGCACTTGAGCGAGACAGTGTGGACTGGCGTTTGGATGACCATAAAATGAGATTGTCAACTAAGAACATACAATAACCGAAAGTGGAACACCGTGTATCTGGACAACTTTCCCAGTCAACATTTGTGTAGGTATAAAGACTCTAGACTTATACATATGAAGTCCGAAATAGAGAGTCCCCTGAATGTATCGTTGAATCCGTTTGAGAGCCCCCATATGTTCCTCATTCGGATTATGCATGTGTAAAAAAACCTATTGAACCGCATAGGAAATATCTGGTCTCGTAAAAGTCAGTTACTGCAAGGCCCCTACAAGGCTACATTAGTGGGTGAGATCACTGTACGGAGTTCTGACATCCTTGTTCAATTCCGCCTTTGTGTCAACTGGAGTGTGTGAGAGTTTGCAGGATGACATCCCTACTTTGTGAGTTATTTCTTCGGCATATTACTTTTGGCTGAGAAACATGCCACCTGCATATTGAGTGACAACAATGCCAAGAAAATAATTTAACGGACCCAAGTCCTTCATCGCAAATTATTTTGCAAGGAGGGACATAATGGATTGGAGAATGGAAATAGATGATGCTATGAGAATAATATCATCGACATACAAAATGATATATGCCATGTCAGCGCCTTTATGATAAATGAACAATGACTGATCAGACATGCTGTGAGAGAATCCCAATTTGGAAATAAATTCTGCAAACCTGTTATACCATGCCCAAGGTGTTTGTTTCAAACCGTATAAGGATTTCTTCAATAGGCAAACATGATCTAGTCGTGTATAATCGCGGAAATCCATCAGCTGATGCATGTACACTATCTCCTGTAAGTGGCCATGTAAGAATGCATTTTTAATATCCAACTGATAAATGGTCCAAGATTCTGAAAGAACCAAGCTGAGAACATTCCGGATAGTTGCTGGACTAACATCCAGACTGAATGTTTCACCACAATCAACCCCAACTTACTGAGACTTGCCATCACCAACAAGACGAGCTTTGTATCTCGCAAAAGAACCACCAGAATTCTTCTTATGACAAAAAACCCACATAGACCGAATGACATTCACATTAGATGGACGTGGTACTAATTCCAACATCTTATTGTTAATAAGAGCATTAAATTTGTCTAACATGACAGCTTTCCAATTCGGATTGGATAAAACAACTTTGGAATTTTTTGGTAAAAGTGATGATTGAATGGAGGATAGTAGATTAAATTGATGTTTGGGCCGAAAAATCCCGTGCATGGCACGAGTTTCAACGGTTCGAGGTTGTGTCGGCACTGGTTAGGTAGTAGGAGTCTCGGTACTGGGCTGGGGTCCGGAGTTGGTTTGGGTTAAGGGCTTGATTGAGGTAGTAGTGGACTACCCTAATTGGGCCTGCCTGCCACCAGAATGGGACTTGGCCGAGACCATCGGTGATAAGGCAGTGCTCTCCGGTCCAGTCCCATTTAGTGGTTGGGCCGAATGTTGTTGGGTTGGTTGCACATGGGTTTGTTCATTAAGGTGGTGGTGTAAAATGTGATGTATTCCATTGTCCAGAAAATCATATGAAGGTGAGGATGCCATATAATACTTAGCAAAAGGGAATGTAGACTCATCAAAAATCCTATGACAACAAACAATTATTTTCCCATTCGTCAAATCATAACATTTATAACCCCTATGATTTAGTGGGTATCCCAAAAACACACAAGGAGTTGAACGAGCCTGCAACTTGTTAATGGATGTAGAAGGAAACAAAGGATAACACAAATCATTTGTAGGAAGAATATTTGTGTAGGAGACGCATTGGAAAGCAATTTACTAGGAAGAATATTTAAAAGGTATGTAGCCATTTGAAGTGCATGGTGCCAAAATTTTGGTGGTGTGGATGAATGCAAAAGAATAGAGCGAATCATATTATTAATCGTTCGAATTTTCCTTTCGGCTTTCCCATTTTGTGGTGAGGTAAGGGGACACGAAAGACATCCCATTTTGGTGACAAAAATCATTAAAATGAGTATTTATGAATCCCCCCCATTGTCACATTAAAAACATTTAATGCCATAGCCAAATTGAGTTTTGATAAAAATATTAAATTATTTAAAAATGGTGTAGGTTTGTGATTTATGTCATAATGGAAAAGTCCACAAAAAATTCGAATAATCATCTAGAATAAGAAGATAGTACTTATGACCTACAAAACCCAAAATCGGTGATGTCCAGAAATCACAATGCACAATATCAAACGACATAAAAGTATGAGAATTAGAAGATAAAAAAGGAAGCTTAACATGTTTACCAAACACGCAATATTGGCAAACAGAGGAGTCCAAAGGTTTATTACAAGAGAACAAATTATTCTTCCTAAAATTATTAAAAACTTGTTCTCCTGGGTGTCCTAATCGATTGTGCCATAGAGTAGGAGAAATGGCAAAAAAGGTTGATAGTTTGTTCATGCTATTTTTGGGAACAGAGGTAAGGGGATACAAGTCCTCCGTACTATTGCATCTCATAAGTGGCATCCCCGTCTGAAAATCCTTCACAGAAAAGCCAAATGGATCAAAATTTACAAAAATATTATTGTCAATTGTAAAACGTCTAACATAAATTAGGTTTTTAATTAGATTTGGTGCATGTAAGACATTTTTCAAGTGTAATGGTGGGTGTGGATAGGGTAGTGTTACCTGACCAATACCACGAATTGGAATTTCCTGTCCACTGCCGACGATAATATTTTTATTATTATTGCTCATATTAAAATAAGACGAGAGAGTACCTTGAGATGCCGTCATGTGTGACGTATCCCCTGTGTCCATGTACCATGACTCATCGGGAACACTTAGATGCATATTGTTCATGGCTTCTTCAATATCCGTGGGTGTATAACCAACAGAAGATGGTGCCTGAGCCGCAAACGCATATTGTGGACGAGATCCAAGAATACCTAGTTGAGGAGTTGAAGGTGGAGGCCTAGCCCACGAAGAAGTAGGGTACTGACATGGCGGGGCAGCCCACTGTGGGGCCCAGGCCCACGGTGGGTACTGCCCCCACTAATTACCACCGCTGCTGTCTGGACACCACTGTCCACTGCCGCCGGCGAGTTGGCTACCGCCACGGCCTCATCCCTTTCCATCATTATTTTTCCCTTTGTTATTGTTACGGTTTGAACCCCGTTTTTAGCCATTAGTTTGCCGATTATTATTGCCCCCCGAACCAGAATTATGGGACTCTTAATTTGTGGAAAATGAGTTGGTGAAGACGAGAGCGGCTCCGATGTTGGTTGCTCCTGATAATGCCTGCTTTGTTTTCCACGTTTCCTCAAGAATTAACCTCGAACGGGCTTTGTAGAAGGGAGACAACATATTACTTTGCTGAATGAATGTAGCAACACAGTCATATTGTTCGTTCAACCCTGCAATCAACTAAAGAACCAACCTTTGATTTGTTACGGGTGAACCAACGTTGGATAGTTAGTCCGCAAGTACCTTTAATTCTTGAGAAAAGTCATCCAATTTAATATTTGTAAATTGGTGTTCAAGATAGACGACCCTAGAAGCTTTGTTATCTTGAAAATGTTTTGTAACCTTTCCCACGCCTGTTGAGCCGTATAATTTGGTTCTAAGATGGCATGGAGAAGATCATTCGAAATTGTGCCATAAATCCATTGAAGGACTATAGAATCTAATCGAGACCATAATTTCTTGTTCACCGTAGCGGTATCCGATGGTGATTCAGACGGGATGATATGGTCAATTACTTCATAAGCGCGGCAACGATATTTGAAGAGTTCTGCCCAAGAAGTATACTTCCCTTTCTCCATTTCAAGAGTTACGGAGATAAAGTTCTTGACGTTATTAACAGTAAGAGCGGGATGAAAAGTTTGTTTTTCGGCCATTGGTCCACAAGAAATCAAACTAGAGAATGAAAGAAGTATTGTTTGATGTTAGTGGAGTAGAAAAACCCTTAGGGTTTCGGATAGAGGCTAGCCGAAGGGGGGTGGTGGTTTTGAGAAAGTGGCTAGGGTTTTGAGATGGTTTGGGATTTTGGTTTGGTAGTCTTAGCCGAAATTTACAAGAAAGAGAGGGAGAAAATCAGTTTACAGGGAGAAGTAATTAGGGCTAAGGATCTTAGACTCTTGATACCATGTAGGAAAGTAATTACTTGATTAATATTTTTCCAAAGGTACAATATATATACAATCATCTAATGTTTGAATAATTGAACACTAATCTATCTTACCTAAATTAAAAAATACTAGTTACAATTATACTAATTATAAAATATTTACCCTATCAATTTTTATTAATGAGTAATAGAGGTAATTATGGGATTGCTCCCATAATTACTCTAACATCCATGTCCCTAATCTATCCATATATACATATATTCAATTCTGTTTAAATAAATGAAATTATTTAGAATTTATTATTCAAGTGGTCAACTATTTAAATTTATCTATTAGAGTAATGTGCTAGCAAATCTTTTTTAGCAGGGATATCTACAGCAGCATGAGCAAATTTATTTACAGCAGGGACACATGCTAGGACAATAAAATTTTTTCTTAAAATTACCAAATTATCTCTTTGCTATACATAGTCTATTCGTACTCAAATTACAAGGTTGTCTGCTTCTAAATACGTAATTGAAATTCCTTAATGGTCCCTGTTCGTACAACCAACTCCCATTTCTTTGCTCCAAAAGGTGGAATCTCCCACCCCAGGAGCCCCCACACCCCGGTCCGACAGGTCTGTGAAGGAGGTAAATCATGGTGACTCAATTGATTTCAAAGGTTAGACCAGTACCACGCTGCGCACAAGGGGCCCTCCTTTATTTCAAGAAGAAACCCCCACACTGCCGCTGACGGGATTCGATCCTTGGTCTTTGCTCCAAATATCCCCCTTGAAACCAATTGAGCTGCCCAAGCGGACAAAACTGTGGTAGGGTAAACTTTTTAAAGTGACTGCTCCCACCGCATTACGGCCCCATACCCCAGAAAAACCCACCTCGGCCTGGCCCTACGGATTAGTATACACCGCTGGCCCTACGCGTATGGAGGGATTTTTTGGGGAACACAGTTCCACTCGCCGATCGAGGACTCGAACACTAACCTCGACAGAATACCTAATGTATTGGCCTGGGCCAAACACTTTGGATTAAAACTAAGGTAGGGTAAACTTTTTAAAGTGGCTGGTCCCACCGCATTACGCCCCATACCCCGAAAAACCCCACCTCCGCCTGGCCCTACGGATTAGTATACACCGCAGCCCTACGGCGTATGGAGGATTTTTGGGGGAACACAGCTTCACTCGCCGATCGAGGACTCGAATACGGAACCTCAGACAGCAATACCCTAATGTATTGGCCACTGGGCCAAACACTTTGGATTAAACTAAGGTAGGGTAAACTTTTTAAAGTGACTGGTCCCACCGCATTACGGCCCCATACCCCAGAAAACCCCACCTCCGGCCTGGCCCTACGGATTAGTATACACCGCTTGGCCCTACGCGTATGAAGGGGTTTTTTGGGAACAGTTCCACTCTCGCTGATCAGAGGACTCGAACACGGAACCTCAGACAGCAATACCCTAATGTATTGGCCACTGGGCCAAACACTTTGGATAAAACTAAGGTAGGGTATACTTTTTAAAGTGACTGGTCCCACCGCATTACGCCCCATACCCCATAAAACCCCACATCCGGCCTGGCCCTACGGATTAGTATACACCGCTTGGCCCTACGCGTATGGAGGGATTTTTTTGGGGAACACAGTTCCACTCTCGCTGATCAGAGGACTCGAACACGGAACCTCAGACAGCAATACCCTAATGTATTGGCCACTGGGCCAAACACTTTGGATAACCAACTCCCATTTCTAACATGTATTCAATTTGTAAACGTGTAAATATAGGAAACAATATATTCTCTACCCATAATTAGAATATTTTCATATATTGTGTAAATATAATTATGGTAAGACTAGGATTCTTCTTTTATATAGGCTTAGGATTCCTATTGTATAAGGGATGCATATTGTACTCTATATATACCTTGATATTAATGAAAGACTCCCCAAGGGAGATTAATATCATCTTACATGGTATCAAGAGCCAAATAAACAAAACCCTAATAACATTTCTCTTCCACAGCCGCCGACTGCCTCTCCTACGCCGCGACCCTCCCGGATTTTCTTCTTGTTTTTCGGGTTTTGTTCTTCCTTTCTTCTCTTCTCTAAATGGCTATCCCTGATTCTTCCACACTTTCTGACGCATCTACCTCCACAAATCCCACCACAAAGTCATCACCCCCGTTTCATCCCGCCCTTACTGTTTCCAACATCAAGAACCATATTCCTATTATTCTTGATCAAGAAAACAACCAGTATTCTCCCTGGGTTGAACTTTTTCGCAATCATGCATGTCTCTATAACGTGGTTGACCATATTGATGACACTATTCCGCGCCCTACGGAGGTTGATGATTCTATCTTGCATCGTCTCGACGCCGGCGTCAAACAATGGATATATGGTAGTATCTCTCAGGATTTGCTCCTTACTATCATGAAATCTGACTCCACAGCCATTGACTTGTGGAATCGTTTAGAGGAAATTTTTCAGGACAACAAGCACACTCGTGCCGTGTATTTGAAAGAACAGTTCAACAAAACACGTCTTGAAAACTTCTCCAATGTCTCCGAGTACTGCAAGCAACTTAAACTTCTAACGGATCAACTCTCCAACATCGGCACGCCTGTCACTGACGATAAAATGGTGCTACAAATGATTTCTGGCATTACTAAGGGCGAATATGATACTTTGGCCACCATAATCCAACAGGCAGATCCGCTACCGAGTTTTAACAAAGCTCGCTCACAATTATTGCTCGAAGAAACCCGTCGTGCTAAGCAGGATGAGCACGCCCAGCAGGTGTTAGCTGTCGACACGCAACCCCAAGATCAGACGCCACCAGACAACTCCCAACAGCGGCAGGGCCGCGGCGGCAAGGGTGGAAAAGGCCGCGGCGGTAGAGGAGGCCGTGGTCGTGGCAAGGGTCGCGGTCAACAGAACCAACAGCAGCAACAACAACAGAGATCGCAGAACAACTGGGCCGCGGCTCCTCAGCAGTTCGTCTACAGCGTCGCGGTGCCATAGTATAGAGCCGCGGCGCCAAGTCTATTCCAGTACCAACAGTCATACAATCCGTATTCTTACCCCGGTTTGTTAGACCCCGCTCCAGCCCCACAGCAGGCCCACTTCATGCAAGGTCAGGTCCCGCAACCCTCCTCCGACATGTCACCCACTGAGTTGGGTCAGACGTTCAACACCATCTCTATGCAACATCCTGACAATACTTGGTACATAGACTCAGGCGCCACATCTCACGTCACCCAGTCTGCAGGTACTATTCCTAAACTGTTTAGTTTAAAGCATCCTCAATATGTTACAGTTGGTAGTGGACAATGCATTCCAGTTAAGGGTTATGGTACCTCATACACACAACCTCCTCATCCACCCTTCTCCCTAAAAAACACCCTATATGCCCCACACATGATTAAGAACCTCATATCTGTCCGCCAATTTACTCGTAATAATTCTGTCTCTGTGGATTTTGACCCTTTCGGTTTTACTGTGAAGGATCTTCACCCGGGGACACCTCTTAAGAGATGCAATAGCACGGGGGATCTCTATCCATTCACTTACACCTCCGCTGTCAGATCTTGCTCTCCCGTCACTCTAGCGGCTGTTTCTTCTTCAACTTGGCATAATAGGCTTGGTCATCCAGAAGTCCCAGTTTTTAATTTTCTTAGAGGCAACAATTTCATTGCTTGTAATGGAAAACTTGCCCAAAATTGTGTTTCTTGCTCTTTAGGCAAACATATTCGTCTTCCGTTTAAATCATCTACTAGTGTTACATTTGCTCCTTTTGATATAATACATGCCGATTTATGGACAACTCTTATCTCTAGTTCTCTCGGTCATAAATACTATCTTGTGTTGCTTGATGATTTTTCATACTACGTTTGGTTATACGCTCTTAAATTTAAATCGGAAGTGTTTGTCAAATTTCTTGAGTTTCGCAAGTTCATTCAAACACAATTTGGAAAAGGCATAAAATCATTTAAGTGCGATAATGGTCGTGAATTCAATAACTCTATGTTTCACCTCTTTTGTACCAATAATGGCATGGTATTTCGCTTCTCCTGCCCTCACACCTCACCACAAAACGGTAAAGCTGAAAGAATCATCCGCACCATTAACAATATGATTCTCACCCTATTGATTCATGCCTCCCTCCCTCTACCCTTCTGGGTCTATGCTGCTAAAATGTCAGAATACACTCTAAATATTCTCCCTACTAGAAATCTTCACAATATGACCCCTACCGAAATCCTCTACCATAGAATCACCTCTTATGATCATCTACATATTTTTGGTTGTCTGTGCTATCCCAACCTTAGCTCCACCGCCCCTCACAAGCTCGCTCCTAGGTCCACTCCATGTGTCTTTCTAGGATTCCCGCCGAACCATAGGGGCTATCTATGCTATGACTTGTCGACTCGTCAGATCCACATATCTCGTCACGTCACATTCGACAAGACCACATTCCCGTTTTCGAATCTTCCAAAATTCCAAAAACAGGACTACTCATTTCTTGACGAGTCTGCCATCTCTCCCCTCATAATCGAACAACTTACATCCTCTGTTCCGTCGTCAGAGCCGTGGCCTCGAGGGGAGGCGTCGCGGCACCTGATTTCCAGAGAGCAATCTTTTGAAACACCGTCGACAGCGCCGCGGCCCTGTGCTGAGGCACCGCGGCGCCCAAACTTCAGAGAAGCCTGTCAACCTTCTAGCACCGCGACTGTCGATCCAGGAGCCGCAGCGCCTCCGATGGCTTCGCCCCCACCTTCTCCTTATCCGACTTTACCCCCCGTCTCAGACACCACTCCACCACCCACTGTCCCTACCCATCCAATGGAAACTCATTCAAAGCATGGAATCTTCAAACCCAAAGTTCATTTCAACTTGTCTGCCCAAACCATCTCTCCACTTCCAAAGAACCCAAAATTGGCCAAACAAGACCCTAATTGGAATGCGGCTATGTATAAGGAATTCAATGCTTTAACTAAATAGAACACGTGGGATCTAATACCTAGACCTGAGGGGGTGAATGTCATTCTTTGTATGTGGCTATTTCGTCACAAGTTCAGAGACAATGGGGATCTTGAGAGGTATAAGGCCCGTCTTGTGGCTAATGGCACAAATCAGCAGGAGGGCATTGATGGTGGTGAGACCTTCAGCCCAGTTGTCAAACCGGCTACCATCCGCACAGTTTTGAGCATTGCCATGGGCAAACACTGGCCGATCTATCAGCTTGATGTGAAGAATGCATTCTTACATGGGGATCTGAGAGAGACAGTCTACATGCATCAGCCACCAGGGTTCACCCATCCAGCAGTTCCTCACTATGTGTGCCATCTCCGTAAGTCACTATATGGCCTGAAGCAGGCCCCCCGTGCGTGGTATGATCGCTTTGTCAGGTATATCTTGCAGATTGGGTTTGTATGCAGCAAGAGTGATACATCACTTTTCATTTTTCATCGAGGTAGTAGCACTGCTTACTTATTACTTTACGTGGATGATATTGTTCTTACTGCCTCCTCCGGCTGATTGAAAAATGAGATTATTGTCTTGCTCAAGTCCGAATTTGCAATGACTGATTTGGGGAAGCTGAGTTACTTTTTAGGAATATCAGTGACCAGGTCTGCTAATCATATGTTCTTGTATCAGCGTAAGTATGCAGAAGAGATTGTGTACAGGGCTAAGATGGCGAACTGCAAAGAGGTGCCTACTCCAGTTGATTCCAAATCTAAGCTCAGTGCTATGGATGATGCTCCAGTCTCTGATCCTACTCTGTATAGGAGCCTTGCAGGTGCACATCAGTATCTCACATTCACCAGGCCAAACATAGCTTATGATGTTCAGCAGATGTGCTTATTCATGCATGCCCCTAGGGAGTCTCATTTCACTGCTCTTAAGCGTATCATTCGATACATTAAAGGCACTCTTGATTATGGTTTGCACCTTTACCCCTCTGCACCAGACAGGTTGCTTTCATACATGGATGCAGATTAGGCAGGGTGTCCGGACACGCGACGCTCCACCTCTGACTTTTGTGTTTTCTTAGGTGATAATCTGATTTCTTGGTCTGCCAAGCGACATGCTACCCTATCTCACTCCAGTGCCGAGACTGAGTACAGAGGCGTTGCAAATGTAGTAGCTGAGATTTGTTGGCTCAGAAATTTACTGTTAGAACTTCAATGTCCTTTGCGTCAGACATCTATTGTGTATTGTGATAACATCTCTGCCATCTATCTTTCTCATAATCCGGTTCAACATCAGCGAACCAAGCATATTGAGATAGACCTACACTTCGTTCGTGAGAAAGTTGCGTTAGGCCATGTCAGAGTGTTACATGTTCCATCATCCTATCAGTATGCAGACATATTTACCAAAGGACTTCCCCGACAGTTATTTCTTGACTTCAGATCCAGCCTCGGTCCGCCTCCTCCGGCTCCGACTGAGGGGGGTGTGTAAACGTGTAAATATAGGAAACAATATATTCCCTACCCATAATTAGAATATTTCCATATATTGTGTAAATATAATTATGGTAAGACTAGGATTCCTCTTTTGTATAGGCTTAGGATTTCTATTGTATAAGGGATGAATATTGTACTCTATATATACCTTGATATTAATGAAAGACTCCCCAAGGGAGATTAATATCATTTTACACAATTCCATTTAAACGAAATGAAATTACCTAGAGTTTATTACTTTAGCTAGTGGTCACTCAACTGTTTAAAATTATCAAATAAAGTGATATGCTAGAAAATCTTTTTTACAATGGGGATATTTAGAGAAGGAGCAACTTTATTTACAACAAGGACACATGCCAGTACAAATAACTTTTCTAAAATGACCAAATTACCTCTTTGGTATAAGTAGTCTATTCGTACTCAAATTACAAGGTTGCATGTTTCTAAATAATTGAAATTTCTAAATAGTCCCTGTTCGTAAAACCAACTCCCATTTCTAAATAATAAAATAAAATAATTTATATATATATATATATATATATATATATATATATATATATATATATATATATAATAGAAAGCACGAGATGATGTGATATGTATAGCCAGTCCGGTAAGAGCATGATTAGATTTAATAATTCAGATGACAACCAATAATTAATTGTCACGTTATATTCTCTAAGGAAGGAATTCAAGTGCGGTTCAATAAGATCGGTGGCCTAAATCCAATTTTAACGAGATGCCTTATGTTTTCTGCCCAATATTTTTTAAAAGAAAAATTAACCTATAAATCTATTTATTGACAGACCATTTGTTTCCTAGCACAATTCTAATTATTTTATGGTAGAATCCTAGTCTAAGTATATTTGATAAATTGTAATTATGATAGTTTTATTAGAATATGGTTTCCTTGTTAAACTAGGAAAATGAGAACTTTTACCTCTATATAAAGAGGTCATAATTATGAATGAAAGCAAGAAATAATTCTTTCAATATTTTTCTTCTCTCTAAAATTTCGCCCACTCTTAATTTTAACATGGTATTAAAGTCATGTTGAAAGAACAAAAAAATCTAAATAATGGTGGGTGACGGAAAATTGGCGATAAAAACAAAAGAATCACCAGTGAAGAAAACAAAATTCAAAGAAAAATATTATCCCCGAATGACATTATGTCAAACGATAATCCCAGAATTGTGGTGACACAAGTCTAGTTGAAGGGAGAGAATTACAAAGAATGAGCTCGATCCATGAGGAGGCCTTAAGAAGCCGGATGAAGAATCACCGGACGTAGAAGACTGGTGGACTATAAACTCTTTGTTGGTGTCGTGGATTCGTAACACCATCGAACCAACTCTTCACTCAACGATCTCACATAAAGAGGAAGCGGAAGAATTATGGACGAGCATCCGGGAGCAGTTCGCTGTTATCAACGGACATCTTATCTCCTAATTATACTATTACTCATAATAACATGAACAATAGATAAACATTAACTAAATATTCTTAGTAACTATATTGAAACACATAATAATACATCACATAATTTAGAACTAAACAAAAAATTAAAAGGAGATAGGTTTACCTTGTATGAAGGAAGTCGAAAGGTCGAACGTGAGCTCATCTTCACTCCGGGACCTCAAAGCCCACATTCACACAAGAACAAATGGGTTTTAGTAGTAGGAAGACTAATCATGCTAATTCTGGGTTCCCCAAAATGGTTTAGATCCAAACATAAGAAAAATAAAATCAATTTAAACTCGTTTAGGCTTTCAATGAATGTGAATGCCTTGAAATTGATTTTTTCGAACTGTTTCAAAACATATCTAAATGAAGAGGGGAGGTCTATATTTATAGGCGAACATGAAACCCTAGCAAACCTCTATCAATCGGTGTGGGAGAACTCCTTTGGGTGTAGCAATGATGGCACAACTCCAGCTGCGTGGATCCAAGGTCTTCCCAATAGCATGTTGTAGTTGGCAGCAATAGACATGACCTGTATTTGAATGGTGCATTCAGCGGGTCCCATTTGGATGTGAAGGTCAACCTTTCCAATCGGGTCGCGTTGAGCTTAATCAAATGACCTTACATTGGTGTGACTCTTCCTTATCTTTCCCACATCATATCCCCGCTGTTCTAGCGTGGATTTCAAGAAAATATTAAGACCGACCCCATTGTTTACGAGTACTCGTGCTATGATTTCCCCTGTATTCAAGAGTGATGTATAATGCTTTGTTATGCATTATTCCTTCTTTAGGCAACTTTTCTTGATTAAATGATATCTGATGGTCTCCTATGATGTGAGCTACTGTGGTGGCAAAACTTTCACTGCTTGTGCCAGCGGAGACATGTGCTTCATCCAACACTTTTATTAATGCCAAGAGGTGTTGGTAAGAACTTAATAATAGTGCCATCTGAGCCGACGTAATTTCAGGTGCTCGACGATAGAATATTCCTTCGGTTGCATTCTACGCCAAAACTTGTCACCCTCACCCTCTGTGATTGCTCTTCTTTGGTTATTGTCTTTTCTGGTGCCTCCTTGGGCCAATTCTTCAGGTGTGTAACACCGCCCTGATCTGGTCATGCTGTGTGCAATGGCAGCCTCAATGATGAACTCTTTTTTGGGTGGCTATATGACACTTGGGGCCACTTGCGCTACTATGGGCGCGATAATTATTACTTTGAAGTTGGTGTTGACACCCAATTTTGTCCCCTCTTTTTCGATATTTATATGCAATTTTAAATATTTTGACACCTCAAAACAATTTCAATATATATACATACATGCATATATATATATATATATATATATATATTATTCTCCATATCATCGTTATTATTATTCATATTTTTTACTATCATTCGCCTTTTAATATCCTAATCATAGTTTTTGCCATGATATTTTACGTTATTTTACTTCCGCAAAATAGCATCACATTTTTTTTAAGCAATAAGCATTTCGTAAATATTACGTTTATTATTATCGCATCGTTATTTATTTTAAATAATTTACATTTTTCAAACCATTTATTTTTTAACCCCATGTATATTTTAACCCTCACCCAAAACAACCAGCCCACTTATTCCTTCCCGAAACAGGCCAAATCGGCTACACATACCACACCCCAATCCCTAAACCCCGACCCGAGCCCAATACCCATTCCCATTCCCCCCATTAATCAGACCGGGCAAACACCCATCGACCAACACACCGTAAAACCCCTTCTCCAAAACCAGCAGCCATTTCTACCATCGCCTCCCTTTACCCGTCGGAAAAATACCCTCACCACACCACTGCCACCATGTCCCCTCCACCATCGAGCCCTCACATCGCCAAGTCCCCTTTTCCCCTTTTTTTTTTGCAACAAATCGACCTGCGAAACATGCATGCCGCAGTCGATCTCTAGAATACCTTCAAGGATTCGGTGGGTAAGAACACAAATCCGTACCCCTTCATTATCGTCTCGATTTTCAAAATGAAAAGAAAACCGTCATATTTCAATCTTGGGTTTGAATTCGAATTTCAAACCTTAGCCATTAGGGTCTCGGTTGGGACTATAAATAGAACCCTTTGTGGGTTGTTGAAGGGGTCAGATTTTTCAGACAACAAAAACCCCTCTGTTTTTTTCATCTGCTATGAAGAGTCGATCCATTGGGGTTTCAAAAAAAAAGATTTTTCTTTAGAGCAAAAAATCCTTTCTTGAATAGGTTTCGATTTAAAAAAAATCCTCCATTTTGACTCTCAATCCCGGCTCGACAAAGCCATAAAACACTAAGCTTTTGTTCTTTTTTTTCGCATAAATACAATAACTTCTTCGAGCGGTGTCGACGATTCGAGATGACGCCTCGGTTCGCTGCCCGGAGAAGGTCAGTAAAACACAAACTCCTCTCAATTTATTTTCTGTATTTTATGTGTTTTGTGTTGATTTTATACTGATTATTTACTGATTATTCATGTTGCCGTGTTTTAATGCCTAAGTCTATTAAGTTTATTAGACTGGGTTAATCACCTATTAAGGTTAAGAAATGCTTTGTTTATATTATTAGACTTATAAAAATTATGATATGAGGCATATGTTTATTAGTACCTATTTAAAAGAGTTATGATTAACTAAATGTTTTATGAGTGATACATATAGTGTTTGCACCTGTTTAGTTCATGATTAGTATTACATTTAATGATTAATATTACATTTAGTATAATGGGTTGTAAATATTGTTCAATATTTGATTAGTGAAGTCATGCTGTAAATTAGTTATATTTTGGCATGATTATAAGATCCTTGTTCTACTTTAAAGGTCATGATCTATGATGATTAAGGTCTGAATGTGTGGTTATAAGATCCTTGTTCTACTTTATATGTATGTGATCCAATCTTAAGTAGGGATAAATTTTAGTTTCTTTGTGGATTTAGATGTATGTCAACTTGTTCACATATTTTCTTCGTGACCAAATGAGTAGTGTTTAGACAGGTTGGCTTTAAATTCTTACTTTCCTGTTTATAAACATGTTTACACTTTTTTATGGTTTAGAACTAATAATAAAGCATGTGTGTCTATATCAAGTTATAAATTCCCAAAACAACATGTATTAAATATGATTTGAGTTGTCAAATATCCTGTCTTTGTTATTCTGGTCTTGTTTGCTCAGTGTGACAATCCTACTATATGTGTCTCTAAATGTTTTATGCACAACTGAAATCATGTCCCTGTTTGTATAAAATAACTTACGAATTTTGATTGAATATTGCTTGAAGATATTACTGATTTAGGACAGACCTGTAGAGTTATTTATTGATAGTTTTCATTCTGAAATTGTCATTTGAATAAAACTTATCTGGATTAGTAGTGATCAAAAAAATATCACCAAAATTTTGTCCCTATTGGTCAATAGGATATATGTGCATATTTCATACATCTATTGAGTTAAATTCATATTTACTCTGTATGTCCAGTAGGCACCATGTCTAATACATGACCTATAGGTGGTTGTGTGCTTATTTCAGCTAAATCAAATCCTACATCTCTAGGATACCATTCTTGACTGATACGCCTACTCATTCCTTATTGAAATATGTAATCTAACTTGGTCCCAACATTTAGCTTGTAATTGAGTAGCTTTGCATGCTTAAGAGAGTTATTATGTGGAATTAAAGACCTGCACACCAATGTGTCCAGTTTGCCTATCATATCTATCATGGCATGCCCCTTCCTTATCTATCTAAGCATCTTTTGGCTTAGAGTATAACGTGAATAGACTTCTCTCAAAGCATATCCGGAAGTATGTCTTTAAGGTTGATCATTCATGGTTGTAGTCATCTTGTCTCCTACTTGTTGGACTGTCTCATGTATATCTAAATATGTTGGGTGCCAAAGTCTAGTCGAAGCAACATATGTCTAGGACATTGCAGGTTTGATATAGCATGAGCAACCCTTGTGTGTTTAAGTTGTGCTATTAGTCCATATTACTATGTCTATGTGTTGTGGCAGTCTGATTATATACATACTCTAATGTTGGCATATTTAATTTCTCCCATAACAATATGTGACACTCCTTAGTCTCCTTTATACCATGCCATGTGCCCCCCACTTGTCAATTTATTTACATTTATTGAGGTCTTCATGGCTGAAAATGTCTAAGTGTTACTATGCCTAGCACATAGTATGAGTAGGATCTTGTGTGTTTATAGGCCATTCTAGACAACTCTGTGCTCTTTGATATATTGCCCCTCAAAATATTACTTGCTTAGCTCTGTATCGCCCGAATTGGCTACTGTTCACATTCTCTGATCATATCTAGTGCATATGTGGTATGTTCAAAATTAAAGGATGCATTTCCTCTAATTTTCTTTCTATTTTTTTTATTAAAGTTGGAATAATATCTCTAGTTTACCATTCTTCTTTCTCTTGCCCATTTGAGGTGTATATCATGTAATATATCTCAAGATGTACGAAGTATGAGAGTACATGTATACACTAGATGTATACCAAAACTGTATATTTTATATATCTCTGAATATATCATACATATCTGGAAACATTTGCTTATATCATCCCTCTATAAATGTTAAGTGTGTCTTGTGTGATGGTATCTACTTAGAATTTTATGGTCTGAATCTGCTCATGTTGGCTTATCTTCTCATATTCTTTATTTGGTTTGTTGAAAGTATGACATCATATACCCTAAAGTATACAAAGTATATAAGTTCAATATACGCTAAGTGTATGCAAGAACTGTATATCAGCGTATACCTTTAAGTATATCAATCATATTCTGAATATATCCTCATATGTTTAAGTGGATATCAAATACAGGTCTGTAATATTTATGAATATGTGTTAATTGGGCCCATTGTGCATCTGGTCCAATCTGTTTTCTTTTTTATATATATTTGAAAATTATATGTTTGGGCAAGCTTTTTATTCCGCGTGTTAATTGGGCCCATCGCGCATCTGAGCCAATTTATTTGGGTATGAAATTCTATTTTGGCTCATTTTTATACTATCCCGCACACTGTTTGCATTCCGAGGCCCAATACCATATTACCTTTTTTTTCGTGAATTATTTATTTATACGTATATATATTTTCATGTCCCGTCTACTAATCATTTTCTTTTCTTTTCTTTATTTACATGAAATGCACCGGGAGCTACGAAGAGTCTCGTTATGAGACTCATCATGACTTTGTCAAATGAAGACACACATCCACATTCCTTGCACTCCCCAAACTCGGAATTTCAAAAAAAATAGGGCGAGATGACATCGTCATCCACCTTGGTTCCCTTTTATTATTACTCCTTAATTCCGTTATTTCTATTTTTGGGGGTTGTAATAATTACTTTGCGATTGTTAGGACATTTAGAATAATTAGGCTATGAATGGATAAGTAATAAGGTAGTTTTAAAATTATAAACCATCGCTAGTTATTTACTTTAGGCTCAGTTAGTTTTAAAATCGGAAATCCGCCGCTAGTTTATTTATTTTAGGCGTGTCATGCATGCTCAAACTTTCAAAAACAAATTGGTCATCTTCTATTATGCATTTTAAACATAAGGCTTTGTTCCTATCCAATCTTATGATTTAAAATGACTTCCTAAAAATCATTTCTTTATATTACAAATAATTTACTTTTCTCCTTTACTATCAATTGCAAAAAATAAACTACTTTATGAACTTTCATACAAATGCGTACCTTATCCAAAAAATTAATTTTATATGTATGTTTCCATACAAATACATAGTTTTTATCCAAAATTAACTTTATATGTATTTTATAAACCATACCTTACAATGTCATGCATACTTTTCCATATTTCATACCGGAAATTTATTTTTGCAATCAATTTTTTTTGTAAAACTCCTAAAAAAAACCATTACTTTGTCAAAAATGCATCCTTTTAACTACTTGCAACATCATTTTAACTTTATACGTGTAAACATTCATTTTTCTCAGCATAACAATTAACTTGAATTTGATCGGATAATGGCAAGTTAGCGGATCTTAAAGGATGCCTAACCCCTTCCCTTTAGGATGTTAAAGAACCCTTATCTAGAATCTCATAAGTTTTGTAGATCAGTAATTGGAGTTATTTTAAAGCAAATTTCTTAGTAAAAAGAGGTGCCCTAATTAACCGTAAAATAAATTAGGTGGCGACTCCTTAATTCAATTTAGGAATCATCAATATGTTGTACTCCGATTTGACCTGGTTAAAATGGGATATAACAGCATGGCGACTCCACTGGGGAATCTCAGGTTCTTAACCATAGCAAACCTATGTTAATTATTATTGTGCATTACTTTTGCTCCTTATTTGATTTAATGCTTCGATTCGTTTCCTTTGTGAAATTTTGCATGCATAACTGCTTTAATTGCTATATTTTACTGCTTTTCTTAAATTGGCATTCCGCTCATATTTCTTCTACTTCAAAAAATTGACACTATCACACATACACGCAAGGTGTGTTTCGCGCACCCGCAAAAAATTTCTTTTAAATTACTAAAATTTAGGAGAGTTGGCGTATGCGCGGAGTGTCCGGACCATCCGGTGGCCGCGTAGCCTTCTCACTCGAGCAGTCCGCTCGGGAACCTTGAGTCTAGTCAGCCAAATCTTAGAAAATTTAGGATAGAGTTATTCCACCCTTTATCTTAAGTCATGCATACATACACCTTAGGTGGGTCGATCCTTGGCATCAACTCCACAATTAAGAAATCCACAAATATTATCGACGGGTCTCACAACCCAACGACCAATCAATAAATTATGTGTAGCGTGGTAATGATAGACGGATCCAAGCCTAATCATGACATGCCAAAATTGGAAAATCTATATTCATTTTTGTATATTTATATTATAGATGGAATCTGTGCCGCAAGTCAGGATGGTGAGTGGGATTCCGAGTAAGCTGAAAATATGGTGGGCAAATTTTGACCTTGGCAACTAGATGACAATTAGGAGGAGATTGGGTTACCTCATTTCATTGTTCGATATCTTCCCCGATCAGCATTTGGTCAGAGCACTAATTCATTTTTGGGATCCAGATCGGGTTGTTTTTAAATTCAGAGATTTTGAGATGACTCTTACTTTGGAAGAGATCAACTATTTCACCAATTTAATTTACCTAGGTAGAGGACAAATTATCCCGCACAGTCAATCCAGAAAGAAATTTCTCCGCTACTTGGGGTTGAAGAACACTAAAGAACTCTGGTGTTTTGAAAATAACTGAGTCTCTTTGGATTATCTTTATGAGAGATACGACTGTCGAGATGGTTACAAGCTGTTCAAAAATGAATTCTCTTGCACTCCCGACCATTGGCAGGCTAGAAGTCATATTGCATTTGCTGTCGCTTTACTAGGGACTTTGATTATTCCCACTTGAACACGAAAAAAATCAGTACTCGCATAAGTTCCGTGGCACGGGCATGTTTTGAAGGAGTAGACGGCGCACAACTCACTTTGGCCCCCATGATCTTAGCGGAGATATTTTGGGCTCTAGGGAAATGTAAAAGAGGTGAAACCAGTTTCTTCGAAGGCTGGAACCTTATCCTGCAAATGTGGGCGATGGAACACTTTTATCAGCGCCCGAATATGGTAGACATATGCTTCAGCGAATCAAACAAAATTATCAGCTTTTACGACATGACAAAATGGTTTGTGTCGCCAGTCGGCATCAATGATTGGTATGAGTTTTTGGCATCCCTCACTGGTGACCAGATCCTATGGAAATACCTGTTGCTCCCGAGCGCCAAGAAAGCCTATATAAGATGCAGAAGGCTTTATTATATTGAGCTTATCAGGTTGAAAGGCCTCCAACCGTATGCTCCACTCCGCGTACTCCGACAGTTTGACCAAGAGCAAATATCCCCTTCCGAGCAAATATGAGAGTTTCTGAAATCCAATTCGGGCTCAATTTCATTATCCCCAGAGCTAGGCAAATTCTCAATGAAATGGAACGACATTGACAAAATGGATATTGGAGATAGTCAGGCAGGAGGTACTCTAGAATATCACGATAATATAGACCTTATTCCCGAAGGTGAACAAGGCTTTGAAGATATTGGCACAACAATTTGGGTAAGAAATTTCCGGCTTAGAGACACAGTCACTACCCCTGAAATGTGACATCAAATGCAAAACATAATGCAGTACCTAGAAGACGCAGGAGCCGGACCTAGCATTGTTAGGGCTTCAAATTCATCTCTGTGATCAAGAGCGAGATTTAAACTTGGTCATAAGAATATTTATGTTATGAGCTTTATTATTGTATGCATTATTATTACAGTCGAATTCAACCTTTATTTCCCACAGAAGGCATCAAAATTTAATGGCTTAGATCAATTTATCACCATCTCGCGTATTTG
Source organism: Anisodus acutangulus (assembly GCA_029783415.1). Taxonomy (NCBI): domain Eukaryota; kingdom Viridiplantae; phylum Streptophyta; class Magnoliopsida; order Solanales; family Solanaceae; genus Anisodus; species Anisodus acutangulus. Next base: position 156,555 of record JAJAGQ010000035.1, on the reverse strand, counting down.
GCGTTTAGGCCCACCTCTGGCATAAGAGAGGTCCCATGCATGTTAGGACGCACATTTAATTTTCATACAATCTGCTTGCTACTTGTTTACTGCTTCCCACTCTGTACATGTTATTTAAAGCAATAATTACTCATTTTGTACTAACTTAGTTTGCTTCATTTTTGAAGAAGGTTTATTTTTGCCTGATTTATTTCCCCAAAAGTTGATCCGTGTTGATTGAAACTGGCGAAACACCCCTACTTCACGAGATCAAATGCACGATCATCCAGCAAAATGACTGATTTAGGAGCATACAAACAAACTGTCCTGGGACTTGTCACTCTTTTTGGAGGTGAACCAGAGACATCAGAAAGGAGAAATACTACAGTCCAAGATGAATACCTCGCCCAACTGTTGCTACAAATGGCAACCATGCAGACTGAGATCGAGCGGTTCCGTAATCTTACCAATCTGTCCATCAGCCTCAATACTCTACTCCCTGAACAAGGGACGAGCGCAATTTCACCGCAAACGTTTCCATCTCCTGAACCGCCATTTCCCCAAAATCCCTTACTAAGAAAAACCAATCCGCAACATGTCAGCCCACAACACACTAATCCACATCATATCAACCCGCAAGCCAGTCCACAACAAAGCCCGCTAAAAAATGATCCAATATCCTTCACAACTCCATATGCGCCTTAAGCTCCACTTACCCAAACTACCCCACTCGTCATAAATATCCCTCACATGAAAAATTATCAGGCTACCCAACAAATACTGATGGCACACATCGCTAACCATAACAAGCAATATGTGCCACCGATATATGAAACGGAAGCCAAACCTTCCACTTTCACCATACCAAACATACCTCCTCATGAGATATACCAATATGAAGAGATGGAAAGACGAGCAAGGATCAAAACTGATGAAAGTGTGACGAGAGAAATTCATAGCCTAAAAGAAACATTCAAGAATATGTAAACGAGCAAGGGGAATGAAGGACTCGAGTACAAATATCTATGCATGCATCCCGAAGTTCAGTTGCCTGTCGGATATGAAGTGCCGAAATTTGACTTATTTGATGGAAAGGGAAATCCTCGCACTCATTTAAGATCGTACTGTGACAAGCTGGTTGGAGTATGTAAAGACCAGGCCATCATAATGAAGTTGTTCATAAGGAGTTTGACAGGAGAAGCGCTCGACTGGTACATAAGCCAAGATCCACGAAAATGGCATAATCGGGGCATAATGGCCCAGGATTTCGTGGACAGATTCAAGTTTAACACCGACACAGTCTTGGATTGATTTTATTTAATGAATTTGGAGAAGAAATTTACAGAGAGCTTCAGAGAATATGCCATGAGGTAGAGGGCGGAAACATCAAAGGTTCAACCCCCAATGGCGGAAAGTGAGATGACCACTCTCTTTGTACAATCTTTGAAATATGCGATATACTATGAAAGAATGATAAGCGTCATAGGACGGAATTTATCTGAAGTTGTAAGGATGGGAGATTTCATACAAGAGGGTATCAAAATAGGAAGAATCACAAGCTTAGCAGCATTGCAGGCAATGAGTAAGGAAATTCAGTCGGACTCATTTGGGGGAGCAATCAAGAAGAAGAGGGACGGAGCGTCCCTTGTCATGATGGTATAGGAACACATGCCAAACTAATTGCCAACCTACCAAAACCTATCATCCCAGCCACCCTACTACAACCAGAACACCCAAAATCCTCAGCCCTCCTACTATAGCCAAAACACCAAAAGCCCTAAGTCTTATTATCAACACTCACCTACACCCTACCATGTCTACCATACCCAACCAATATATAGCCTACCTCGAGAACCTACCTATCTGAATTCCCTACAGTATCAACCCATATATCCACCTCAGCCACGAGCCTATCCACCAAATGCTCCCAAACCCCGTGCAAATTACAAAACAAGGCCGATCAAACCCTATACACCTTTAGTCGAACCCCTAGCCCAGTTGTATGAAAGATTGAGGACCGCGGAAATACTCCAACCCATCCCAGGACATATTACCAATACTATTCCCAAATCGTACGATGAGACTAAACATTGTGCATATCACTCCAAAATCACTGGACATGACACTGGGGTTTGCTTTGCCCTCAAAGACAAGATCGAGGCGTTAATCAAAGAAGGAATCTTCCAATTGAAAGGACCTTCCCCTAATCTAAACAATAACCCTTTGCCAAATTATGACAATGCCAACGTGAACATGATTACTATTGATGAGGAAAACAGTTTAGAAGGGACTATTGTGCCGGTCTAGAGAGAGGAAAAGGTTGAATCATCGGCCTTTATCACCCCTATAATTACAGTTCAAGTGAGGGCACCGTTTAAAATGGAAGTACTTCCTCCAAAACCGTGGATCATAACACCGTATTTTGATACTAAAACTGTTCCTTGGAGTTATTCAACTGGGGAAATGAGCAGGGGAAAAGAAAAACAGATTGTAGAAGTTGTCGTCGCTGGTATGACAAGATCTAGGCGTTGTTATACCCCTGCAGAAGCGGCGCGAGGAGCGCCAGGACAGGAAGACAATCCTGCAGAAGCGGCGCGAGGAGCGCCAGGACAGGAAGACAATCCAAAAAATGCCATAACAGAGGCCGAAGTGGAAGAGTTCTGTAGGAAAATGCCAACCAAGGAATATTCTGTTGTAGAACAATTGAAGAAAACACCGACCCAGATTTCTTTGCTATCGTTGTTAATGAATTCTGCGACCCACAGACGTGTTTTATTGGAGGTACTCAAAAAAGCTTATGTTCCGAGAGAGACCATTAGCGAGAAACTCTCGGCCTTGGTCAGACAGATTTTAGAGGCCCATAAAGTCTCTTTTCATGACAAAGAATTGCCACCTGAAGGCTTGGGGCACAACAAAGCATTGAACATAACTGTAAAGTGCATGAACAAGTTTATTTCTACGGTGTTGATTGATGGAGGCTCAGCTGTCAACATCTATCCTATAGAAACTCTCCGATCCCTGGGGATTAGCATAGGAATGATTCGCGAAAGCCATGTGAGGGTTAAAGGCTTTGATGGAGCCCAAATGAGAGTTATGGGAGAAATGGATTTGACATTGCAGGTAGGACCCATAGAGTTCATCGTGGAATTCCACGTGTTAGACATATCTACCGGCTATAACCTGCTAATGGAAAGACCTTGGATCCATATGGCTGATGCAGTCCCTTCTACCCTACACCAAAGCCTGAAGTTTGTCTGGAATCATCACGAGGTTGTGATACACGAAGAAGGGAGCAATTCAATATATCCCGAAAGCCAAATCCCTACTGTTGAACGCGTAGATATATTGGATGGGTCTGTTTTCCATATCAGGGAAATTGTATGTGCCTCCAAAGCTGAAAAATTGAAATTACCCTGGGTTCTCACAATGGTGGCCCAAGAAATGTTGAAGAATGGCTTTAAGCCTGGTTAAGGCCTCAGATTGAACTTGGAAGGTATATCGGAGCCGATTTATTTACTCAGTAAAAAGGATACTTTTGGTCTCGGATACGAACCCACTCCTGAAGAAGTCTCGTCAATCAATATCCGAAGGAAGAAAGACACTCCCCTGCCAAAGCCTGTTCCGTCTCTGAATCAGTCATTTGTCAAAGCATACGCTGCTCAAGAATCAAAGGAATACGATGCAGACAACATCGTGGAAGGACTCAAAAGTCTTTTCAATTTTGAAGAAGAAGCGGAATGCAATGTAATTCTGGATGATTATACTGAAGACCCAACCATTTGGGATACAAAATAGGGAGATGATTGAAAAAATTAGACCTGAGCCCCGACCCTGTTTCTCTGGAAAGCTTGGTAGAAGTTGCATTAGTAATTTATGAAACAATGTGATTCATATTGAGGTCTGAATCGCATTTATGCATCTTAATGTATTTTGCCTCCTCCTTTTGAAAGCTTAAATGACAAATCCACATTGCTTTTGCTATATCAAAATTTATTTTGTTTAATAATTTTCTTTTTTCTTTCAGCATGCAAACTAATAAATCTGTCGATAATGTGAATGTGACATGTAATAAAACAAGCAAACAAAGTCCAAACAACTAACATGACTTCGAGGAGTATGAGGAAGACTCACAGCCAGAAGAATTGACAGAAGAATTGGAGCATTTTGAGAATAAGCCAAAGCCAAAATTAGATGAAACAGAGGTAGTAAATTTAGGAGATGCAAAGTATATATGAAGGAAACAAGAATCAACGTCTATTTGAGCACCGCACAAAAGAAAGAACTGACGAATCTTTTGAGGCAATATATCAACGTGTTTGCTTGGTCTTATGACTATACGCCAGGTATGAGCACAAATATTGTTTCGCATAGATTACCTATTAATTCATCATGCCCTCCGGTGAAACAAAAACCAAGGAAAATCAAGCCTTATTTGAGTTTAAAAGTCAAGGAAGCAGTTTCCAAATAATTCGATGCGAAGGTCATTCGAGTTACGAGATACCCCACTTGGTTAGCCAACATCGTACTTGTGCAAAAGAAAGATGGGAAAATACGGGTATGCATGGATTATCGAGATCTCAACAAGGCTATCCCGAAGGTTGATTTCCTTCTCCCAAATATTCACATACTCATTGATAACCGTGCGAAGCATGAATTACAATCATTTGTTGATTGCTTTGCTAGTTACCACCAAACTTGATGGATGAAGAAGACACAGAAAAGATAACATTCACAACACTTTGGGGAGTATACTATTATCGGGTAATGCCGTTCAGACTCAAAAATGCATGTGCCACCTACATGAGGGACATGACTACCATTTTCCATGATATAATCCGCAAAGAAATCGAGGTCTACGTAGATGACATTATTATGAAGTCGCGAAGGGCTTCAGATCACTTGACATATTTGAAGAAGTTATTTGATCGGCTGAGGCGGTATAATCTAAAGTTAAATCCTGTAAAATGTGCATTTGGTGTCCCTGCTGGGAAGCTGTTAGGTTTCATCATGAGTAGAAGAGGTATTGAATTGGATCCCTCGAATGTAAAATCTATTCAAGACTTGCCTCCTCCAAAGAGTCGAAAATACGTGATGAGTTTCCTTGGTCGCCTCAACTACATCAACAGGTTCATAGCTCAATCAACAGTGATATATGAGCCAATATTCAAGCTACTGAAGAAAGACGCTGCTACCAACTGGACAACGGATTGCCAACAAGCTTTTGATAGAATCAAAGATTACTTGTCTAATCGACATGTTTTGGTGCCTCCAGAATCCGAAAGGCCTTTCCTGTTATATCTGTCTGTGTTAGAAAACACATTTGGATGCGTGCTGGGACAACACGATGAAACAAGAAAGAAGGAACAAGCTATATACTACTTAAGCAAGAAGTTTACGCCTTACGAAGCTCGGTATACTTTGCTGGAACGCACTTGTTGTGCCTTGACATGGATTGCACAAAAGTTTAGACATTATCTCTCTGCATATACCACTTATTTCATCTCAAGAATGGATCCGCTCAAATACATCTTTTAGAAGCCTATGCCTACTGGGAAGCTAGCGAAATGGCAAATCTTACTAAGTGAATTCGATATCATATATGTTACCCAAAAGGCCATCAAAGGACAAGCGCTAGCCGACAATCTTGCTGAAAACCCCGTAGATGAAGAATATGTGCCTCTCAGGAAGTATTTTCCGGATGATGAGGTATTGTTTGTTTGTTGGAGAAAATATCTCAGAAGAATATCTGGGTTGGAGAATGTTCTTCGACGGAGCTGCTAACTTCAAAGGAGTTGGCATCGGGGCAGTCTTAATTTCCGAATCAAGTCAGCACCATCCAATCTCGGCAAAGCTCAGATTCCCATGCACCAACAATATGGCAGAATATGAAGCTTGTGTACTCGGACTTAGAATGACCGTTGATATGAAGATACAAGAACTATTGGTTATCGGTGATTCAGACTTATTGATTCATCAACTACAAGGCGAATGGGGCACCAAGAACGTGAAAATACTTCCTTACCTGTATTGCATGAAAGAATTGTGCAAAAGGTTCAGCGAGATAGAATTCAAGCATATCCCACGAACTCAAAATGAATTCGCTGATGCTCTGGCGACTCTGTCCTCCATGATTCAACATCCGGATAAGAATTACATTGATCCCATCAAGGTGAACTTGTTAGATCAGTCGGCCTATTATTTCCACATAGATGAAGAGCTGGATGGAAAGCTCTGGTACCACGACATTAAGAGGCATCTCAAGGCAGGGGAATATCTAGAAGGCATAACCAGCACACAAAAAAAGACACTTCCGAGGTTGGCAAACAATTTCTTCCTAAACGGAGAAATCCTTTATCGGAGGACTCTGGATCTAGGTTTGTTAAGATGTGTTGATGCCTAATAGGCAAGCAGGTTAGTTGAAGAGATACACGGGGGCACGTGCGGGCCTCACATGAATGGTTTCACTTTAGCAATGAAGATTCTGAGAACAAGGTATTTTTGGATGTCCATGGAAATAGATTGCATCCGCTTTGTGCAAAAATGCCATCAGTGTCAGATTCATAGCGATTTAATCAGGGTACCTCCTAACAAGCTCAATGTGATGAGTTCTTCTTGGCCATTCGCAGCTTGGGGCATGGATGTCATTGGTCCCATTGAAACTGCCGCATTAAATGGACATATATTCCTTTTAGTGGCAATTGACTATTTCACAAAGTGGGTAGAGGCATCATCACACAAGTCAGTGACAAAGAAGGTTGTAGTTGATTTTGTCCGCAATAACATCATTTGTCGATTCGGAATCCCTGAGTCGATTATAACAGATAACTGTGCCAATCTCAACTGTAATATGATGCATGAGGTATGTGAAAAGTTTAAGATCACTCACCGCAATTCCACTCCATACCGATCTCAGATGAATGGAGCAGTCGAAGCAGCCAACAAGAACATCAAAAGAATACTGCAAAAAATGATTGATAATTACAAGCACTAGCATGAGCATTTGCCCTTTGCACTTTTTGGCTATCGCACTACAATCAGAACTTCTACAGGGGCAACGCCGTATCTTTTGGTCTATGGAATAGAAGCTGTGTTACCAGCAGAAGTAGAGATACCATCTTTGAGAATTATCCAAGAAGCCGAGTTGAGCGAAGAAAAGTGGATACAGAATCGGTATGAGCAATTGATGTTGATTGATGAAAAGCGAATGAAAGTAGTCTGCCACATGAAACTTTATCAAAATAGAATGGCCAAAGCTTTCAACAAGAAGGTAAAACTAAGGGCTTTCAAACTGGGGCAATTGGTGCTAAAACACATATTCCCGCACCAAGATGAAGCTAAAGGAAAAAGTGCACCTAATGGGCAAGGGCCTTACATGGTTTACCGAGTGCTAACAAGAGGGGCATTAATCCTAGCTGAAATGGACGGCGAAGTATTGACAAAGGCTATCAACACAAATGTAGTGAAGAGATACTATATTTAGGATTTTGATGTAATGCATTTTCTGTGATTGTAAAAATTGCGCTCCCTTGGCGGGATACGCAAAGAACCCATGCCGGGTTCCGTTTCTTTAGAGCATGAAAATCCCTAAAATCCCATTTACTTGTAACATGAACTACGTTATGACTTGATTCCCTCATCGAGATATGTAGGCGGCCTCATAGGCTTCGGTCCCATCTTTAGAAAAACCCTTACAATATCCTTTTACTTGCAATGAACTACGTTATGACCTGATTCCCTTATTAGGATACGTAGGCGGCCTATATCGACCTCGGTCACACCATTAAAATCCCCCCTTTTATCTTGCATGTAACAAAGTACACCCATCCAATCACCTTGATAGAACAAGCAAACAACCCACACAAGACTCGGCTTGGTCCAGTTGAAAATTCCGCACCCTCATTTATCAGAAGTTGGGGCAAATTATAAGGGTTCATTGCAAGAAGACGCTGATGGACTTGGAAAGTGTTGATCGACTAAGTCTCCAGCCAGAAGAATGACTTTGGACAAGGCGATTGCTCTGTTTCATTGCATGTCACTATTCGAGAGTTCGACAGTAATTCTTATTAATATGCATGCCTTAGTATAAGCATATTATTTTCAATAAATATTTTCATTAGAGTTCGACAAAAATTCTTATTTGATATGCATAACGTTTTTATAAACAAATTATTCTCAAATATTTTTATTAACGGCTAGCCAAAACTGGAAATTAGACCGAGGTTACAGGTCCAAACCAGTGGAACGCACGAGTATCAAAGGCCAAAGCTACAAAGTCAACAAGAATCAACTGCCCTCCCCAAACTCACAAATTTCTTTGAGTACATGTTCTTCAGGTTGAAAGGAGTAGGGAAGCTGCAACATTTATGTTCAAATTTGCAAAGGACTTCCGCATCGCAGCTCACCACAAGGATCACTTTCCTGCTTTGCGAATGTACAAAGACGTCATGCTGACCTATAGGTTCCCAACCGCGTTGCGTCCATGCGAAAAATGGTATTTCGACTTACAGGGTCGCATTCTCATCTACTCAACTTTTACATCGCTTATGTCCACGCATTAACTTTTCATCTAGATTGATGACATAACAGTTCGACCTTAAGGTCACACTTTGCATTACGTTAATACAACGACGTAAATCAGGCGCCCACCTCCTAATGCGGGTATTCTATTTTAAATCAGGCGCCCACCTCCTAATGCGGGTATTTTATTTTAAATCAGGCGCCCACCTCCTAATGCGGGTATTTTATTTTAATCAGGCGCCCACCTCCTAATGCGGGTATTTTATTTTAAATCAGGCGCACACCTCCTAATGCGAGTATTTTATTTTAATCAGGAGCCCACCTCATAATGCGGGTATTTTATTTTAAATCATGCGCCCACCTCCTAATGCGGGTATTTTATTTTAAATCAGGCGCCCACCTCCTAATGCGGATATTTTATTTTAGTCAGGCGCCCACCTCCTAATGCAGGTATTTTTTTTTAATCAGGCGCCCACCTCTTAATGCGGGTATTTTATTTTAAATCAGGCGCTCACCTCCTAATGCGGGTATTTTATTTAAATCAGGTGCCCACCTCCCAATGTAGGTATTTTATTTTAAATCAGACGCCACCTTCTAATGCGGGTATTATATTTTAATCAGGCGCCCACCTCCTAATGCGGGTATTTTAATTTCAGTCAAGCGCCCACCAACGATGTCATCTGCACAACGTCTAAGCAACGACGTCATTTCATCTTACAAAGTCATATTCTCATATACCCATTGTATGCAACAGTTGTACACTAATTTTTATCTTAGCTTTAGTCCGCAGGAGTTTGAATCGGTGGGAGCTTTCGGCTCAACGTGGAACTATCTATTATGGCGAACCGAGGCAATTTTGGTCAGCGGCCTACTTCGAACATCGTTCTGCTCTTTCCCAATATTTTTGCCACATCTGCAACCAGTGTCATCATAACTCGACGCTGGGCGATATTTCTTGAATATGCACCATCTTTTGCAACTTTTTCCCCCCTCGGGATTCTAATTCCACACGTGTATCCCTAATCTTCCTTCAAGTCTCGGTGATCAGGACAAAATTGGCTACTCAGTTAATTTCTTTGTCCGAAAATTCTTTCATCATTTCTGGCCAAAGAGGGGCATATGTTGACTTTGTCCCCTCTTTTTCGATATTTATTTGCAATTTTAAATATTTTGACACCTCAAAACAATTTCAATATATATACATACATGTATATATATATATATATATATATATATATATATATATATATATTATTCTCCATATCATCGTTATTATTATTCGTATTTTTTACTATCATTCACCTTTTAATATCCTAATCATAGTTTTTGCCCTGATATTTTACGTTATTTTACTTCCGCAAAATGACATTGCATTTTTTTAAGCAATAAGTATTTCGTAAATATTATGTTTATTATTATCACATCGTTATTTATTTTAAAAAATTTACATTTTTCAAACCATTTATTTTTAACCCCTTGTATATTTTTACCCTCACCCAAAACAACCAGCCCACTTATTCCTTCCCAAAACAGGCCCAAATCGGCTACCCATACCACAACCCGAGCCCCGAGCCCCAAACCCCAACCCAAGCCCAATACCAATTCCCATTCCCTCCATTAATCAGACTGGACAAACACCCATCGACCAACAAGCCCTAAAACCCCTTCTCCAAAACCAGCAGCCCTTTCCACCGTCACCTCCCTTTACCCGCTGGACAAACATCCTCCCCACACCACTGCCACCATGTCCCCTCCACCATCGAGTACTCACATCGCCCAGTCCCATTTTCCCCTTTTTTTACAAACCCAGAGCTTGGAATTGCTCGTCCGAGTCAAATCGACCTACGAAACATGCATGACGCGGTCGATCTCTAGAATACCTTCAAGGATTCAGTGGGTAAGAACACAAACCCGTACCTCTTCATTATCATCTCGATTTTCAAAATGAAAAGAAAACCGTCATATTTCAATCTTGGGTTTGAATTCAAATTTCAAACCTTAGCCATTAGGGTCTCAGTTGGGACTATAAATAGAACCCTTTGTGGGTTGTTGAAGGGGTCGAATTTTTCAGACAACAAAAGCCCTTCTGTTGTTTTCATCTGCTGCGAAGAGTCGATCCATCGGGGTTTCAAAAAAAAGATTTTTCTTTAGAGCAAAAGATACTTTCTTGAATAGGTTACGATTTTGTAAAAAAAATCCTCCATTTTAACTCTCAATCCCGGCTCGACAATGACATAAAACACTAAGCTTTAGTTCTTCCTTTTCGCATAAATACAATAACTTTTCCGAGCGGTGTCGACGATTCGAGACGACACCTCGGTTCACTGCCCGGAGAAGGTCAGTAAAACACAAACTCCTCTCAATTTATTTTCTGTATTTTTATGTATTTTGTGTTGATTATGTACTGATTATTCATATTGCCGTGTTTTAATGCCTAAGTCTATTAAGTTTATTAGACTGGTTTAATCACCTATTAAGGTTGAGAAATGCTTTGTTTGTATTATTAGACTTATGAAAATTATGATATGAGGCATATGTTTGTTAGTACCTATTTAAAAGAGTTATGATTAGCTAAATGTTTTATGAGTGATACATATAGTGTTTGCATCTGTTTAGTTCATAATTAGTATTACATTCAGTATAATGGGTTGTAAATGTTGTTCAGTATTTGATTAGTGAAGTCATGATGTAAATTAGTTATGTTTTGGCATGATTAATATGATAAGATCCTTGTTCTACTTTAAGGTCATGATCTATGATGATTGAGGTATGAATGTGTGGTTATGTTTTGGTTCTTTTATATGTTTGAGATCCAATCTTAAGTAGGGATAAAGTTTAGTTTCTTTGTGGATTTAGATGTATGTCAACTTGTTCGCATATTTTCTTCGTGACCAAATGAGTAGTGTTTAGACAGGTTGACTTTAAATCCTTACTTTCCTATTTATAAACCTATTTACACTTTTTTTTATGGTTTAGAACTAATAATAAAGCATGTGTGTCTATATCAAGTTATAAATTCCCAAAATAGCATGTATTAAATTTAATTTGAGTTGTCAAATATCATGTGTTTGTTATTCTGGTCTTGTTTGCTCACTATGACAATCCTACTATGTGTGTCTCTAAATGTTTTATGCACAACCTGAATCACGTCCCTGTTAGTATAAAATAACTTACGAATTTTGATTGAATATTGCTTGAAGATATTACTGATTTGGGACAGACCTGTAGAGTTATTTATTGCTAGTTTTCATTTTGAAATTGTCATTTGAATAAAAATTATCTGGATTAGTAGTGATCAATAGAATATCCCCAAAATTTTGTCCCTGTTGGTCAATAGGATATATGTGCATATTTCATACATCTATTGAGTTAAATTCATATTTACGATGTATGTCCAGTAGGCACCATGTCTAATACATGACCTATAGGTGGTTGTGTGCTTATTTCAGCTTAAGAAAATCCTACATCTCTAGGATACCATTCTTGACTGATACGCCTACTCATTCCTTATTGAATTATGTAATCTAACTTGGTCCCAACATTTAGCTTGTAATTGAGTAGCTTTGCATGCTTAAGAGAGTTATTATGTGGAATTAAAGACATGCACACCACTGTGTCCAGTTTGCCTATCATATCTATCATGGCATGTCCCTTCCTTATCTATCCAAGCATCATTTGGCTTAGAGTATAACGTGAATAGACTTCTCTCAATGCATATCCGGAAGTATGTCTTTAAGGTTGATCATTCATGGTTGTAGTCATCTTGTCTCCTACTTGTTGGACTGTCTCATGTATATCTGAATATGTTGGGTGCCAAAGTCTAGTCGATGCAATATATGTCTAGGACATTGCAGGTTTGATATAGCATGAGCAACCCTTGTGTGTTTAAGTTGTGCTATTAGTCTATATTACTATATCTATGTGTTGTGGCAGTCTGATTATTTACATACATTGATGTTCGCATATTTAATTGCTCCCATAACAATATGTGACACTCCTTAGTCTACTTTATACCATGTCATGTGCCCCCCACTTGTCAGTTTATTTACATATTATTGAGGTCTTCATGCCTGAAAATCTCTAAGTGTTACTGTGCCTAGCACATAGTATGAGTAGGATCTTATGTTTTTATAGGTCAATCTAGACAACTCTGTGCTCTTTGATAAATTGCCCCTCAAAATATTACTTGCCTAACTCTGTGTCTCCCAAATTGGCTACTGTTCGCATTCTCTGATTATATCTAGTGCATATGTGGTTTGTTCAAAATTAAAGGATGCATTTCCTCTAATTTTCTTTATATTTGTTTTTGTTAAAGTTGGTATAATATCTCTAGTTTACCATTCCGCTTTCTCTTGCCCATTTGGGGTGTATATCGTGTAATATATCTCAAGATGTACGAAGTATGAGAGTATATGTATACACTAGATGTTTACCAAAACTGTATATTTTGTATATCTCTGAGCATATCATACATATCTGGAAACATTTGCTTATATCATCCCCCTATACATGTTAAGTTTGTCTTGTGTGATGGTATCTACTTAGAATTTTATGGTCTGAATCTGCTCATGTTGGCTTATCTTCTCATATTCTTTATTTGGTTTGTTGAAACTATGACATGATATACCCTAAAGTATACAAAGTATATAGGTTCAGTATACGCTAAGTGTATGCAAGAACTGTATATCAACGTATATCGTTAATTATATCAGTCATATTATGAATATATCCTCATATGTTTAAGTGGATATCAAATATGGGTCTGTTATATTTATGAATATGTGTTAATTGGGCTCACTGTGCATCTGGGCCAATATATTTTCTTTTATATATATATCTGAAAATTATATGTTTGGGCCTGCTTTTTATTTCCGTGTGTTAATTGGGCCAATCGTGCATCTGAGCCAATTTATTTGGGTCTGAAATTCTCTTTTGGCTCATTTTTATACTCTCCCGCACGCTGTTTGCATCCTGAGGCCCAATAACATATTACCTTTTTTCGTGAATTATTTATTTATACGTATATATATTTTCATGTCCCGTCTACTAATCCTTTTCTTTTCTTTTCTTTATTTACATGAAATGCATCGGGAGCTACGAAGAGTCTCTTTATGAGACTCATCATGACTTTGTCAAATGAAGACCCGCATCCACATTCCTTGCACTCCTCAAACTCGAAATTTCAAAACAAATAGGGCGAGATGACATCGTCATCCGCCTTAGTTCCCTTTTATTATTACTCCTTAATTCCGTTATTTCTATTTTTTGGGGTTGTAATAATTACTTAATATTTCTGTGATTGTTAGGACATTTAGAATAATTAGGCTATGGATGTATAAGTAATAAGGTAGTTTTAAAGTTAGCTATGAGAAGGGTGGTGGAGACCTCATTTCTCCAGTTTGCGTTTTTGTAGCAACATGTGCCTTCTCCAATCTAATGGTCTTTTCCTGAAGGTTCTTGACCATTTCAAACAGAATTTTGATCACGTCTTCGTGATGAGTTGTGTCTTATTGTTCGGGAGATCTTGAGTTCCCGATGTTACCTTCGTCATCCAAAGTACCAGTCATTGTTTCTTTTCTTTGACTTTGCTCAGACAGGAATGTTGTTGCTGCTTTAGTCCGTGAAATACGCCAGCTTCACGACACGAACTAACCTCCTCTTTATGAAAATATAAACTCAAAGGTAGATGATGTCAGTACGTTAGTCAAATAATCATAAAATCTCGTCCAAATTATACCATATTAAGGCATAACACGACCATTTTTAAATATAGTAATCTAACTAGGTTGGGGTCGATTCCCACAAGGAATATGTTGTGAAACTAATTCCTACTTGTCATGTATTAACTCTCATCTAATTCTCTATTTCTAAGGTAACCAATTTTATTCATTTAGAATATTGTTTTAATTACTAATCCACATTTTATCTAATGATTAATTACCAAATTGCTTAGAGGTTAGGGTTGTGACTTTATCAATGGAAGTAGTGTTGGGTTTTTTACTTAATCTAGGTGTATTCAATATGGTGGGGGAAATGAGAACTAATATCTAAATGGGGATTGCTCAATTGATCCACTTAATATCACTTTAGGCTTTTTCAAGCCTAAAGTGTGGAATATGAGATTACTCATTATTTACTCTTAGTTGATTCCCTTCTAATTAAAGTTGAAAATCATTAAATGAGGTTTAAAGTCTCAAGTCCTAATTAATATACCCATTTCCTAGATTCTAGTCTCCTTTCTTAAGTTTGACTAGAAATAATATGTTTTAGAGGGGTGTTTGCCACTATCCCTAAATGATTGTTAACTACAATATTTAATACATTTTTTTCATATTTAAAACCTAATCCAACAATCACATTCCATTTTAATAGTCACAAACCCAACTAGATTTCTAGCCACTTATTGAATAATAATAAATATAACACAAGATAATAAAGGAAAGCATAAAAAGGAACATAGAATGCTTACAAAGCTTTTTGTATTAAAAGATGGAAAGATCCTTTGCTTGTCTCTTGAAATGGAACACATAGTAATGTATTTGACTTAACAATACAATAGAATATTCTCCCAAGTGAAGATGAATAGTAAAAATGGTTGATGGAATGAATTGTGAATAGTCTACTCTATGGTATCTATCACAAAACCCTAGGTACACTATATATGGAGACCCAAATTTCAGACTACATGTTATTATAAAAATGCCACCGCCGACCATTATGAAACCGCATAATGGGACCGTAGAGCTGATCTGCGATCTGTAGAAGGGACCTAGGGTTCGCAGAGTGTCTTCAATCTTGAAATGTCTCGAACTGCGGCTAGAAGTGCTTGATTCTGGTCCGCAGAAGTGTTGTGAGGCATTGCAATCTAGCTGGGACTATGGAGGATCAGTGGTTCATAGACCGGACTGCAGTCCTCAGAACGGTAGTGCGGACCGCAGATTGGGTCGCACTTTGGGGCTCCAGAGTCTTCTGATCACTGTTCGTTTCTGCGACTTGGCTTACCATTCTGCGGTCCGCAGAAATGGTCTTCTCCGCAGTTTTTTCTTTTTTAAGCACTTTTGTCCATGTTTATGCATTTTCCTTATTTTTGGCGTCCTGAGGTAAAAAATCTATAAAAAAACAAAATAACATAAGAAATACACACTATAAATGTATTAAGAACATCAATAATTCATGCAATTGGTATCAAATGTATTGTAACTTCTCGGCACATTTGTGGTCATCCAATTAAGTTTCAATTTCACAAAAATCACTATTATATATATATACATCACATTAGCTTATGATGGTACCCGTTTGCTAAATTAACACATTACAATTTTGTCTGAACTAATAAAATACATCCGACCCATGTCCATTACTTTGTCCGTCCATCTCAATTTATGTGAGATTTTTCGCTTGTCGAGAGCTAGTCTAGCATTTTTTATGTTAAATTAGATTAGAACAACTTAATATATATTAATTTAAAGCTTAAATATTTAAAAACTATCCAAAAAGTATGATAAATTGCAATTCTTGTCATGTCAATATGATGAAAAATAACATTTTAATATGTTGCTTAAAGTTCATATAATTTACATCTAATTTCGAGAAGTAAAAAATATCACATAAATTGATAGAATGGAAGTAATACCATTTTGTCAATACATTCGTTTAGACATGCCATTTTCTTTGTTTTTTTTCTTTTCGTTTTCGCACTAGCATGTTTAAAGTAGAGCTTCTATTTCAACACATCACTGTAAACTCTAGATAACTGTGTTAGTAAAGTAAATTATTTCAATCCTGAGGATTTCTTCTCATTTCATCCATTTTGCTAGCTGGTGTTTTCTTCTCTTTTACTTATATATTCCCATTTTCTGCATATTATGACATTTGCTTGGAATGTGAACAATATATCATATCAATTGCGTAATCGTACTTTGGCTATCGGAATTAGCCTAAAATTATTTCACAGATTAAGGTTGTGTTGGGATGCAATGATACTTTTTAGTTAATTTATCTATCAAACCGTGTTAATGTTACTAATTGATAAGTATGGTATCTGAAAATATATTTATGTCCTAGAGAAAATCTGTATTAGGACAAATGTACTTTATATACATTCATATTATTATTAATAGTGATTAATATTTTGGCATTTGCAATTATTGAATTATTATTTGATTATTTGTAATTATTCATTAATGTGCATCCCTTGAGCTTACATTGTCATTAATAGAGTGAGATATTTTATGATAGAGCATAACTCTTAAAATAGCCTCGACTAATGATCATCGAGAATGAGATATTGATGATATGTGATCGGTCGACATGTGGTCTACATCACATCCTTAGAGGATGTAGTATGTCTCGCCTGCTACGAGTAATGGTTACTCGTGATGGACACATGGACACTTTGGAAGTATTGATATACCTTGCTGATATATTATTTGTTATACTTGTCTAACGTATGATCAGCCTTGTAAGTTGAGATACGGCTTGTATTGGGTACATTACGATGTGGATTGATGGTGGTAGTTGAGCCATGATTAGGATTCATTCCTCGAATGTATTTTCGAGAGAACACTCAAATTCTCAGTGATATTAAGTTGACAAAGTCGTTGGCCAACGCAATAGACATATTTGGAATATGGTCTAGTCATCGACTAATATAGATAAGATACAATGATTAAGCCATTTGGATAGACACTTGACAAAACCTAAGCTTGATCGGGTGTGTCGTGAATGAAAGGATTTTATCTTACCATATAAAGGTTAAGTTTACTGGATTCGTGTAAACGTACTTCACATATTGAGTTCATCTTTCGGCGCCGTCTAGGAGTTCCGCGTAGACCTTAATTTGATTAATGTCAATATGAGAAGGCATGTAGGGTCACCCTATGTCGATTGTCCATTTTGATCTAAGGATGTATTGAGAGAGTATTTAAAATGTTCGATTTGGAATCGAGACATTTAAATGAATAATGATTACATTAATTAAGTCAAAATTAGATTTTAAATTTAATTAAGAATGCACGGAAATTAAATCGAGACAGTGCAAGTGCACGTCGAGCGCCGCAATGCCCATACCCTAGGACCGCGACGCCTCTGCGTCGATTTGGGCCAAGCCCAAGGTCAAATCCTAATCCAATTTTGACCTAATTTTCAACTATAAATAGAGGCATTCACTTTCATTATTATACACTAAGTTCAGAACATTCTAAGCCTTAGAGACTTAGAATAAAATACTCTCTCGAACCTCTGCCGAATTTTCTAGCTTTCCAAATGAGAAGTACATTGAAGCTTGGAGCTTGCAATTGGAAGGGCAATCGCGTGTGCACCTAACAGTAGAAAAAAACTCCAGATTTTCCAACTTGTAAGTATATGTTTTATATTACAAGTTCCATTGTTGTATAACCATACAAGAATTATTGTTGAGGTAAATAAGAATCAAAATTTTAAACTTCCGTTGTGCCTTACTTATATGCTTTGTACCAAACAATTCCCTACAGTGGTATCAAGAGCCCAGGCTGGTTTAATGGTTATATAACAATTGAATAAAATAATAATATGGGTTGAACATAAAATTGGATTAAGACGAAGTTTCTTGAAATCCTACGTATCTTGAACAAATGATGCCCTTTTGATATTACCCTAAGTTATCTCCTACGCTAACTCGAGGTAGTCATTCCAATCTAACTCGAACAAAGCCAAAGTGCGTTGTCCGGCTCATTGCATGGTGCACGACTAAGAAGGAGTAAGAACGGATGATGGTCGAATGGGCGTTATTGATAATGGTGGATAATGATTAAGGACCTGTGAATTGATCCCAAAATTGGATTCAGGGGTTGAATGATTTTTGAAAATCAACACAGAAATGTTTGTCAGGATGTCAGCGCCGCGGCTCCATGGTGGAGCGCCACGACACTGACACGTTGTTTTGAAAATATGAACTCACTGGACAATAGGCGCCGCGGTGCTAATGCAAATTTCCAGAAGCTGAAAGGCTACTGCCTCAGTGGCGCCACGGCGCTGATCAATAGCGTCGCGGCCCCCACCTGTCCAGAAACAAAAAAATAATATTTCAGAGTTCAGAATGTTTAACCCAAGATTATTGTTATATAATATATTTTTTGGTAAGTATAATGTTTATGTTCTAAATGTCAAAATGTTGTCATTTACATTTCTAGAATAGTGTCCTCTATAACTGTCTGGGCAGGCGGCGCCCAGTGTTTGATTAAACCTTCTTCTATCATGCATATTGGGTTGACGGTTCCCAACACTAAATGTGTTATTAGTTTTGTATGATGTTAAGATGTCATATTGGACGTGGCATTAAAGTATTGATCTTGGTTAGAATCCTGAATTAAAATGTTCCCCAAAACTTTAAATACAAGTCTAAATTAAATGCGTCATCCATTATAATGATTCGAGTGTAAAATCTTCTTAGGCGATACGAGTATTTATGCCAAAGCATTTGCTCTAAGTCTACGAGGACCCAGACTCTTTCATAGATGTGTTTTAACGTAAAAGCAAATGATAAACTTTTGTGGGTATTTACACCAAAGTGTTTGCTCACAAAGGCCAAGTTTGCTTAGATACATAAATGTAGTAGTGTAAAGGGGTTGACTTGCTTAGACAAATCTTGGCGCCAAAGTGTTGGACTAATCTAAGGACGCATGATTAAATGTAATAATTTGATCAACCAAGAGTTGCGAATAAGTTTTGCAATTGGTTTAGAACCTACCAAGATATGTTATTGAAGTTATCAGCCAAAGCAAACGCGGTCGTGTAAAGGGGTTGACTTGCTTAGACAAATCTTGGCGCCAAAGTGTTGGACTAATCTAAGGACGCAAGGTTAAATGTAATAATTTGATCAACCAAGAGTTGCGAATAAGTTTTGCAATTGGTTTAGAACCTACCAAGATATGTTATTGAAGTTATCAGCCAAAGCATACGCGGTCGTGTAAAGGGGTTGACTTGCTTAGACAAATCTTGGCGCCAAAGTGTTGGACTAATCTAAGGACGCAAGATTAAATGTAATAATTTGATCAACCAAGAGTTGCGAATAAGTTTTGCAATTGGTTTAGAACCTACCAAGATATGTTATTGAAGTTATCAGCCAAAGCAAACGCAGAGATAGCATAGGCTTGGATCTTGGCCTATTATGACCTCAATTAATATAGGTCCGTATTCTACCATGGGGTCGTAGAAGTATGTTAAAATAGTGGGAGCTAATTAAACAAATGGTCTTATTTATTAGCCTAAATGAATGTGTATAATAGGAAATAGATTTTGAATTTGATTTTCGGTCTATCTAATTCTTTAGATTGTAAAAGATGTCGAGCTTGTCTTTGAAAATGTTGATTGAGATGAATAAACTTACTAGACCGAACTACATTGACTAGTTAAGGAATTTGCGAATAGTATTGAGACAGGAGAAAATTAAATACGTGTTGGACACAGTGTTTCCAACAGTCCCTGCGACAGATTCTGAAGAATATGCCTCATTTGACAAAGATGCTTACCAGAAATATCTAGATGATGCCACTTCGGTACAATGCGTAATGCTGTCTTCCATGTCTATGGAACTTCAGAGATAGTATGAAAACATGGGGCCCAATGAGATGCTCGAACACCTAAAGAGCCTCTATGACTCTCAATCCCAGATAATAGAATATGAGTTGCTAATAGAACTCTTCAAGTGTAACCTCAATTAAGGGGGCCCGATCTCGCAGCATGTGCTAAAGATGATAGGGCTGATAGAGAGACTTGCTTCAATTGGAATGAAACTTGAAGAGAATGTCGCTACCACTGTCATCCTAAATTCTCTCCCTCGTTCCTTTGAGAACTTCATAGTGAACTTCAATATGAATGGAACGAAGGCGACTTTGCTGGAGCTGCACAACATGCTCAAGACCTTTGAGTCCTCCACTTCCAAAGGCAAAGCTGTGCTCATGGTGAGCTCTTCTAGCCAACCCAATCCGAAAGGAAAGGATTGGCAGAAGAAGAAGGGCAGGGAAATCGCTGCGCCCGCAGCTATGAAGCCCAGGGGAGGTGTGAATAAGAAGGTGAACGCGACTAAGGATGAATGCCTTAACTGCCATAGGAAGGGCATTGGAAAAAGGACTGCACGACACCAGGAGGAGGAAAAGCACCAGGTGCTCCTGCCTTTGGTGGACAAGGTATGTACGTCATTGAAATAAATATGTCTATAAACAACTCTCATTCCTGGGTATTGGATACCGCCTGTGGTTCACACATTTGTACAAATGTGCATGAGCTAACTGATAGCAAGAAGGTTGGACCGAGAGAGGTAGACCTACGTGTTGGAAATGGAGAGCAAATGGATACTGAGCGCGTTGGAACTTATAGATTAAATTTACCTTCCGGATATTGTTTAGTGTTGAATGATTGTTTTTATGTTCCCTCGTTAACGAGGAATATTATTTCTATCCCAGTGTTGGACATGGAGGGCTTTTCCTCGTATATTTTTAATAGCAGTCACGTACTGTCTTTTAATAATGTTATATATGGAACTGCTCCTCTTGTGGATGGATTATATACACTAAACTGTAGTCGAGATATTTTCAATGTACAAAATAAATGAGCCAAGACAAGTAATAGAAACTCTACCTACCTATGGCACTGCAGACTTGGTCATATCAATGAATCAAAGATAGCAAGATTGAGAAAGTTAGACTACCTTGAACCATTTGACTTGGAGTCTTATGGTAACTGCGAATCTTGTTTGAGAGGAAATATGACCAATAAACCACTTTCTGGGAAAGGTGTGCGAGCCAAGGAGGTGTTTGAGTTGGTCCATACTGATGTATGTAGGACATTCTCGACTCAAGCTAAATGAGGCTTCCCATACTTCATCACATTTACTGACGACTTCATAATGTATGGGTATGTGTATCTTATGAGACACAAATCCGAGGCTTTTGAGAAGTTCAAGGAGTACAAGTCGGAAGTAGAGAAGCAACTTGCAACAAGTATCAAGACCCTTCGATCGAAATCGAGGAGGTGATTACTTAAGCAAGGATTTTCTAGATTACTTAAAGCTACATGGAGTCCAATCTGAATGGACACCTCCAGGAATGCCACAGATGAACGGTGTTGCCGAAAGGAGAAACCGAACCTTATTGGATATGGTTCGATCCATGATAAGCTCATCAGCTCTACCGACATACCTTTGGGGACATGCTATACACACCTCTATATACATTCTGAATAGAGTTCCTTCCAAGTCATTAAAAAAGACACCCTATCAGATATGGTGTGGCAAGAAGTCAGCTCTTAAACATATGAGACCCTGGGGGTGCCCTGCATATGTTAAGAAGATGCTCACTGACAAGTTGGAATCTAAAAGTGAGAAATGTTACTTCGTGGGGTATTTATAGGAAACTAAAGGATACTACTTCTATCTTTCTGGAGAACATAAGGTCATTGTTTTCAGGAACACAACTTTCCTTGAAGAAGAATATGTCTACAAGGAACATAGCTGCACAGAGATAGAACTTGAAGAAATTCAAGAACCATAAGATAACACAGAAAATGAACCCTTGTTGAATGACCTAAATAAGGATTCAGTAGGAGTATCTGGTGAAGATTGGGTACTTAGAGTACGCCCTTCATCCAGTAGGAGTGTTGTGAGAGATAGTGCAGAAATGCAAGGCTCTTATACACAACCAATGGAAGATGATGTAATGGTTGTACATCATCCATTCAGGAAATACATGAAAATGACATTCCTGAAAACTCTCAAGGTGATGGATTGTCCAACACACAAATACCTTCTCACAATTAGAATGCAACAAACACTGAAACACAGAATACTCAACTCCATAGGACCACTAGGACTCATCGTCCACCTGAAAGACTTAATCTCCTTGTTGAAACACACAATGAGATAGATATTCCCAATGATGATGAACCTACAACCTACAACGAAGCTATGTTAGACATTGATTCGCAGAGATAGTACGAAGCCATAAAATCTGAGATGGACTCGATGTACATAAATCAAGTTTGGAACTTGGTTGATTTGCCAACAGGGGTTAGACCCATAAGATGCAAATGGGTCTTCAAGAAGAAGATTGATGCATATGGCAAGGTACATACGTATAAAGCAAGACTGGTGGCTAAAGGTTATAATCAACGGTCTGGGGTCAATTATGATGAAACCTTATCACTTGTTGCGAAGATTAAGTCCATTCGAATTTTGCTTGCAATAGCTGCATATTATGACTATGACATTTGGCAGATAGACGTTAATACTGTTTTCCTCAATAGTAATCTAGTTAAGGAAGTGTATATGAAACAACCTGAGGGTTTTTCAATTGAGTCCAAACCAAATGTTGTGTGCAAGCTACAAAAGTCCATATATGGGCTTAAGCAAGCCTCAAGGCGTTGGGATATTTTTCTTTGACAAGGCTATCAAGACATTTGATTTTGTCAGAAGTAAAAAGGATCCATGTGTTTATAGTAAACGCAAGGATGTGAGTATTTCCTTCATTATCATATATGTAGATGACATATTAATAATGGGAGACAATAAGACTCTCTTGCAGTTAGTCAAAGAGTGGTTGTCCAGCACCTTCATGATGAAGGATTTAGGTGAAGCCTGCTACATTCTGGGGATTATGATCTATAGAGATAGACCTAATAGATTGTTGGGGCTGTCACATTCAGTCTACATAGACAAAGTGCTTAGACGGTTTTTTATGGAAAATTCTAAGAAAGGCGGTCTACCTATGGGACAAGGCATCAAGTTATCTAAGAAGGATAGTCCTTCTAATTCTATAGAACTTGAACGCATGAAAATGATCCCTTATGCTTCGACTACATGATCGATCATGTATGGCACGACCTGTACTAGGCCAGATACGGCCTTTAGACTTAGTATGACTTGCAAGTTCTAGCAGAATCCTGGGGAAGAACACTGAAAAGCAGTCAAGAGTATTCTTAAGTATCTTAGACGAACTAAATAATATTTCTGAGTCTATGGTGGACAAGAGAAGCTGGTATGTACTGGGTACATTGATGCTAGCTTTCAGACAGATATTGATGACTGAAAATCTCAATCAAGTTACACATACATTTTCAATGGTGGAGTAGTAAGCTGGAAAAGTTCCAAACAAGCTACAACTGCTGACTCGACAATATAAGCTGAGTACATTACTGGATCGGAAGCTGGTAAAGAGGCTGTCGCGATATCTGAGTTCCTGAAGGAACTAGGGGTTGTTCCAAGTGCCACTTGTCCAATAACGGTTTATTGCAAAAACACTGGTGCAATTTCCCAAGCTAAGGAACCAAGATCAACCAACATAAACAAGCATGTACCAAGGAAGTACCACATACTCAGGGAGATGGTGGAAACTGAAGAGGTTAGTTTGGACTATGTTCCCATAGACGATAATCTAGCTGACCCATTCACTAAACCATTAAGCTTAGTCAAGCATAATAGTCATTTTGAGAATATAGGCATTAGATATGTTGGATATTGGCTCTAGGCCAAGTAGGAGATTGAAAGGATATTTATGTCTTAGAGACAATCTGTATTAGGACAAATATACTTTATACACATTCGTATTATTATTAATGGAGATTAATAATTTGGCATTTGCAATTATTGAATTATTATTTGATTGTTTATAATTATTCATTAATGTGCATCTCTTGAGCTTACATTGTCATTAATAAAGTGAGATATTTTATGATAGAGCGTAACTCTTAAAATAGGCTCGACTAATGATCATCGAGAATGAGATATCGATGATATGTGATAGGTCAAAATGTGGTCCGCATCACATCCTTAGAGGATGTAGTATGTCTCACCTTCCACGAGTAATGGTTACTCGTGATGGACATATGGATACTTTGGAAGTATTGGTATACCCTCCTGATATATTGTTTGTTATACTTGTCTAACATATGATCAGCATGTGGGAGATAGAAGTCCTTAGACTTGAGGTCAATATGCGCCTTTTCTACAAAGTAATGTACTTTGATCCCGTCCTAAGCTCAAATGCCTTGTAGGTTGAGATACGGCTGGTATTGGGTACATTACGATGTGGATTGAAGGTGGTAGTTGAGCTAAGATTAGAATTCATTCCTCGAATGTATGTTTGAGAGAACACTCAGATTCTCAGTGATATTAGGTTGACTAAGTCGTTGGCCAACGCAATAGACATATTTGGAATATGGTCTAGTCGTCGACTAATATAGATAAGATACAATGATTAATCCATTTGGATATACACTTGACAAATCCTAAGCTTGATCGGGTGTGTCGTGAATGAAAGGATTTTATCTTACCACATAAAGGTTAAGTTTACTGGATTCGCATAAACGTACTTCACATATTGAGTTCGCTTCCGGCGCCGTCTAGGAGTTCTGCGTAGACCTTAATTTGATTAATGTCAATATGAGAAGGCTTGGAGGGTCACACTATGTCGATTGTCCATTTCGATCTAAGAATGTATTGAGAGAGTAATTAAAATGTTCGATTTGAAATCGAGACATTTAAATGAATAATGATTACATTAATTAAGTCAAAATTTGATTTTGGATTTAATTAAGAATGCATGAAATTAAACCGAGACAGTGCAAGTGCACGTCGAGCGCCGCGGAGCCCATACCCTAGGGCCACAGCGCAGTGGAGAAACAGAGGCATTCACTTTCATTATTATACACTAATTTCAGAACAACATTCTAAGCCTTAGAGACTTAGAATAAAATACTCTCTCGAACCTCTGCCGGATTTTCTAGCTTTCCGAAGGAGAAGTACATTGAAGCTTGGAGCTTGCAATTGGAAGGGCAATCGCGTGTGCACCTAACAGTAGAAAAAGACTCCAGATTTTCCAACTTGTAAGTATATGTTTTATATTACAAGTTCCATTGTTGTATAACCATACTAGAATTATTGTTGGGGTAAGTAAGAATCAAAATTTTAAACTTCCGTTGTGCCTTACTTATATGCTTTGCACCCAACAATTTCCTACAATATCTAAGTAGTATTAGTTAATTTATCTATCAAAGGTTATTTATGTAATTGTATACTTCAAACCCATTGCTTAATTTCTGGAAAATGACATAAGTAACCTTACATGACATTTGTTCTATATAAGTCTGTTATACAGTTTCATAGAATTCATTTTAAGAAAGTGATTACTTCTTCTTTATTTTATCATATTATTCTTAGAATATCCATCAATGGGAATATCCAAGGAAATGAAGGTTCCCACCATAGATTTCTGCAGCCCAGAACTAAAACCGGGTACTCCCCAATGGGAGTCCATAAAAACTCAAGTTTTCCAAGCTCTACAAGAGTATGGTATCTTTGAAGCAGCTTATGATAAGGTTCCTCGAGAAGCCATTTTTGAAATTTCAAAAGAAATATTTGAATTTCCTGTGGGAACCAAACTGAAAACCAAATCAAAAACTCCCAATTTGCATGGCTACCTAGGACAATTTCCATTGCTGCCCTTGTATGAGAGTCTCGGTATTTTTGACGTGTTCAAACCTGAAAGTGTTGAATCCATTTCCAAAGTCTTCTGGCCTGATGGACATCCTAACTTTTAGTATGTCTATTATTCATTTTCCTTAAGCATATTTTCTATTATAGAATCATTTTTGAGAAAATTGTTTTTCATAAGAAAATTATTTTCTGATATATGATAACTAGAAAATATTTTTATAGGAATTTTATTTGAGGAAAAAGTTTTCCATCAAAGTAGGATGAATTAGTTTCCTTTATCGATAAAAGTCATTTCTTCCGTGCAATTATATTGACGATAATTTAATTTGGTAGCAATGTGCTCAAGACGTACTCAAAGCCACTTGTGGAATTGGATGAAATGGTGAAAACAATGGTTTTGGAGAGTCTAGGCCTGGAAAAATACATTGATGAATTATTGGATTCCTGCATTTTCAATATGCGACTGACGCATTACCAGGCAACTAAATTTGAAGATGGGAAAAAACCTGGATTGACTGTCCACACTGATCCTGGATTCTTGACCTTAATATCGCAAAATGACGTTAACGGATTGGAAATTCTCACCAAAAACGGAGAGTGGATCGATGTCAACATTGCACCAAATTCGTTAATTGTTATTTCAGGGGATTCCTTCATGGTAAGTAGTGTTATTAAGAAGTTTGAATTTCGAAAAATGAATACTTTTTTATGACATTTGTAGTCTATATACATCTCACTTGCTCACTTCTTATGTACTACATTAACATATTCAAATAAACTTCCCTAATTATAATAAAACATTCCGGTTGGCATTGTTTCCTTGATTTAGAATTTATTCTTATATGGAACAATTAGTAAGTGAGACGTAGATCCAAAATATTAAATCAAGTGGGTGCAGAATAGTAGTGTTGCTATCGCTTTGTGGCAGTAGATAGGAAATTAGTATTGATATACAATTTCTTAGAAAAATATTATTCAACTATATATAAAGTTCAAATTGAACCCATTGGCATTTAGCAAAACATAGGTTTACATTCGGTGTATATGATTTTATTTTATAAACGAGAATTTTTTGCAGGCATGGACAAATGGTCGATTGCATTCTCCCGTCCATAGGGTAACATTGACTGAAAATGTTGAGAGGTTCTCTATTCCGTTATTTGCATTTCCAAGACCAGGTCATATCATAGAGGCCCGAAAAGAACTTGTGGATGAAGAAAACCCTCTAGTTTTCAAGCCCTTTGAGATTATGGGATTATATGAGTTTGTTAAGACCGAAGCTGGCGCTAAAACTGGCTCCAATGCTTTCAAGGCTTATTGTGGTATATGAATTCATGATCTTTCTATATTTCATGTTGCTGACTCGTGCTTCTAATTAATTCCTCCACAATAATATTTGTAATTTTACGAGCATTCTATAATGTTTTCTGGTTTGTTGTGACTTGTAATAAGTATTTTAATGCTTTTATTGTTTTTCTATTTTTCTAATTTGATTTGTTCGCAAGTGGAGATTAATGAAAAACACCTTGTTGAAAAATCTATTAATTCCCCATAAACAAATACTAAGGGGGTCAAGTGAGTGTTAACAACATCTTTAGTTTATTCCCAGTACAGATTCGCATAGGAGTTGCTAATTCAACTCAATAATTCTTGGACCCCTTATCTTGTACTATCTAAAAACTTTTAAATTTTTGTTGAAGAAATGATAGTTAAGAGACTTTTTTGTGAGAGAGAACTCAATTGCACATTATACAATTAATGCTACATGCATTTAGCTAGAATTGATGCATTTTACGGAAGGAAAGGTTACTTCAAATATACATTTCATTTTTTGAATAGAATTTTTTCAAAAAAATAAACTAAAGGAAGTGGGTAAGTATTTTAAATCACAAAGAAAGTTGAGAAGATTTGGAAAACATGCTACTTTGAAACTTGAATTTGTCAACAGGTCACCTAATTTCTCTTTGATTTATTTTTGCGAATTAGGGTTTCATTATATAGCTTTTCATTATAGAACTATGATAAGTCTGGTGTAGATGTAGTGAGGTATGTTGCATTATATAGCCCCGTAGAAAAGTAGTTGTATGTTCTGATTACGTGACGAGGATTAGATATGTCATCCCATCATTCGAGTACGAATGTTTCTAAGGAGGAAAGGATGTAATACCCCGTACTTTCGGGGAATGGTTGAGCATTTAGACATATGCAAATAAAGAGCTTAGGATATAAAAGAGTGCAGTCCCAAAATAATTTAGGATTTACTAACTGGGACAACAATGGTCGGGTAATTGATAAATCGGCTAATTGACGACAATGATAGACTAGTTGATGAATTATTAGTAGGGGACAAGACTAAGTGGGAATAATTACGTGTAGAATGAATAAGGGACAACAAGTCCACTAAAGTGCATGCAAAATTAGGGGGTGTTACGTGTCAGTAGATAAGGTTAAGAGGACATGAATTAAGTTTGGAGATGACATGTGTCTAGGGGAGGGAGCATTTTCTCATCTCTTAACATTTAATGGGATAAAATCACTTTGCTGCCAAAACGTAATTCCATACCAAAATATTCAGCAAATGCTCTCTCTGTTTCACGAAAGATAGAGCCGAATTAGAGAAACTCTCTCATTAATTTTATGCTTAGCACAAGACAAGGTATACATGCGGCAACTTTACTTTATGAATTAATCCCAAGAACATTAAGGAGATTCCAAGATTAGCTAGAAAAGAAGGTCAAATTCATTGCCGATAGTAGAATCGACACAAGTATGTTAAGGCAATTAATTTTTTCTTTTGGCATGTTCCATCTAACGAAATGTAAATGTGATATTGTTCCATAAATTATTCTGCTCTTAGTAGCCGAGGATGTTCCTGTTATTGATTCCTATGTTAAAAGCATGTCTAAATATATTTCCAAGTCCTTATTGAGGTATATGGGAAAGATGTTAATATTCCCAATGTTAGCCGAAGGTACAAGGATATTATGTCATCCGATAGGTTTAGGATGTTTCATTATCATTCATGCATTTGCATTATATTCATGTATTACCCTGGACCCACACGTGTTATATACACTACTATATGGTACGCATTATATATATGTAGGGGATGAGAAAAGGGAATGTCGTTATATACGCAACACTACCTGCAGCTGGTACAGACTATCACGAAAAGGAAGATGCCCAATGAGGCCAATATGATATGATGCCCAATGAGGCCAATATGATATGATGCCCACAGAGGCCGATATGAAATGATGCCTACAGAGGCTATTATGAGAAGGAAGATACCCGATGAGGCCAATATTTATATGTATACCGCATTTGCATTGTGCATGACATTTAAGCATATGTATTAGGGCCCTAGGAGGCATTCACTGTTGCCAGTTGTTACTATCGGCTAGTTCTGTCAGTTGTTTCTATCGGCTGTTGCTGTCAGCTGTTTTTGTCGGCTGTTCCTGTTTCAGTTTATTTTTGTATCTCTGTTGTGTTATTTCTCATGCCTGACATACTCGATACATCAGTCGTACTGACGCTCCTTTTGTCGGAGGACGCTGCGTTTCATGCCCGTAGGTTTACGTAGGCAAGGTGACGATCCACATTAGTAGATTGCAGACTCAAGGGATATTGAAACACTCCCCTTGTTTCGGAGTGTCGGTCTAATCTTGGTATGGTATTTTTGCATATAAATATGGGTATGGCGGGGCCCTGTCCCGACCTTTTGATGTTTTATATATATGTATGAGTTGGTGCTTTCTAGTTAAGACTTTACATAGTTACTTTCCAGTGTATAGTTTTTATGTGTCAGTAGGGTACTGGGTGACGGCCCTTGTGGCCCGTAATTGATTATGATTAGACATTGATAGTATGATTAGTGGTACCCGGCAGGTGAGGTCCGGGTGCCCGTCGCGGCCCTTCGATTTGGATCGTGAAACTATTAAATAAGTAATAACCCCTAAAAAAGTCAAAGCAATGCATATTGAAAATGAAGTGCATTAGTAAATTTAGGATAAGATTAGACATTTTCTAAGCAGAGTTAGAGGATTAAATCCTTGAGTAGTTAGTTATCTCTTAACTACATGTAAGACATTTGCTTAGTAGAATAAATTGGGATAAGGCACTATGACCTTCCTGAACTATACCCGAAGTTGCTACGACATACCTTATTTTCGTGAGAGTCTTATTACCTTTCCTAATTTTTTTAAAGTGTAATTCTTTGCACCTTTATTGCTGGCGTGGCATAGAGAACCAAACATTTGGCATGCAGTGAAATACACGCGCTTCCACGTGTAATGTCATATTTTTTTATTTTTTAAATCTATTTCATTTTCTTCCTTTTACTTTTCTTTTTAATTCCAAAACGTAATGAAAATATTATTTGTATTTAGAAAAATGAAAAGGATAATTATTTTTGTATGAACTTGAAAAATTATTAGAGGTGTTGATTATATTCGAAGGTTGTTGAAGTTTTAAAGTTGAGATTCAAGTGCTAAATTCATTCTAAATCCTTAGCTTTTTATGAGATTCGAAAATGAAAAAAAAATCGAATCCACCATTGTTGAACCTTGAAAAAGCTTGAAGAACAAAAAAATGGGTTTGTCGAAATTCTTGGTTGTTGGCCAAATTGATTACTGGGTATGGTGATGATGTTGTTGTGAAGTTGTAGTTGGAATTTGAGCTTGATTGGTGCAAATTTAGCTGAGTTTTTGTTGAATTTTGACACCAAACAATTTGGAGCTCTTCAAAATGGGTGATAAAATGGAGATGAAGAGCTCTTGAAAATCAGTTTTTGAACTAACACGTGGCCATTTCGTATAGGTTAGAGCCCCCTTTTTATGTTTTCATGCGCTCGAAGGAGGTGTTCTCACACAGTGCTCCAAGTCAGCAATAAATGTGCAAAGAATTACACTTTAAAAAAGTTTAGGGGGATAATAAGACCCTCGCAAAGATAAGATGTGTCGTTGCAACTTCAGGTATAGTTCAGGGGTAATAATGCCTTATCCCGAATAAATTTGAACTATTTATGGACAAGTTTCATGCATCTAAATATGTACCTTAAAAAATGAAGATAAAGAGAGAAATATAGAGGAGTTGGAATAAAAGAAGAGCCTTGACCCCTTTAATTTATTTTTCGAACAAGAATATTCAGCAAGAGATATATAATTACTATCCACTTGACCACAAGTTAAAACAGCAACATAGAGCATCATAAAAATCATAAAATACTTGTTACATGCAACTCATAAAAAAACAGGAAAAAACATAGAAAGATAAACTAAATTGGGAACTGCAACAAATCAAGCACCACAATAAGTCTTGAAAGCACTAACTCCACTTCCACTGGCAGCTGATGATGTGAAAAACCCGAACAAGTTAAGAATTTCGAAGGGCTTGAAGAGTAGAGGGTGTTCTTCATTCACAAGTTCTTTTGGTGCCTCTACGATGTGACCCAGTTTTGGTATTGAAGAGAACGGAATGGAGTACCTATCGATATTTTCGTCTGTAGCTACCTTATGGACAGGAGAATGAATTCGACCGTTTGTCCATGCCTGTATAAATTTACAAAAAGAAATTCTTTCAGAACTAGTTTTGATATTTTTTTTCTTTTCTGGTTTTGATATTATTTCAACAATTATCACACTGAAAATACTAAAGTAATTAATGACAGTTACCATGAAGCAATCCCCTGCCATAACAATGAATGAATTAGGTGCAATATTGACCTCCATCCACTCTCCATCTTTCTTCATAAGTTGCAATCCATTTACTTGATTTTGGGCTATTATTGCCAAGAAGGTACCATCTGTGTGAGGTCTCAATTTGTTCTTCGTATTTTCACCTTTAGCAGCCTCGTAATGCGAAAAACGCAAAAAATATTGGCTGCTCTTCAAGAATTCATCAATGTAATTTTCTACCCCTAAACTCTCCAAAACCATCCTTTTCATCATTTCATCCAATTCCACAAGTCGCTTTGTGTAGGACCTTACCTCATTGCTGTCAATATTAATTTACATATATAGTTAAGAAATAAACATAAATTTTGTAAAAGTAA
Organism: Anisodus acutangulus; assembly: GCA_029783415.1. NCBI lineage: Eukaryota > Viridiplantae > Streptophyta > Magnoliopsida > Solanales > Solanaceae > Anisodus > Anisodus acutangulus. Next base: position 124,543 of record JAJAGQ010000035.1, on the reverse strand, counting down.
TACCAATAATAACAAGTGGATGTAAGAAAATTAAACATCAATTTTGATAATAGGATGCATTCAACGATAATAATGTTGATATAAAAACTTAAATCATTAGAGAGAATACATTTTTATTTACTTAATCATATTGGTCCTAATGTGACCTATGTATGCTCTTAAATCATGTTGAATTGCAAAGCTTAAAATGTTAGAGAGAATACTTCAACACCAATGAATAACGACTACAATAATACAAGACGTACTTACCAAAAGTCAGGATTACCCTGAGGCCAGAAGATATTGGCAAAGGATTCAACATTTCCAGGATGGAGCATGTCAGTAATGCACAAACTCTCGTAGGATGGTAGGTCGGGTGTCCGGCCAAAGTAGCCGTGCAAGGGTTTCGTCGACGCGTTTTTCAGTTTGGTCTCCGTTGGATATTCAAATATCTCTTTAGCAATAGCAAACATGGATTCTTGAACTTGAGGTGGAAGCTTAGAATCATAAATTGCTTCAAAGCAACCACATTCTTCCAAGGCTTGGACAAGTTGAGTTTTAGTGGACTCCCACTGTGGGGTGCCTGGTCTTAGGTCTGCCTTGCCGAAATCGATCGCGGGAATCTTCTCTTCTTTGCATGCCATTGTTAATGAAATATGAACTAAACTCTCTTAGATATTCAAATTGTTTGGTTTGGGATGAAGAACTATATTCTTCCTTATATAGACCTACTATTCTTTCAAGACCTAGGGTGCGTTCGGTATTTAATTCCAAAGTATGGACAATTTACAACCTATTCCCTCATATTATTTTGAATGGGGAATATAGATTTTTTTAATCTTTTAAGAGAATTTTAATTTCTAAGAATTATCTCTTCAATTTTTTATCTTGCTCAACTTTGTGATCAATTAAAAATATTGAAAAGAACCCAGGCCTACGTGAATGACACCGACCATCAAAGTTCTACAAATGAAGACTTGGCCATATCAAGCCTGTTTCTCTCGATAAAAGACATGGAAGGGCCCAAACACAGCAAGCCTACTCTATCATCAAAGCAAATAGGTGTTCAGAATTAATCTCTTTATTTTTAGGTTCTTGTTGCTTTATTGCTGTATCAAGGGCTGATTTCTATCTTTCAGCTGCTGATTTTTCTCTTCAGTGGTATTATTCCTAGCCAGATCTTGTTTAGTTTCTATTCTTCCCTCGTTAGACTCATGTTCCTTTATTTTACCCTCTATTTATGAAGACAAACTGTTGGAAGACTCTTCCTATTGAATTACCTGATCCTATTGCCCTTCTTTTTCCTCCACTTCCTTGATTCTTTCTTGCCTATTTTGAGTTTTTTTGTACCTTTTCCTTGCCTTGATATCTAGTCTGAATGCCACTTTACTATTTTTTTGTGGAATTTTCTTATTTTTATTTTTATTACCAGTTTGATCAGTAGTTGCCCTAAATTGGAATTGCTTAGCAACTGTTCTTTCCTTGATCTCTTCTCATGTTGTTGGATCTTTCTTCAGCTTGTCCTGATTCCTTTGACATACTAGTTTCCTTTGCCCAATTACATCGGGAGACCGAAGAGAATGCCGCCCAGTGTGGCAGGCTTTTGCAAGAAATCTGTGAGCAGGCAAAAGATAACTTTCGATAAAAATATTGGGGCTGCCGCGGCGTCCCCATGGGACGGCGCGTGATGCCCACCCACCCGAGAGGTGAAGAAATTAGCCGTTAGGATGTGTTGGTTATCGATTGTACGGAGAGCTTTTTTAAGAGAGAGATAGAGTTTACTATTTCACCAGCCCATAGTCCTTTTAACTTACATTAGTTCAAATGTTTAAAATGTCAGGGAGACCTTACTAGTGTAATTTCTTATGCATAGTAAAAATTATTAATAGAAGCCAGGTCAAATAAAACACATAAATAAGGAAGGGATAATATAATTTTGTGGCATTTTAGAGATACTAGTTTCGCACGTTAATATCACGTGAAATATTAGCAAGTGCTTTGAATCAACAGATGGTTTGTAATATTAGAATTATAATTAGGTAGTACTCTTAAGTAAATTTGTATATGAACTAACAATTTATTGTAGGAAGTTTTGGTCCTTAAATTTCTTGCACTCGCATTTAAGTTATCGTATTTTTATTTTTAGTTATAATATTTTATTATATAACAATTTATCATTAGCAAAAGAATTTCAGCAAGAAGCAAAGCACAACAATACCAGAAGAACGTCTAGAAACATACGGAGACGATACAATTTACAAGTCTAAGTATAAATATGAGTTTACAACTTCAAGAAAAGGTAGGAGACCTGATTAGTTTTAAAATTTCATACAAATTCATATTAGAAAGAAGCTTTAAATAATAAAATTTGGACCGACGTGTAATTATCTTTTTAAACAAACAATTAGTCAAATCTATATCTAGTATTTTGTTTCCAAGAGTACTTCTTTATTTGTTTTTTCAAAAATAAGTTTTGTTTTCAGATCAAAGTACTTCAAGTTATAGAAAAAACAATCAATTTCCATAAAAAAAACCTCTGGAATATATGCTCTTAAGCATTTAAACAATTCATCTCTATTTATATACTAAAAAGTAATTAGTTACATCAACTCCATCATATATCTATTATGTACTACATGTATAATAACCTCAAAATTTCCCAGAGTAGTTTAAATTGAATAAGATTAACGTAAGTTCAATCGTCATAAATATCATCTAATTATTCACATAACTCAAAAAATATTAGAAGAAAGAAAGGAAAGTAAGCAGATCTTAATCCTACCTTCATGGGCTAGAAATATTGTTTCTGATAGACCATCGGCTCAAAAGAAATATAGCAAAACCTATCAATATTTTTGCTATTCAGTCATAAGAAAATAACACGATAAAAAGAAGTTAAAACGCAAAACTTACAATTTCATAGACAAAATGAAAAGGCGTGCGTTCCTCATATTAACATCTCAGTTTATTATCTTTTGACAAATAATGGTCTGATTTTCTAGAGCTTTGCAGGTAAAATTTATCCAAAGCAGTATATGATTTAAGAGTCCACATCGGAAATGAAATGGGAACATGGACTCTTTATATGAATTTGGACAATCTTCACCCTACAAGTTAGCTTTTGGGGTTGAATTAGGCTCAAGATCCATTCTTACATTGTATCAGAACCAGACTCATTCCAATTCTTTATTCACCGATGTTGGACCCCCAAATTATATTATACATGCTCCAGTTAACGAGGTCTGGGCGTGTGGGGACTGTTAAGAGTCCCACATCGAAAATGGAATGGGAATATGGACTCCTTATATAGACTTGGACAATCTTCACCGTACAAACTAGCTTTTGAGGTTGAGTGAAGCCCAAGATTCATTCTTACATCCATATCCATACAAGTTTATATAGATAAAAAAATTAGTATAAACTTGGAAACGTGATTCTGTGCTTTGCGTTCTGCTCGTCTAGCTAGACCTATGGCATCTCGTATGGAATATGAAGAAGAAAATATATTTTTTACATACAAATTATCTCTTTTTAAAAATATTTATCAAATTTCATGACATAATTATACTAGGCAATTTTATGTTGAAAGGAATAAAAAATGTCTGAAGTTTGGCACTATCAAGCTATACATCAAAGAAAAAGTCTGAAGTTTATTTGCACAAGCAATATACAAAACTTCAGTCATTTTATATGAGATTAGGCTTTTGGCAAGCATTAATTTCAGACAAAAATGTCTGAAATCTGCTTGCACATGTAATTTGCTAAACTTTGGACTCGTACGTCTAAACTTTGTAACTTTGTACATTGTTTTTTCAAGCTCCTGATTCTGAAATCACTAAACTTTAAAAAAATTATGAACTTCGATTATGGCTTAAATTTATATGACTATTGGATATATGAAACTTGTGATATTAAATATTGGAGGGATTTGTTGGGTTGTTGTACGCAGCGGATATTGAAAACTTGTTTCAAACCCAACAAACGTAGAACTGTTTGACTATAGGGTAATTTAAAATCGTAAACATAAGACTTGAATGGTACTTACATGTTTACAATATCTGAAATCTTTATCAACTGTGGGTGCGCACGCGAATGCCCTTTCGATTGCAAGCTCCAAGCTTCAATGTATTCCTCCTTTGGAAAGCTAGAAAATCCGGTAGAGGTTCGATAGAGTGTTTTGATTCTGAGTCTCTAAGGCTTAGAATAATGATATGAAAATCAAGTGTAATGAATAATAAAATGTAGGTCTGTATTTATTGGTGAAAATTACGTCAAATCGGATTAGGTTTTGACCTTAGGCCTAGCCCAAAATTTGAGATAGATTAAGACATGGCGTCGCGGCCCTATGGTGTGGGCGCTACGGCGCTGACGTGGCCCTACACTATCTCGTTTTGTTTTCTGCACATTCTTAATTAAATCTAAAATTCAATTTTGACTTAATTAAAACAATCATTATTCATTTAAATATCTCGATTCTAAATCGAATATTTAATACTCTCTCAATACATCCTTAGATCGAAAAGACAATCGACATAGTGTGACCCTACAGACCTTCACATATCGACATTAATCAAATTAAGGTCTACGCGGAACTCCTAAACGGCGCCGCAAGACAAACTCAATATGTGACGTACGTTTACACGAATCCAGTAAACTTAACCTATATGTGGTAAGGTCAAATCCTTTCATTCGCGACACACCCGATCAAGCTTAGGATTTGTCAAGTGTCTATCCAAATGGCTTAATCATTGTATCTCATCTATATTAGTTGACAACTAGACCATATTCTAAATATGTCTATTGTGTTGGCCAACGACTTTGTCAACCTAATATCACTGAGGAGCTGAGTGTTCTCTCGAATATACATTCGAGGAATGAATCCTAATATTGGCTCAACTACCACCTTTAATCCACATCGTAATGTACCCAATACAAGCTGTATCTCAACCTATATGGCATTTGAGCTTAGGACAGGATCAAAGTATATTACTTTGTAGACAAGGTGCGCATTGACCTCAAGTCTAAGGACCTCTATCTCCCACACGCTGATCATACTTTAGACAAGTATAACAAACAGTATGTCAGCAGGGTATACCAATACTTCCAAAGTATCCATGTGTCTATCACGAGTAGTCATTACTCGTAGCAGGTGAGACATACTATATCCTCTAAGGATGTTTATGCAGACCACATGTCGACGTATCACATATCATTGACATCCCATTGTCGATGATCATTAGTCGAGACTATTTTAAGAGTTACGTTATAATATTAATATTTCACATTATTAATAACAATGTAACCTCTAGGGATGCATATTATAGAATATTATAAACAATAAACTAATAATTCAATAATTGCAAATGCCAAAATATTAATCTCTATTAATAATAATACGAATGTGTATAAAGTACATTTATCATAATACAGATTATCTCTAGGACATACATATACTTTCAATCTTCCATTTGGCCTAGAGCCAATCGCCAACATATTTACTGCCTATATTCTCAAAATGATCATTATGCTTGACTAAGATTAATGGTTTAGTGAATGGGTCAGCTAGATTATCGTCTGTAAGAACATAGTCTAATCTAATCTCTCAGTCTCCACCATCTCCCTGAGTATGTGGTACTTCTTTGGTACATGCTTGTTTCTATTTATTGATCTTGGTTCCTTAGCATGTGCAATTGCACCAGTGTTGTCACAATAAATAGTTATTGGACAACTGGCACTCGAAACTACCCTTAGTACCTTCAGGAATTCAAAAATCGCAACAACTTCTTTATCAGCTTCCGATCCAGCAATGTACTCAGCTTCTGTTGTCGAATCAGCAATTGTAGCTTGTTTGGAACTTTTCCGGCTCACTGCTCCACCATTGAAAATGAATGTGTACCCAGACTGAGATTTGAAGTCATCAAGATCCATCTGGAAGCTAGCATCAGTGTACCCAGTAGCAGCTAGCTTTTCTTCCCCACCATAAACTAAGAAGTAATCTTTAGTTTGTCTAAGATACTTAAGAATACTCCTGACTGCTTTCCAGTGTTCTTCCCAGAATTCTACTGGAATTTGCAAGTCATACTAAGTGCAAAGGCCACATCTGGCCTAGTACATGTCATAGCATACATGATCGATCCTATAGCCGAAGCATATGGGATCCTCTTCATGCATTCAAGTTCTATAGTATTAGAAGGACTGTCCTTCTTAGATAACTTGATGCTTAGTCCCACAAGTAAACCGCCTTTCTTGGAATTTTCCATAGAAAAATGTCTAAGCACTTTGTTTATGTAGACTGACTGTGACAGCCCCAACAATCTATTAAGTCTATCTCTATAGATCCTAATTCCCAGAATATAGCAGGCTTCACCTAAATTCTTCATCATGAAGGTATTGGACAACCACTCATTGACTGACTGCATGAGAGTCTTATTATCTCCCATTATCAATGTCATCTACATATATAATAATGAAGGCAATACTCTCATCCTTGCGTTTACTATAAACACAGGGATCCTATTTGCTTCTGACGAAATCAAATGACTTGATAGCCTTTTCAAAGCAAATGTTCCAACTTCTCGAGGCTTGCTTAAGCCCATAAATGGACTTTTGTAGCTTGCATACAACATTTGGTTTGGACTCAAGCGGAAAACCTTCAGGTTGTTTCATATACACCTCCTCAACTAGATTACCATTGAGGAAATCAGTTTTGACGTCCATCTGCCAAATGTCATAGTCATAATATGCAGCTATTGCAAGCAAAATCCGAATGGACTTAATCTTAGCAACATGTGAAAAGGTTTCATCATAATCGACCCCAGACCGTTGATTATAATATTTAGCCACCAACCTTGCTTTATAAGTCTGTACATTTTCAAATGCATCGATCTTTTTCTTGAAGACCCATTTGCATCCTATGGATTTAACCCCAGTTGGAAAATCAACCAAGTTCCACACTTGATTGATGTACATAGATTCCATCTAGGATTCTTGGATTCTTGCCATCTCTTCGAATGAATGTCCAACATTGCTTCGTTATAGGTTGTAGGTTCATCGTTATTGAAAATATCTATCACACACTGTGTTTACACAAGTAGAATTAGTTTTTCAGGAGGACGATGAGTCCTAGTGGACCTATGAAGTTGATTGTTTTGCAATTCAGTGCTTGGTATATTCTGACTATGAGAGGGTTCTTGTGTGTTGGATAATCCACTAACTTGAGAGATTTCAAGAATATCATTTTCATGTATTTCCTGAATGGGAGGAGGTGCAATCATTGCATCTACACCCAAAGGTTGTGTAGGAGGATCTTGCATTTCTGCATTGTTCCTCGTACCACTCCCACTGGCCGAAGGGCGTACTTAAAGTACCCAATCTTCGCCAAATACTCTCATTGAATTCTTGCCTTGGTCATTCGGCAAGGATTCAACATCTATGTTATCTTGCGGTTCTTGAATTTCTTCAAGTTCTATCTCTGTGCAATTATGTTCCTTGTAGACATATTCTTTTTCAAGGAAAATTACGTTCCTGGAAACAATGACCTTATGTTCTCCAGGAAGATAGAAGTAGTATCCATTAGTTTCCTTTGGATACCCCACGAAGTAATATTTCTCACTTTTGGATTTCAACTTATCAGTGAGCATCTTCTTAACATATGCAGGGCACCCCCAGGGTCTCATATATTTAAGAGCTGGCTTCTTGCCACACCATATCTCATAGGGTGTCTTTTCTATTGACTTGGAAGGAACCTTGTTCAGAATATATATTGAGGTTTGTATAGCATGTCCCCAAAGGTATGTCGGTAGAGCTGAGAAGCTCATCATGGATCGAATCATATCCAATAAGGTTCGGTTTCTCCTTTCGGCAACACCATTCATCTGTGATGTTCCAGGAGGTGTCCACTCTGATTGGACTCAATGTAGCTTTAAGTAATATAAAAAATCCTTGCTCAAGTATTCACCTCCTCTATCCGATCGAATGGTCTTGATACTTGTTGCAAGTTGCTTCTCTACTTCCGACTTGTACTCTTTGAACTTCTCAAAAGCCTCGGTGTCTTATAAGATACACATATTCATACCTTGTGAAGTCGTCAGTAAAAGTGATGAAGTATGGGAAACCTCCTTTAACTTGAGTCGAAAATGGCCCACATACATCAGTATGGACCAGCTCAAGCACCTCTTTGGCTCACACACATTTCCCAGAAAGTGGCTTATTGGTCATTTTTCTTCTCAAGCAAAATTCGCAGTTACTATAAGACTCCAAGTCAAATGGTTCGAGGTAGTCTAACTTCCTCAACCTTGCTATCCTTGATTCATTGATATAACCAAGTCTGCAATTCCATAGGTAGTGTAACACCACGTACTTTCGGGTAACGGTTTTGAACGCATAAACGTAGGCAAGTAGACCGGACTCCGGGTAGTTTATGTTGTACTTACGTAGGCTAATAAGGAAATTAGTATATGAAAGGATGTGATCCTGAAATAATTTTGGGTTTAACAAGTGTGACGATGGAGGATTAATAATAATAATTGTATATCCCTAAAGAGGTTATGGATTAATGTCATATTATAAGAATTATGACATTTCGTATAAGGAGGTTTTTTTTAAAGTCGTCAGAATTTTAGTGAATTGGGATCAAGAATTTAAGTGTGTGTATAATTAATTAATTATGAGATTAATTAATTATAATTGGGGACATTATATAGTGGGACTCTACGTGTTATATTATGAACTGCCACCAGTGACTAAGCCGTATAAGCACAGCACGGTGGCAGCTCCATAAGTCTCCAACATTTATCCTTCTCCATTACTAATCAATCTTCATCTCTACAAGTTCCTCCATAATTTCAAGCTTCTATAGAAAGCTCTTCTGGGAGAAAGAATTCTCATAGCTCTGTTAAAGGGAGTAACATCTCAGTCAATAAAATTCTCTGAAATTCTCGGTCGAATTTGGGTATTTCTGTAAGCTTTCACATAGACAAAAAGGGGGAAATTAATGGTGTCCTGGACCGTGATTCGCAGTGAATTGAAGCCTTGAACATGTTTAAGAACTCGGAAACCCAAGCCGTGACCCAGTATTGAGTTTGGGGTCCTGTTTCTGTTTATCGAAAAATGATTTAGGTGAAAGTTTTGCCGACGACTCCCGTTGTTGATTCTAACTGAGGTAATTCTTCTTATCCTTTGGTTTATACGAATCACATAACATGATTCTTGCCGTTAGCTCTAAAAAGATTATCGAAAATGTTAAGTTTGGGTTGGGTGTTGTCGGGACTGCCGTAATTGTAAGGTATTGGGATTGCATGTGAAATTGTTGTACTATTTTGGATATTATAGCAGTAAAAAGAAGGATTAAGAGGGTTGGGTATTTCGCTACATGCATATGTTTCGATATAGAAGGAATATAGGTTCTACGCGTACAAGGTGTTCGCTAGAATGTCTCAAAGAATTTGTTTCTAGTATATTGATTCGATTACGATTTAAATTATCCATGTGATGTAGACAATCATTCATAGATCTTACAAGGACCCGCGGAACTTAGATAATTTCAACAACAAGGTATGCAAGGCTCTTTTCTTCTTTTTGGCATAATTTTATGTGCGAAACATAACTATTGTATTGCTACATAAATTACTCTACTCTTAGTAGTTAGGGATGATCAAGTCATCGACTCCTATATTGAAATAATATCCAAGTATATTTCTAAGACCATAATAAGGCACACAGGAAAAGATGTTGATGTTTCCAATATTAACCAAAGGTGTAAAGGATATTATGTCACTTTTGATGCTTTATTATTATTCATGCATTTCATTTGCATTGCATTTATGTGTTACCCTGGACCATTGGTGCTATGCACTATATGATAAATATTATATATATATATATATATATATATATATATATGTATGTATATATATATATATGTATGTATATGTATATATATGTATGTATATATATATATGTATGTATGTATATATATATGTATGTATATATATATATATATATGTATGTATATATATATATATATGTATGTATGTATATATATATATGTATGTATGTATGGGAATTGGGGAAAGGGAAAAAAACATTATATACGCACACCAACTGCAGTAGGTATAGACTATCACAAAGGAGCCCGAAGAGGCCAATATGATGTGATGCCCTTGTGTGGCAATATAACCTGATGTCCACAGAGGCTGTTATGGTAAATAAGATGCCTGAAGAGGCTGATGTATATGTATACTCATTGTGCATAACATTTAGGCATGTGTATTAGGGCCCTCAGAGGCATTTACTGATGTTCAACTATTTCTGTTTCAGACTATGATATATCTCTGCTATGTTATTTCTTATGCCTGACATACTCAGCACATCAGTTGTACTGACGTCCCTTTTGTCGGGGGATGCTACGTTTTATGCTCGCAGGTTCATATTGAGAGAGTGACAGTTCACCCTATTGGATTGTTGGTTCAGCTGGTATTTGGAGCACTTTATTCATTTCGGAGTTACACTCTGGTCGTGGTATGTTTTACTCTTTAGAGACTTGTAGATAGGTGTCATGAGGGATGCAAATGACTCTGTTTTGTCCGTATTGACCACTTCAAAAGCTATGTTGCTAGATTTGGTCTTAGATACTATATGCATCCATGTCCATTTACATCAGTCCAGTTTTAAATAACATGTTAAGCCTCTAATAGTCTTTGTGATAGTGTCCTAGGACCCTGATTATGTCTATTCTAATCATGCTTATGTATCCTTGCCATCACCACCTGTCTAGAAGATTTAAAATCACTTAGTTTAAGTGTCTGTTTAAGTAGAAAAATTGGAATTCTAAATTGCTATGTCAACTGTCATGTTTTGTTGCTTTGTTTAAGAAGAGAAACTAGTTTAAAACTCTACATGTGAAATATATGTTCCAGTCCTATTACCTGTTTAATTTTGTAACAATGCTTACCTAAAGAGACTAGATGTGTATCATTTTTTATTGGATCATGGGAAATCCACATGTTTGTTTGATTTAAAGTCAGCTAGTGAGGATTAGGCTGAACTTGCTCCCTCTGCATGATGTCTGGTAAATAATATCATATCACAGACCTACACTATCACTACTTGTATTAACTTAGGACTTACTTGAATGGCTTGCATATGTTATGTCTCAAGCTCAAAGATGTCTAAGAGCTTGAGAAGCCATGTATGCCTTTTTCACATACATTTGAACCTCATTTGTTGTTCTGTTAACATGTTTGTCCTAGGACTATGTACAATAGATTATCTTTGCATGTCACATAAGTTCATGACTTCTTTTAATATTTTCAGTTGTGGTTGGGTCAACATGAACACCCTGAAGTCTTCTTTGCCTCTGCTGAATATCTATGCTAAGAGTCATATTTGTGCTTTGTTAGAAACTCAGTTTCCATCTAGTTTTTCCTATTAAATTTATATACATTACTTGAGGTATGTGTTATATTGATGATATAAGCATACTTAGTTTAGGTAATATGTCATGTAGTGACTGTTTTGAAGTGTCATAGTTATTATAATCATATTTGCAACCTTGGTTAACTATGTATATGCCTGGTCTGATCTGGATTTTGAATCCAGTCCTTGTGTTTCAAAGACTAATGTGGACCATTTGAAATCTTCCTCCTTGTTGTGACTTGGTCCTTCTTATGTATCACATGTATTAGCCTTAGTATTACACCATTTTGCCTTCTCTTTGTTCTAGGTCCTAATTGACACCTTAAACATCATGAGTTATTGTATTTCTATCCAAATGAAGGGTTAACATTGAGACTTACCTTACTGCCATACTTTGAACTTCTGTCTCTCAAAGAAAGTCACTATTTTGAAGGGGAAAATGGCAACCTTGACAGATAGTTACTGCCACAGTAATGAGAGCAATTTCTGGACATTCTAATATTTACTTTGAGATTAGGATCTGAGGCTAAGTGTTAGGGTTTGAAACTGTTTCCATTAGCTGCTATATTTGGTTATTGGCACTGTTATATTGAGTTGGTTGCTGTGTATATCTGTTATTTTCTAAGGCATTTAGCTACCATGTTTGTTGTTGTTCTGGCTGTTGTTTGAGGTCACTTGTTGCTGCTGTTTGGCTGCTGTTTTTGTTGTCACTTGCTACTGTTATCACTGTTGTACTTGATAAGAATTGTTGCCATGTTCAAACACATGTTGTTGCCTTCACTTAGAGGCAAATGCTGCTGTAAGTCCTGGACAGGGACAGATGTGAAAGTAAGCAGTTGTGTTTGCTGCATCTTAACTTAAACCAGTGTCATGTTATTACACCATATTTCACTCATTTGAAAAGCATATGTTTACTTTTTAATAGCATGATGCATATAGGACTTTAAACTAAAATATGACTACTCTTTGAATATAAAAGAATGCATGAGATATACTACAAACCTAGGCAAGAATCCATCAACCCATTAACTTGAGTCTATGTGTTTGTTTCATATTATATGTGGGGTTATACATGTAATCGGTCTAAACTTGAGTCTATTCTTTGAAAATGATCATAGGTTGATATGTATATATTTTTTTCTCCCACTGTTTAATCCCTATTCTTGACAACATAGAAGACCACCTGGTACTACAAATATTTCAAATGTTAGGTACTATAAGTATGTAGCGACTTTAATTGCCTAGAGTTGATTCAAGTTAGTTAGGATTTCTATTGTCATGACTGGCTAAGCAATGAAGATCATCTGTGTGTTCATTTTATTGTGACAAGAACTAGATACGTCACACCAACATTCGAGGACGAATATTTCTAAGGGGGAGAGGATGTAATACCCCGTACTTTCGGGTAACGGTTTTGAACGCATAAACGTAGGCAAGTAGATCGGACTGCGGAAAGTTTATGTTGTACTTACGTAGGCTAATAAGGAAATTAGTATATGGAAGGATGTGATCCCAAAATAATTTTGGGTTTAACAAGTGTGACGACGGGAGATTAATAATAATAATTGTATATCCCCAAAGAGGTTATGGATTAATGTCATAATATAAGAATTATGACATTTCGTATAAGGAGTTTTTTTTAAAGTCCTCAGAATTTCAGTGAATTGGGATCAAGAATTTAAGTATGTGTATAATTAATTAATTGTGGGATTAATTAATTATAATTGGGGACATTATATAGTGGGACTCTACGTGTTATATTATGAACTGCCACCAGTGACTAAGCCGTATAAGCAAAGCACGGTGGCAGCTCCACAAGTCTCCAACATTTATCCTTCTCCATTACTAATCAATCTTCATCTCTACAAGTTCCTCCATCATTTCAAGCTTCTGTAGAAAGCACTTCTGGGAGAAAGAATTCTCATAGCTCTGTCAGAGAGAGTAACATCTCAGTCAATAAAACTCTCTGAAATTCTCGGTCGAATTTGGGGATTTATGTAAGCATTCACATAGACAAAAAGGAGGAAATTCATGGTGTTCTGGACCGTGATTCGCAGTGAATTGAAGCCTTGAACAAGTTTAAGAACTCGGAAACCCAAGCCATGACCCAGAATCGAGTTTGGGGTCCTATTTCTGTTTATCGAAAACTGATTTAGGTGAAAGTTTTGCCGACGACTCCCATTGCTGATTCTAACTGAGGTAATTCTTCTTATCCTTTGGTTTATATGAATCACATAACATGATTCTTGCTGTTAGCTCTAAAAAGATTATCGAAAATGCTAAGTTTGGGTTGGGTGTTGTCGAGACTGTCGTAATTGTAAGGTATTGGGATTGCATGTGAAATTGTTGTACTGTTTTGGATATCGTAGCAGTAAAAAGAAGGATTAAGAAGGTTGGGTGTTTCGCTACATGCATAGGTTTCGATGTAGAAGGAATATAGGTTCTACGCGTTCAAGGTGTTCGCTGGAATGTCTCAAAGAATTTGTTTCTAGCATATTGATTCGATTATGATTTAAATCATCCATGTGATGTAGATAATCATTCATAGAGCTTAGAAGGACCCGCGAAACTTAGATAATTTCGACAACAAGGTATGCAAGGCTCTTTCCTTCTTTTTGGCATAATTCTATGTGCGAAACATAACTATCGTGTTGCTACATAAATTATTATACTCGTAGTAGTTAGGGATGATCAAGTCATCGACTCCTATATTGAAAGAATATCCAAGTATGTTTCTAAGACCTTAATAAGGCACACGGGAAAACATGTTGATGTTCCCAATATTAACCAAAGGTGTAAAGGATATTATATCACTTTTGATGTTTTATTATTATTCATGCATTTCATTTGCATTGCATTCATATGTTACCCTGGACTACTTGTTCTATGCACATTACAATATGATAAATATTATATATATATATATATATATATATATATATATATATATATATATATATATATATATATATGGGAATTGGGGAAAGGGAAAAAACTATTATATACGCACACCACCTACAGCTGGTACAAACTATCACAAAAGAGCCCGAAGAGGCCAATATGATGTGATGCCCTTGTGTGGCAATATAACCTGATGCCCACAGAGGCGGTTATGGGAGGATTCCTGTGTGGACATTAGTATACCGCATTTGCATTGTGCATACATTCATTAATCATTATATGGTATGATGCACACAGAGGTTGTTATGGTAAGGAAGATGCCCGAAGAGGCTGATGTATATGTATACTGCATTGTGCATAACATTTAGGCATGTGTATTACGGCCCTCAGAGACATTTACTGTTGTTCAATTGTTTCTGTTTCAGACTATGATATATCTCTGCTATGTTATTTCTTATGCCTGACATACTCGATCATCGATCGTCTTGGCGTCCACTTTGTCCGAGAGGGGGCTGCGTTTTATGCTCGCAGGTTCATATTAAGAGAGTGACAGTTCTCCCTAGTGGGTTGCTGGTTCAGCTGGTATTTGAAGCACTCTATTCGTTTCGGAGTTGCGGTGTGGTCATGGTATGTTTTACTCTTTAGAGGCTTGTAGATAGGTGTCATGTGGTTAGTTGTCATGTATGGCCTTGTCGGCCTCGGTATATAAATATGTAAGTTGGAGCTTTTGGGTTGAAACTTTATATAATCTATCACGGCTCAGTCCATGTTTAAATGTGATTAAGGGTAGAGTGTAGATGTGGTGCCCGGTGGGTAGGGTCCGGGTGCCCGTCGCGGCCCTCCAATTTGGGTCGTGACATGTAGGTAGAGTTTCTATTACTTATCTTAGCTCGTTTATCTTGTACATTGAATATTTCTCGACTATAGTTTAGTGTATATAATCCATCCATAAGAGGAGCAGTTCCATATATAACATTATCAAAAGACATTACTTGACTGCCATTATAAATATATGAGGAAAAACCCTCCATGTCCAAAACAGGGATAAAAATGATATTCTTCGTTAACGAGGGTACATAGTAACAATTATTTAACACTAGACAATAGCCAGAAGGCAAATTGAATCTATAAGTTCCTGCGCGCTCAGCATCCACTCGTGCTCCATTTCCAATGCGTAGGTCCACCTCTCTTGGTCCAACCTCCCTGCTATCAGTTAGCCCCTACACATTGGTACAAATGTGTGAGCCACAAGCGGTATCCAATACCCAGGAATGAGAGTTATTTATAGACATACTTATTTCAATGACGTACATACCTTGTCCACCAGAGGTAAAAGCACCTGGTGCTTTTCCTCCTCCTGGTGCAGTGCAGTCCTTCTTCCAATGCCCTTCTTATTGCAGTTGAGGCATACATCTTTAGCCGGATTCACCTTCTTCTTCTTCACACCTCCCTTAGGCTTCAGTAGGTGAAGAGCGACTTTGCCGCTTCTTCTGCCATTCCTTACCTTTCAGCTTGGGTCTGCTAGTAGAGCTCACCATGAGTACAACATTGCCTTTGAAAGTGGAAGAATCAAAGGTCTTGAGCATGTTTTGCAACTCCGGCAGACTCGCCTTCGTTCCATTAATATTGTAATTCACTATGATGTTTTCAAAGGAACGAGGGAGAGAGTTCAGGATGAGGGTGGTAGCGATTCTTTTGCAGCTTCGTTCCAATTGAAACAAGTCTCTCTATTAGCCCTATCATCTTCAACACATGCTGCGAGACCTGGCCCCGTTCATTAAGCTTACACTTAAAAAGTTCTATCAGTAACTCATATTCCATAGTCTGGGATTGTGAGTCATATAGACTCTTCAAGTGTTTGATCATCTCATTGGGACCCATGTTCTCATGTTGTCTCTGAAGTTCCATAGACATGGAAGACAACATCACGCACTGTGATGAAGTGGCATCATCTAGGTGTTTTTGGTAAGCATTCTTATCAAAAGAGGCATATTCAGTGATGCATCCAGCGGCTGTTGGGAACACCGTGTCCAACACGTATTCTAATTTCTCTTGTCTCTGCACTATTCGCAAATTTCTTAGCCAGTTAAGGTAGTTAGGTCCAGTAAGTTTGTTCATTTCAATCAACATTTTCAATGATAAGCTTGACATCTTTGATAATCCAAAGAATTAGATAGACTGGAAATCAAACTCAAAATTTATTTCCTATTATACACATTCGTTTAGGCTAATGAACATGATCTTTTATTTAATTAGCTCCCGCTATTTTAACATACTTCTACGACCCCATGGTAGAATACGGACCTATATTAATTAAGGTGATAATTGGCCAAGATCCAAGCCTATGCTATCTCCGTGTTTGCTTTGGCTGATAACTTTAATAACACATCTTGGTAGGTTCTAAACCAATTGCAAAAACTTATTTGCAACTCTTGGTCGATTAAATATTATATTTAATCTTGCGTCCTTAGATTAGTCCGACACTTTGGCGCCAAGATTTGTCTAAGCAAGTCAACCACATTACACGACTGCGTTTATGTATCTAAGTAAATTTGTCCTTTGTGAGCAAACACTTTAGTGTAAATACCCACAAAAGTTTATCGTTTACCTTTACATTTAAAACACATCTATGAAAGAGTCTGGGTCCTCGTAGACTTAGAGCAAATGCTTAGGAATAAATATGCATATCGCCAAAAAGGATTTTGCACTCTAACAATTATAATGGACGACGCGTTTTAATTTAGACTTGAATTTAAATTTTGGAAAACATTTTTAATTCAGGGTTTTAACCAAGATCAACTCTTTTACGTAATATCCAATATGACATCTTAATATCATGCAAAACTAATGACACATATAGTTGGAAACTATCAATCCAATAGGCATGATATAAGATGGTTTAATCAAATATTGGGTGTCGCCTGCCCAGACAGTTATAGCGGACACTATGCTAATTATTAAATGAAAGTATTTAAACATTTTGCATATAGTTGTTATATTATTCAATAATATACAATTAATAATAATCATGAGTTAACTTGTCTAAACTCTAAAATTTAAGTATAATCCAAACAGTCCCTTAAACATTTTCTGATTTTAAAAATTGATTTTCAGGATATTTCTGTAAGTTCTAGATTTTCAAAATTTACAGTTTAGTCCCTCAAAAATTTAAATTTTCAATTTTGAACCCCTTTAAATTCATAAAATCCAATTTTAATTTTTAGAAAATATTTTCAGATTTCAGGAACCTGTTTGTAATTTCCAAACTTTTAAATTAATTACAGATTGGTCCTAAGGAAACAAATATGCTTTTATGAAATTTACAGATTTTCCCCAAAGACCAAATCTGATGATTTTAAAAACTTTTTCAGGGACCAAATTGCAATTCCAGAAATTTCAGATTTGTCCCAAGGGCTAAATTGCAATTTTGGAAACCTTTGCCGGAACAACTATTGCCGCTCTTTGTTCAGGTAGGAGCAGTGATCGCCACTTATTCACAGGAGCAGTGTTCGTTCTTGTTATTTGTTAGGAAAAAACAATTGGATCATTGGTGCCGCGGCGCTCCATCGGGGAGTTGCGGCGCCTCCGTCTTAGAAGCACAAAATCCGCATTTCCGAAACCCTAAAACTAGTTCAGGGTCAGATTAGTAGATTAATCTTCGTTTCCCTTCACTATCAAACAACACGTTCATCGACCATCATCCAATCCCTTCTCGTTCTTCGCTTCAGTGCACCATGTTCGCAATGAACCGGTTACGCACATTGACTTAGAATAGTTAGATCGGAATGATTTCCTTTATTACATCATCGTTTAATAGTTTTGGTGACAAGGATGATGTGCTTTTAAAATATTTGGTTTTCAAGCTTTAAACGACATAAATTTCAGATTTAAATAAATTCTAACCCATATTATTATTAACTAATTACATTATAATCATACAGAACAGCCCTGGCTCTTTGATAGCACCGGAGGGATTTGTTGGGTTGTTGTACGCAGCGGATATTGAAAACTTGTTTCAAACCCAACAAAGGTAGAACTGTTTGACTATAGGGTAATTTAAAATCGTAAACATAAGACTTGAATGGTACTTACATGTTTACAATATCTGGAATCTATATCAATTGTGGGTGCGCACGTGAATGCCCTTTCGATTGCAAGCTTCAAGCTTCAATGTATTCCTCATTTGGAAAGCTAGGAAATCCGGCAGAGGTTCGAGAGAGTGTTTTGATGCTGAGTCTCTAAGACTTAGAATAATGATATGAAAATCAAGTGTAATGAATAATGAAGTGTAGGTTTGTATTTATAGGTGAAAATTAGGTCAAACCGTATTAGGGTTTGACATTGGGCCTGACCCAAAATTCGAGACAGATTAGGTCATAGCGTCGCGGCCCTATGGTTTGGGCGTTGCGGCGCTGACGTGGCCCTACACTATCTCACTTTATTTTCTGCACATTCTTAATTAAATTCAAAATCTAATTTTGACTTAATTAAAATAATCATTATTCATTTAAATATCTCGATTCTAAATCGAATATTTAATACTCTCTCAATACATCCTTTGATCGAAAAGACAATCGACATAGTGTGACCCTACATGCCTTCACATATCGACATTAATCAAATTAAGGTCTACGCAGAACTCCTAGACGGCGCCGCAAGACGAACTCAATATGTGAAGTACGTTTACACGAATCCAGTAAACTTAGCCTCTATGTGGTAAGATAAAATCATTTCATTCACGACACACCCGATCAAGCTTAGGATTTGTTAAGTGTCTATATTTTATCTCATCTATATTAGTTGACAACTAGACCATATTTTAAATATGTCTATTGTGTTGGCCAATGACTTAGTCAACCTAATTTCACTGAGAAGCTGAGTGTTCTCTCGAATATACATTCGAGGAATGAATCCTAATTTTAACTCAACTACCACCTTTAATCCACGTCGTAATGTACCCAATACAAGCCGTATCTCAACCTATAAGGCATTTGAGATTAGGACAGGATCAAAGTCTATTACTTTGTAGACACGGTGCGCATTGACCTCAAGTCTAAGGACCTCTATCTCCCATACGCTGATCATACTTTAGACAAGTATAACAAACAGTATATCAGCAGGGTATACCAATACTTCCAAAGTATCCATGTGTCCATCACGAGTAGTCATTACTCGTAGCAGGTGAGACATACTATATGCTCTAAGGATGTTTATGCAGACCAATGTCGACTTATCACATATCATTGACATCTCATTGTCGATGATCATTAGTCGAGACTATTTTAAGAGTTACGTTATAATATTAATATTTCACATTATTAATAACAACGTAACCTCTAGGGATGCATATTATAGAATATTATAAACAATCAACTAATAAATCAATAATTACAAATGTCAAAATATTAATCTCCATTAATAATAATATGAATGTGTATAAAGTACGTTTGTCCTAATACAGATTGTCTCTATGACATACATATACTTTCAAATATATCATAATATTTGTGTGATTATAAAAATATGTCATCAAAGACAAAACAAAAAAAGTCAACTTAAAGTATTTCTAACTTAATAAACATTCTTCCCAAGTAGATTTAAAGAAAAATAAAATCATATAAATTAAATCAAAGAGAATACAATTCAACACAAATTGTTGGGCCCGTCAGTGGCATCTAGTTGAAGGTTATGGCTTATTTGTGACACATGACCTTCTGGTTAATACTAGGGGTGTACAGAGGGCCGGGCTCGGGTCTGGCGGGGTCGGGGTCGGGGTGGGTCTGGCGAAGGGGTCGGGTCTGGCGGGACGTGCTCCAGTCCCGATCCCGATCCCGTCGGTATCGGGTCGGGCTCGGGCTCGGGGCGGGGTCCGGCGGGTTTTCTTTTTTTTTTTTAAATAACATATGTATAAAAAAACTCAATAAACAAGACAAGATAGTGTAATAAAAACATCCCAAAGTTGTTTTTGTGCCTCTTTATTATTTAATAGACATGATGTTTTTGTAAAACAAATACAATTGTCTAAAATCTAAATTGCAACTTTGTGGTGTTGTCCAAAAGTTGCAAATTACATAATAAAATTGCAATTAAAAAAATTACATTCTCAAAAAAACCTGTTCTAATTGCTTGATGATTTCCTGTGGTTCTTCGGTTGGAATTGGTATTTGTTGGTCAAATTGATCCACGTCGCTTCCACTACCTTCGGTTAAGATTTCGTTGTAGTTTTCATCTTCTTCTTCGTTGATCTCCGATTGACCGCACCTTCTCCGCTCCACTCGTATCCAATCTCACGAATAATGCGCAATTTCCAAAGTGTCTCCGGCTAGTAAGTGTCTGTGGTCTCCTATTTGATATCTGCCGTGAGAAAAAGCGCTTTCAGACGCTTGATTGGTGACGCTTGAATGTTCAAAACATCTCGGGCCATCAATGAAAGTGTCGGAAAGGTCTTATCGTTCCCTCTCAATATTTCGGCAAGTTTTCATGTCCATCTTCATTGATAACTTCTTGATACTGATGTAATCCTGCAAAACAAAAATATCCAACTCGCTAATTTGGTTAGTAGTAGAGGTGCGGCAAGACATTCTATTTACGAGGCTTTCAATACTAGCCTAAAACAAAGCATGTCTTTGTGAGGTTGTGTTGAAGATGAAGAAGATGGTATGGAAGCGATGAAGTTACTAGCATTTTCTTGTTGATAAAATCTATATATTTTTTTGCATTGGTGTTCTACGCTAGACAACACTTCTTCTTTAGTTTGTTCAATAGGTGGTGGGTGATTTAGATTTTTGGGACTTGGAGATGGTAGTACTTCTATACAATCGTAAATAGTTTCAATTAGTGATTTAGTACCGTCTATTTTAATAGTAGGATTTAATACAGAACCAATAATATAAATAGAGGGAATAGGAATAAAATATTTTTTTATTTTGACAAACATTTTTAATAGGCTGCGTTTATAAGTTGGTTTTTCCATATATTCACTAAGTAATAAAAATATTAGAGTTATATAAAACAACATAGTTGAAATAGTTGGATAATATATCTTAGGAAAATTCTTTTGTTGCTTGAAAAATTTCTCTAAAAATACAATAAGTTCGGAAATTTTTACCCAATCACTATCTAAAATCATATCAGCTGGATTTTTATTATGAGAGTTAAAAAATAAAGTTATAGGTATTCTATAGTCATAAGCAACAAGTAGTTGCTCGTATAAAGAATTCCACCTAGTGGATACTTCTTGTGGAATTTTTCTATAAGGTAGTCCACAATCGTGACAAGTTTTTTTATATTCTTTTCTACGTTGTACTTTATTACTTTTAAAAATAAAGTTTATAGCAAATTGTATTTTACTAAGAATGTCTTCAAAAAGTGATAGACCATCCTTTACAATTAAGTTATATATATGGCACGCGCATTTTATATGAAAATGATCTGGAAAAGATGGAGTTAAACTATTTTTTAAAATTGTAATTGCTTAATTGTTAGAAGAAGCGTTATCTAATGTAATAGTCAGAATTTTATCGGTTATTCCGTAATAATGGCACACTTGATAAATATTATCTGCAATAAAAGTACCAGTGTGCCTATCATCTATCTATACGCTAAAATACATTTTTGCATAAACCATTTATAATATATCCAATGACAAGTTACAGTTAAATAATCATGGTCGTTAGTACTATTTGCCATTAAAATGATATAATGAAAAAATATTGTTGATATTCATGCGCGAATTTAAATACATCTCTCTTAACAGTTGATCTAGGAAAACTGTTAAAAGCAGGATTATATATATCTCTAATGTAATGAATAAAGCCGGGAGATGAAGGAAATGAAAAAGGCAAACCCTCCACAACAACTAATTTTGATATTGCTTCCCTATCTCTATGTTTATTGTATTTAGATCCTACAATTCCCCAGTCATAGGGTTAATTTGACCCTATACTTGGTCCGGGACAGTATCAGTATGTGAACCTTATCCCGATGGAGCGGGCGTTTGCGCACCCGATTTTGAAGCCTGGTATTTGGCATACCTAGCTGGATGAGCACTTACTACGTGTCTAGTTAAACCCCCCGTCCCACCGTGACCTTTTCCAGTTTTAAATTTTAAAATATTTTTACAAATTTTACATATAGCTACTTGATTCTCTACGTCCCTATCAAAAAATGTCTATGCATCTGATTTTAATGGTCGTTTTGCTGGACCTCATCTCATACTAGGGGGAATAGGAGGTATTTCAGTTGAAGGTGCACTAGTGGGTGTGTTGTCATCAACATTAGTGGGTGTATCATCTAGATCATCGTCTAAACTAAAGTCTTCTTGAGTTCCAGAAAATAGCTCCTGGTCTAAATCTAATGGTATTGTAGGAAAATGTTGAGTATCAACAAAATCATCCTGTGTAGGAATAAGATGACTAGAAGAAGTATCCTTGCCCTGGTTGCCCCTACTAGAAGAAGCACCCTTACCCTTACCCTTACCCTTAAACATACCTTTTAATCCTTCTATTTTAATTATGATAATAAATAATTAAACACAATAAAATTAAGTGCGCTAAATAAAATAAACAGACAATAATAATTTAACGAAGGAACGAATGTACCAAACGCCGACGTAACGTCGATGTGTAATCGAGAGGTTGAAAATTGAAACTTTGTTCGATGGAAGATCCTCAAGCTAGTTGCCAACTTCACTCCCAATTCCCAAATGAATAAATAAAATTGAATATTTAGCAAACAAGGTAGACTTGTAGAGAGATATATTGAGAGATTAGAGATATTGTAGGAAGATTTGTGAGAAAGATGAAGAGAAAATGAGTTATTTATAGTTGGAAAATTGGGATAAAGTGTAAATATAATAACTTATGGGTTAAAAATAAATATTAAGGGGTAGGGGTTGGGAGGGAGGGGAGGCCTAAAATGGCCGTTGGCCAATGGCCAAAATCTAAAATGGTCGTTGGTTGCGGTCCATATTTACAAAGGGGACAAAGGCGGGGTAGGGGTCAGACTAGGGCGGGGTCGGGCGGGGTCGAGTGCAGTGGGGCGAGACATTGTCCCGTCCCGCGTTCGAGGCCCGCCACCGTTTTTGAGCGAGAGCGGAGTGGGCCGAGGCGGGGTCGATGCAGGTCGGCCGTCGGCCAACCGCCACCCTTAGTTAATAATGGGACAGTGTAAAAAGCACTCTAAGGGTGTGTTTGATTGCCCACAATTTTTGAAAAATATTTTCTTTAGAAAAATAAGTTTGTTAAAAAATAACTTCCTAATGAAAGTAGGTAAAACAAGTCTCACAAGTGGCATTCAACCAATTACTCCATCACCACCTAACCACCCACCCCACCCAACCCCAACTACTACCACCACCCTATGCACCTCCACCCTCACCCCCGCGACGACCCCCCTCCAAAAAAAATTAATTTTTAACAAAATGAGTTCTTAAATTTATTTTTCTTTCTACACCCCCGACCTGTGTGTAGAAAAAAAAGAGTTTTTAAAATTTTGTTATGGTTTCTATACCACCCACCAATTTCACCCCCCCCCCCACACCCCCGACCCCAACACCCAAAAAAGGGAATTTAAATTTTTTTATTTTCTATCCCCCACAAAACCCACGGCCCACCCCACCCTCACCCCCTCAGCGACCCCCGACCCCTACGCCTCTCCAAAAAAAAATTAAAAGAGTTTTAATTTTTTTTATTTTCTACACCTCCCACCAACCCCAACCCCACTCCCCCTCCTAAATTTTCTAATTCATATAATTTAATTTATTTTATAAAAAAATTATAATAAATAAAAAAATTCATGGTTAAATTTGGTGTGGGTGGTTGTCGTTGGGGGGAGGGGGTAGGGGTGGGTGAAGATGAACTGCGTTCGAGGGTGGTTGAGTGGGAATGGAATTTGGTTGGGTGGTGGGTGGGATGGGTGATTGGGGTGGGGTGGGATGGTGGGGTTAGGGTAAGTATTTTTTTAAATCCCCACTCTCCACCCCATCCCACTCCCATAGTATTTTGCTAGATATACAAATGCTCTTAGAATGATACTTACCAAACACTAGAAAACATTTTTCTGGAAAACATTTTCTATGGAAAACATTTTCTTCAAATCAAACACACCCTAGATCTATACTGTCAATGGATGATGAATTGATTTTGTCAAGTGCAGATATAATATTTGTTCAATGCATCCTGTAACCGAATTGTAGCAATGTATTACGTACTATTTCTTCAAGTTGTATGTTTATTCTAACAATATAAATAAATTTATTTGGAAGAAAATTGCTAAAATCCTACTCAAAGCCACTTATGAAATTAGAGAGATAATGGTCAAAAATACATCTGAACTATCATTATTTCTGAATAAAACACACCTAATTGAGTAAATGGTGATAGCTTAGGTTGGTAAAGGGAAAGCTAACGTTGGCTAAATCACTTTCGAAGTGTGTTTTAATACATGGTGATAGTTCAGGTAAGAAAAGAGAACAACTATTAGTTAGAGTGTGAAACTCGTGAAAAAATATTGATAGTTTAGATGCATTTTTGACCATTGAAATAATGAAAAGTAGTACACAGGTTGCTCACGTTGGTGCAAATTTAGTGTAAATATACTACTCCCTCCGTCCTAATTTATGTGGCACCCTTCAGATTTCGAGATTTAAATAAGTCATTTTTACCGCAATTTATTCATATATCTTTTAAATATTTTGAATTTTGTCAATCATTGTGACTTATAGTACTTTTAATGTAGTTTTCAAATATGTACATTTCATTTCAAAAATCTTTAAGATTCCATATCTGAATTCACGATCAAAATTAAACTGTTTGACTCTAGAAATCTAAAATGTGTCACATAAATTGAGAGAAAATGTAACAACCTGTTTGATCGTTTAACTCTTTTCGACCTATTACCCTTGAATTGTCTGTTTCGTGACCTTATTTTGGTGTTAATAGCATACGGAGAGGGGTGACACGCTACCCGAGGTAAATCGAATTCGTTTCTAAAAGAAAATCTTAAGTTAGAGGGTTCTTGAGTTTTGAAATGAAAAGGTTTGACTAAAACTTGACTTTTAGGTAAACGTGTCAGTTTTTAAATTTCGTCGAGTTCATTAGGTCCGAACCGTTATTAATGACTTAGTCAAGTCTTTGGTTGGGGTTCCGAGGCATTCGGGTGTGTTTTGGGTACTTGATTATCTAAGTTGAAAGTTGAGAAAGTTAAGAGGATTTATGGAAAAGCATTTCTTAATGAGGTCGAATTAGAGTTTTGAGTGCGCGAGCAAATTCGCAACATCGTTAGTACTCAAGTAGCATGTTCGATTTGTGTCCATGAGATTTCGGATGAGTTTCGTATATTGATTTGAAGTTTCAAGCTTTATTTGAGTTTCTGGTTCTAGTGCCTCGCACTTGCGCAAGGTGAGCCGGAGGTGCAATGATGGGAACATGGACGGTGGTCGCACCTACACAATCGCAGATGCGATATATTATTGGCATCTGCGAGGTCTGTGCTTAGGCAGGTGTTCGTACCTGCGATAGAGGGGGCCGCACATGCGAGCCCCTGAGATTTAATGTAATCTCGCACCTGCGAGGGTTTGTGTGGCGAAGCATCTGCGATGCCTTTTTCTCACTTGCGCTATAGCTGGGCAAACGTAAGGGTTTTCTCCACTTCGAATTCATTATTTCTAAAACTCCAATTGGGGGCATTGGAGCTTAGTTTTGGGCGATTTCAATGGAATTTTCTTGTCAAATCTCGGGGGTATAATCTTAACCCTAAAATCATGTTTTGGGACTAGAATTTTGAGGTTTTAGCCCTAGATCTAAGAATGAGATTTTTATAAAATTGAATCTTAAAATATGGTTAGAATTGCATGATTTTTAGGATCTTGACTATTTGAGTTATGGGTAAGGTGATTTTAAAATATAATTTCAGTTTTGCCCTTGGAGCTTGGGTTTGGATAGTTTGGGCTTATTTTGGAATTTTCAGGTAAATATGACAATGTGGGTATCCTTAGATTCATATTTTAACGTAGAATGCATATTTATTAGACTCCATTTATTTGAAAATACTCTAGAAAGGAAAAGCATTGTCTTGAGGGTTCGTGGCTCCTGTTCGGCTTCTAAGTAGGTTATGACTTACCCTTTTAGACTCATATTAGAGACGCATATATAGTGTGTAATTATTGTCGGGGTATGCATGTGACCCTTCGACCATTAAGGTGGTGATAAATCCACTTAGTATTGGTTTAACAACTGTTATGTGGGCTACGTTAGCCATATGTGTGCTTTTGATTCGAATTCTTATTCATCACTCTTATCTTGATAATAACATGAGAAAATGAGAATTCTTGGAATTGGTATGCTAAAATGAGATGAGATGATATGACGAATACTTACCTTTTTGTACCCATTGAAATTGTTAACTTATGACATCATGCATATGCATTCATTCATACATATATTCTGTTGAGATACGTTGTGGATTTGAGGTATAAAATGATTCGGTGAGGCAGGAAAAGAGGTTAATTGATAATTTTGCATTCTCGAGGAAAACTGTTCTGAGTGGATAATACAGTTGACATATAGCATGCCCGGTGAAAATTATTCCGGGTGGTATATGGACCTCGCGATTCTCTCATGTGTCATGATTAGATATAATGACCACTAGCATGTGTTTACAGGTTTGGTATTGGCCAGTTTTATTGCATGACATTCCATTACATATCATTGCATTCAGTTCATTCTTATATGATTCAGTGTTTCCAATTGCTCATATTTCATTGCTTGGTGAAAAGACTCAAGTTTGTGCCTCAGACTAAGAAAGGGTTATATATTGTCACTTGTTGGGTAAGGATGTGAACTTTAAGGTGTTTAGAATTCATGGAATTAGGGTGGATTTTAGAGGAAAGATTTAAGCTTGAATTGTGTTGTGTTCAACGTGATTAATCTATGATGTGAATATTTTCCCTCACTTGTATGTTCCGTCCACTTTTATATTGTTTATGCATGTGTTTTTTAGTTGTCGGCCTATGATGCCTATGAGTACTAGTGTTGTACTCATACTATACTTGTTGCACTCTTATGCATGTATAGATTCAGGCTCTTATTCTAGACCTCGTGGCTGATTGCGGGGCGCTGCTATCGAGATTGTCAGGGTGAGCTACATGGCTGTCGTGGCCCTTGAACTCTCATCTTTACTGCTTTTTGTTTCTTTTATTCGACAGACATTCGTTTTCATCCCTCATGACATGTATCTCAGATTTTGGTTATTAGAGTTCTTGTACCATTCAGACTAGATTTTGAGAATTTATTTGACTGTTCTCTCAATGGTTATATTTTGAGGATATTTAAATATTGTGTTAATGTATTTTTGTGTATTTCGAGTTTTACTTCTTTTAACTTGGGGGTGGTTCGCCTATCGGAGGGTTAAGAGTAGGTATTATCATGACCGCGATTTGAATCGTGACAAAGGAGTATTTATAATTTAAAAAGTATTTGACTATATGTAGAGTTCAAGACTAATACGGTGAATGTGATCGCACTCGTTGCAAATATACTCCATTTGCCTTGTGGTATGTAAGAAAGAATGTTATGGAAACATGTACGTACTATTCTTTGGATACATGGTGGAAACGTGTACGTACTATTCTTTGGATACATGGTTATTTAATTTTGGGCTGAAGTGGTTAAAACGCTCTCAAACTTGACGCAGATTAATACTTTCGTCTCCGAACTATGCCTAGTACTAAAAACAGCCCTACACTTGGATAAGTCATGAATTTAAAAACACCCCCTGCCACATGACATAGCAAGTAGTCTCAGATTCTTTTATGCACGTGAGAGGTAAAAAAAAATGACACATAAGTAGCTCAACAATAAAAAACACATTTTTTAGGTTTTCCTTTATTATTACCCTAACCCCCGGGCTTAAAAGGGTCGTTCTTTTTTTTTTTTTTATAATCCAGGTCTCCAGGCTTGCGCCTGACTACGTCCTGGAGCTAATAGCACCGGTCCTTCAACACTATTACCAGGTAAATCGCGGGATGTGCTCCGGTGGCCAGTTTTCTGGGAGCGTACAACTGATCAATGAGACAAGGTCAAATTCCCCAACATGCAGAGTTTTTTCGTGCTTGTGGGGAATCAAACCCACGCTGTCCCATGCCAGAGCGCCTTATAGCGCCCAGGCTTTGCCACTGGACTATGCCCCGGAGGACAGGGTCGTTCTTCTTTATTTGTATGTTCCTCCATTAAAACACACCCCAAGTGCAAACACAATTTTTTTTTCTTGACCTTCTGTAATTGCTAAAGTTCTTAGTCATATTTATAGGTTTATGCCTCAATTGTCTTGATGACTAAATTTTGTGAATGTGGATTTCCTGAAATTTTGGAGCAGAAAACACCGGCGATCTATCGGAACCCTAGTCCACCGACTTGAACCAGACACTAAATAAATCTCAAAACCAACAAAAAACGACCCTTACAACCTAAAAATAATTGAAAATAAAACTAGGAAAATGAAACCTTAAAAGGGTAAGAAAGAAGCTGTTCAATATATTTTGTATGATTTATTTTAGAAAAAAACCATTTATAGACATTATGTACAAGTATTAAATTTTAATTTTTAAATCTTATTTTAAGTTATCTTATTTATAAGTAACCTCTTTAATTTCTTGGTAAAGGAACAAATGTAGCATGTATAAACGAGCAATTCTTGAGTCAAACTATTTTTCTCCCATTGCAGGAAGATTAAGTTCAGAAAAATAGCATATTCTAAGGCTCAATTAGGTTTTTAGAAATTTCACAGTAATTGGCCCCGGGTCAGCCTGGGATTATCCCGACAAGGTATTTTCAATGTTGGTTGGAGAATCAAACTTTTTACTGAAACATGCTTATTAAAAAATTCAATATTAGAAATACACTTATTCAGCGTTTGGACATTAAAAAATGTGATATTTGGAAGCGGAAAAATAATCCACTTGAAAAATTGGTCAAAATCATATTTCAAACTTGAAACTCATCTCCTAATATATATTTTTCAAAATTAGTAGAGTGTATAACCACATCTATTTTTAGTTATTTTTAAAAAAAAAAAAGAAATTTGTGGTAATAACAGGGAGCTTATAGATTTTTATCACATCCCCTAAGTCTATTGTAGTCTCAATTACTCTACCTTTTCAGATCTTATTTATGAGATTATACTGAATATGTTGTTGATGTTTACTTTAACTGGATGGGATTCATGTGCGTTTATTGGTCATCAAGATTAGTGAAACATTATTCAGATCATGTTTACTATTTTGGAGATGTGCCTCAAGAAGAGTGTAAAACAATAAAATAAATCTTCCTTGATTTTAAATGTCTCGAAATTTTTAAGTCCATTAGCAGAAACTCATTTTGAGAAAGACATCATATCTTGAATGTTACTACCCAATATTGATTCGATTTCAGAAGTATTGGACATATGTGTACAGAAAAAGTTAAATAGTATGGACGCTAGAAAAACTGATCATCTTTGGTGGCATCTTTTGTGCCTACTTAACAATTTACTTATTAAATATTTTATCCGTCTCAATTTAGATATTCTTTATTTTTAAATTTATTTATTTTCATATTTAATAACAATTCAATTTCAAACTTTCTATTTTACCCTTAATTTTTTATGCATATATCAAACAACAAATTTCAAAAGTCTTTTTTTTTATTCTTAAATTTCCGAAAAAAATCTGTTAAATAAGGCAATATACACACAATATACAAGTGTATATTGCCTTATTCAATGACACGAAATCTGCCCATATTGGTGCTCTCGGTTTTGGCTTATTTTGTACATGAGAATATTGTATATTTGGAAAATATATGTGTAGTATATTGTAATGTATTTGTTACCTAAAGTAGGATTATACACTACCATAATTGTAGAGTTAGAATTATGGTAGAATAAGATTTTAGGAATATAATAGGAATATTTTGTATCTTGTATATATACATATTCAAGTAATGAAAATAATCAAGGGGTAACAAATACATTACAATATACTACACATATATTTTCCAAATATACAATATTCTCATGTACAAAATAAGCCAAAACCGAGAGCACCAATATGGGCAGATTTCGTGGCATTGAATAAGGAAATATACACTTGTATATTGTGTGTATATTGCCTTATTTAACACACCCCCGCAGTCATAGCGGGCGGTCTTCGAACGCTGAGACTGACCCTAAAATCTTCAAAGAGTACCGAGGGAAGACCCTTTGTAAAGATGTCTGCAACTTGATATCTTGACGGGACATGACATACGCATACCTGCCCCCGAGCAACCTTTTCACTGACAAAGTGAATGTCCATTTCGATATGTTTGGTGCGTTGGTGCTGAACTGGATTACCTGAGAGGTAGATGGCACTAACATTATCACAATATACTAAGGTCGCCTTCTGAATGGGGCAATGAAGTTCTAAAAGCAAATTACGTAACCAACATGATTCTAGGACCACATTAGCTACCCCTCGATATTCTGCCTCTGCACTTGAGCGGGATAGAGTCGTCTGACGCTTTGCAGACCAGGAGACCAAGTTGTTGCCAAGGAACATACAATATCCTGAGGTAGACCGTCTGGTGTCCGGACAACCACCCCAATCCGCATATGTGTATGAGACAAGTGTGGATGTAGAAGAAGGATACAAGTGCAACCTATAGTCCAGTGTCCCCTGAATATATCGAATGATGCGTTTGATTGCATTCATGTGCTCAACTCTGGGATCATGCATGAATAAACACACCTGCTGAACAGCATACGTAATATCCGTTCTGGTAAAGGTAAGATACTGGAGGGTCCCTGCAAGACTACGATAGCGAGTCGGGTCCTCGTATGGTGCACCTGCCGCGGCACTAAGCTTGGGTTTTGCATCAACTGGAGTAGAAGTGGACTTACATGATGACATCCCATCCCTCTCTATGATCTCAGCAGCATACTTTCATTGAGACAAAAACAAACCACCTGAATGACGTTTGACAGCAATCCCCAAAAAGTAACTCAAGGGCCCTAAGTCTTTCATAGCAAACTCAGAACTAAGCATGGCCATGATAGACTGGCGCAATGCATCGAAAGAGGCAGTCAAGATGATATCATCCACATACAATAGAATATAGGCCAATGACGAACCACAACGGTAGATGACCAAGGAATTATCTGACCTGCTATGAGTGAACCCAATAGTCGAAACAAAGTCAGCAAACCTCGTATACCAGGCCCGTGGAGACTGCTTAAGCCCATATAAGGAATTCTTCAACAAACAGACATGATGAGGACGGTTGGCATCCCTAAAACCCAACGGCTGATGCATATAGACTGTTTCCTTGAGATCACCATGTAGAAAAGCATTCTTGACATCCAACTGATGGATAAACCATGCCTTTGATAGAGCCAAGATGAGCACAGTGCGAATGGTAGCCGGCTTGATCACCGGACTAAATGTCTCACCACAATCTATCCCAACCTGCTGAGTCTTACCATCACCCACAAGTCGCGCCTTATGTCGAGCAAATGAACCATCTGAATTCTCTTTATGAGCAAAAATCCACATAGACCTGATAACATTAATACCATATGAACGGGGCACCAACTCCCACGTCTTATTATCAATAAGAGCATTATATTCATCAGTTATAGCAATTTACTAATTAGGGTCATTTAAGGCGGACACATGATTACGGGGCAAGGGGGATTTAGAGACATTAGAATGTAAATTAAAATGTCTTTTAGGTGTAAAAATACCTCGTTGACTACGAGTGACCGGTCTATGACTTGAGGAAATATTTAGTGAATTTTGGGAATTTGCCGGGTTCGGGACGGACTGGCTAGCAGGCAGTGGGCCTGCTGGCCAAATCGAGAAACTGGGGCAGATTTCGAAGGCAGTTCAGTGGTGGAATGGCCCAATGGTCGGAACTGCTTTGATGATGGAAACAATGACGGAGTAGTGGGTCCAACCAGGCGATGGGCATTGGAGGATTTTGGATTTGGGATATGTCCGAAAAATGATGAGTAATATAGAGAGATATACCATCATCCAAAAAATTATACGAACTAGGCTCGGGAGTATGGACTTTAGTAAAAGGAAATTGAGTTTCATAAAAAATTACATGGCGATTAATGATGATTTTTTTGGAGAATAAATCAAAACATTTATAACCACGATGATTAGACGGATAACCCAAAAACACACACAGAGTAGACCGGGCCTGAAGTTTGTTAATTGCGGTGGATGGGAATAACAGATAACACAAGCACTCAAAAACCCAAAGATGAGAATAAGACGGATTCTTATTATACAGTATTTTGAGGGGGAAGAATATGTCAGACCTTTAGAAGGAATTATGTTAAGAAGATATGTGGCCATTTGTAGAGCATGATGCCAAAAATATGGAGGTATGGAGGCATGAATTAAGAGATTTCGGACAATGTTATTTATGGAACGAATTTGTGTTCGGCCTTCCCATTTTGTGAAGATGTATGAAGACACGAAAACTAAAAATTGATCCCATTATTAGCACAGAATTCCCGAAACTCCCTATTGTAATACTCTTTCCCATTATCACATTGAATATTTTTTATTTCTCTTTCGAATTGGGTACGAATGAACGCTCTAAATTTGATGAAGACGGAAAACACTTGTGATTTATTCACAATTGGAAACGTCCACAAAAATTTAGAATAATCATCTAAAAAGAGAACATAATATCGATGACCCAATGAACTAAGAACAGGAGACGTCCATAGGTCGCTATGAATAATATCAAATGGCATTGAAGTATGAGAATTGGAGTCTACAAAAGGCAACTTAACAATTTTTCCTAATGAACAAGATTCACAAAGTGGAGTACGACTCGTACCCTTACAAGAATAAAGCTATTTTTATCTAAAACTGATAAAATAGAAGAGCCCGGATGACCAACGCGAGCATACCACAAGGACTGAGAAATGGCTGCAAAGGCTGACGGCAAGGCTTGACTCGATGGACTGAAATCGGGCATGATAGTATAAAGATCTCCCCTACTATCACACCTCATGAGATGACTCCCCGTCTTGAAATCCTTCACAGAGAAACCAAAAAGATCAAATTCAACAGACACGGAATTGTCAGTGGTGAACTTTCGGACAGACACTAAATTTTTAATCAATTTGGGGGCATGTAAAGTATTTTTCAAGATAAGGGATGGATTGGGGGGAGACAACGTTTTCTGACCAGACCCTAGAATTGGAATAGAATTGTCATTACCAACAATTATCCCCCGAGGGGTGCTCAAATTGGAATAAGATGAGAGAGTACCTGATTCGGAAGTCATGTGAGTAGTGGCACCGGTGTCCATATACCAATTTGGGTCCGGTTGAGTTAACCCCAATGTGTGCATCGCGGCCTCGATATCGGTCTGAGTGGGGCCTGCTGCATGATGGGCTTGCGGAGGTCGGGGCCCAAGTATTCCCGGACGTGACTGAAATGGGCCGTAGCCGCTGGAACTGCTGCTGGCGCTGCTGGGCCACTGGCCAGTGGGCCGCCACTGCTGGTTGCTGGGCCTGAATTGTTGGCCAGCCCAGCCGCCGGAATTGGCTGGCGCAGGGCCGCTGCTTGGCCCATTGCCCCATCCCCATCGCCATGGGCCCCAGCTTTGGGACAAGGGGCGGTGGGCCATCGTTCACCGGGCGGCCCATCGCCGCTTGCTAACCACCGGAACCGCCGCGTTTTCCCCCGTGGTTTTTGTTATTATTATTGCGATTATTCTTGCCGCCACCATGCTTATGGTTTTGGCCCGAATTATTAACAAAACCCGAAGAACTTGGGGAGGATTCTATCATGACGACGGGGCTTGCTCCGGTAGCCGCCTTTTTAGCCAAACCGACTTCTTCCAAAGTAAGCATGGAGCGGGCTTGATAAAAAGCGGGAAGAGGGTTGCTTTGACGAAGGAGAGTTCCAACGCCATTATATGACTCTGAAAGGCCGGCAACCAATTGTAGGACCAGACGATTATTGGTGACAAGTGCGCCCACATTACGGAGTTGATCTGCCAACTCTTTAAGTTTCTTGCAATAGGCAGATACGTTAGGAAATTCTTCCATGCGAACGAGGGAGAATTCTTGCTCAAGTGTGACGGCACGTGAATGTTCGTTATCTTATAATATGTCACGCAATCTATTCCAAGTAGCCATAGCCATGGTATCCGGCTCAATAATCGTTTATAGAAGGTCAACTGAAATGGTGGAATAGATCCACTGTAGAACGGTAGCATCAAGCGTAATCCATAATTGAGGATCCTCCTCGGGAAGGGGTGTAGCGGGAGGAATGATATGATGGATAACTTGATGGGAGATAGCGTGTATTTTAAACAACTCTGCCCACGTTGCATATTTGACGTTTTCCATTTCAAGCACAATAGGGATATTGTTCTTGATGTTGGAAACCATGAGGGCAGGATGATAATTGTTCTTAGACATATTGAAAGAACAAAGAAGGAGGGGAAATTTAAGAGAGGTTTTTGAGAGCGGAAGACGAAATTTTGGAAGAGAAACCCGAGGGGGGGGAGGGTCTCGGCCGAAAAGAGGCAAAGTTGGGAGAGAAAACTTTTGTTTAGACCTAGTCTCTTGATACCAAGAAAGAAATAATCCCCCTTGATTATTTTCATTACTTGAATAGGTATATATACAAGATACAAAATATTCCTATTATATTCCTAAAATCTTATTCTACCATAATTCTAACTCTACAATTATGGTAGTGTATAATCCTACTTTAGGTAACAAATACATTACAATATACTACACATATATTTTCCAAATATACAATATTCTCATGTACAAAATAAGCCAAAACCGAGAGCACCAATATGGGCAGATTTCGTGGCATTGAATAAGGCAATATACACTTGTATATTGTGTGTATATTGCCTTATTTAACAAATCAAACCTCTTCACATAATTATGGGCAGAGAGAGTATTACATTGTTGAAAATATAATCAAATATTAAAAAGTGTGATCACTGTAATAGCTTACGCTTTTAGATGAAATTGTCACACACTTCAACATGGTATCAAAGGCAAAGATCCTGAGATCGAATCTCGCCCGCCACCAATTATCTAAAAGAATTTACCCGTGCTTGAACCATGAAAAAAATCAGCCAGCAAGTGAGAGGGTGTGTAAAAATGTGCTCTCTCTCACGGCTTAAGCTTTGGTATAATATAGGTCACACACTTCAACATCCACTTTGTTCTAGGAGAAGACTAGTCAAGTGTGGTAATTTGTTCTAGGAGAAGACTAGTCAAGTGTAGGTAGATCTATTTCTAAATATGAATTTATAAAGTATTATAACATCAACTTCTCAAAGGTGTTCTTCAGTGTGTAAAGATGGAGTTCGATTCAGTGTTGTTGTACACAGCTTTGGGAGTAGGGATTTTAACACTTTGTAACATGCTTAAGAATGCAAATGGCTTGTTTTATTCAATCAAATTTAGTTTAATATCGCTTGCCTCCAGGTGCTATGGGCTGGCCATTCATTGAAAATATGATTCTTTTCTTCAAAATTTTCAAATCTTCCTGGCTCATTTGTATCTTACTTCGTCACTAGATACGTTCATTTGAAAGACCTCGATTTATGCGTAAAATATTGAACTATGAACTTAGAACTAAAACAAGGTGATTGGTTCAATAGTTGAAATCTGAGTCTTGAACCTATAGAATTGAAATCTTGGATCCTTCGTCAACTAACATAATGTTGTACTTAATAATCAATTTTGTTCATTTTTTTGGTCCATTGCTATGCAACTAATTAAATAATATCTGTTGAAGGTTCGGGCCATCAGTAGAGATGTACAAGGCATACATGTTTGGATCGCCAAACATCATCCTTACAACACCAGAAATATGTAAGAAAATCTTTATGGATGATGATAATTTTATTCAGGGGAAAATCGAACTCATCATCAGCTAGTATAGCTTCAAAGTTCAAACCAAGAAGACAAGCGTCTTCGTCGAATAACAACTCATATAAGGACACACGGATCGTTATCTTTCTACTTCGATTGTATAAACGAAATAGTGAAGAATTCAATTGAGTTATGTTGAAATTACTTATTTTGGGATTAGTTATTCTGATATTACTTATTTCTTTATTGATTGTTTAGTTTGTTGTATTAAAAATAACATATATTGCATAATTTCTAAAAAAAAATTACTTCTTTACAAAAATACTATCCACCTTATTTAATTAGTAGAAAAAGGGTTTGAGGGACCTCAAAGATGTTTTTGTCATTTTTATTATTTTATCTAGAGATAACTAATCTTGATATTATTATTCCACCATCTGAAAGGTATAACTTATCCCGTAATATTATTTCTAGTACTTTTGGCGTAACTTATCTCAAAATTAGTAATCAAATGAACAACATTAAATTTTTTGTCTCAGAACTATTTATGTTTCTTTTGTTAAAAATATTTTCCTGAATAAAGTATTTTTCAATGTTGGTTGGAGAATCAAACTTTTTACTGAAACATGCTTATTTAAAAATTCAATATTAGAAATACACTTATTCGGCGTTTGGACATTAAAAAAATGTGATATTTGGAAGCGGAAAAATAATCCACTTGAAAAATTGGTCAAAATCATCTCCTAATATACATTTTTTCAAAATTAGTAGAATGTATAACTACACCCTATTTTTAATTATTTTTTTTAAAAAAGTGAAATTTGTGGTAATAACCGGAAACTTATAGATTTTTATCATATACTTTAAAGTCTATAGTAGTCTCAAATTACTCCACCTTCTTCAAATTATATTTATCAAAATTATACTGAATATATTATTATTTACTTCGACAAGATAGGAGTCATGTGCGTTTATTGGTCATCAAGATTAGTGAAACATTGGTCAGATCATGTTTACTAATTTGGAGATGTGCCTCAAGAAGAGTGTAAATTAATAAAATAAATATTTGCTTGAATTTAAATGTCTCGAAATTTTTCAGTCCATTATCAGAAACTCTTTTTGAGAAAGACATCATATCTTGAATGTTACTACCAAATATTGATTCGATTTCAGAAGTATTGGACATATGTGTACAGAAAAAGTTAAATGAATATGGGCGTTAGAAAAACGGATCATATTTGGTGGCATCTTTTGTGTCGTACTTAACAATTTACGTATTAAATATTTTATCAGTCTCAATTTAGATACTCTTTATTTTTTTGTCGATTTATTTTCATATTTAATAACAATTCAATTTCAAATTTTCTATTTTACTCTTAATAAAATCATTTACCATCACATAATGCATATATCAAATAACAAATTTCAAAAGTCTTTTTCTTTTATTCTTAAATTTCCTAAAAAATCAAACATCTTCACATAAATATAGGCAGAGGGAGTAGTACACTGTTGAAAATATAATCAAATATTAAAAAGTGTGCTCACTATAACAGCTTACGCTTTTAGATGAAATGATCACACACTTCAACATGGTATCAGAATAGGCAAAGATTCTGAAATCGAATCTCGCCCGCCACCAATTATCTAAAAGAATTTACACGTATTTGGACCATGAAAAAAATCAGGCCAGCACGTGAGAAAACATGTAAAATTTTGCACTCTCTAACAGCTTAAGCTTTGGTATAAAATAGGTCACACATTTCAACATACACTTTGTTCTAGGAGAAGACTAGTCGAGTGTCGATACTTTGTTCTAGGAGAAGACTAGTCAAGTCTAGGTAGATCCATTTCTAAATATGAATTTATAAAGTATTTTAACTCCAACTCAAATCCATCAACTTCTCAAAGGTGTTCTTCAGTGTGTAAAGATGGAGTTTGATTCAGTGTTGTTGTACACAGCTTTGGGAGTAGTGATTTTAACACTTTGTGAAGGGTGTTATGGATCAAATAAAAATAAGATGAACATAATTCAATCGATTACAAGTACAGTTTCCAAATGTCGACAATTATGTCGTTCGACACCATTAACAACACTTAGTAAAACAAAAATTTTAAAGATTAAATGCAGTGGATTTAAAGAACACAAATGTTTAAAATTTTCATAAGTTATATAATATATATAACTTATGATGGTGAATGACCAAATGTATTGTATATATTATATACAATTATACAAATTCTTTTCTTTATAGATTTACAATATAAATTGAAAAGGAATTAAAAATTGAAGTCGCATATGACTTCTGCTTGAAAAATCTAACTAAATAGACATAGAAAACCTCTCATTACAATCGCTCCATACAAAACTAATCTAGAATCTAAACAGCAATTGTAATGTTGGATAGAATGTTGTCGACACACTCAGGCAACATATGTGATCTAGATTTCTGAGATGAAATCCTGAGAGCTCTTTTGGTATTTTTACATTCTGGTTCTGGATGATCGATTCACTGTTATGGCCTCTCTATTTATAGTAGAGAGTTCCCTTGAAAGTCTTATCGATC
Source organism: Anisodus acutangulus (assembly GCA_029783415.1). Taxonomy (NCBI): domain Eukaryota; kingdom Viridiplantae; phylum Streptophyta; class Magnoliopsida; order Solanales; family Solanaceae; genus Anisodus; species Anisodus acutangulus. The sequence continues at coordinate 85,790 of JAJAGQ010000035.1, read as the reverse complement.
GGTTGTGGAGGTTGAGGGAAATGTGGGTAGCTTGTGGTAGATGATTAAGGAGTGAAAATCTCAACAACTTTAACTTGTTCCTTACTCAACTTCTTCTCCAAGCTTTGACTCTTTCTCCCACATTTTACACAGCTCCAATTCACCATGCCTAAGTCATATTTACCTCATAGTAAAATCTTACTGCTTACCGTGAAGTAAAGCAAAACTGTTTTTTGAAGATGTTGGTCCGAATGTTATGACATTTGTCCCAACATTTTTATGCATTCAAATCAGTACTTCAGAAGATATGTTGAATCAAATGTCACAACACCAAATCCAACATTAACAATCTCCCCCTTTTTGCCTTTTTTCACAAAACACATTATAAACCTAAACTGACTTAGGATATTGAGACAAATATTTGTCCGACATTTGTGATCAATAATATCAATGATATTCTCCCCCTTAACCTGCGATGACTTTCAAGTAATCATGCGTGTACCGATTCATAGGATTAGAAAAGAAGAAAGATGTTAGCACATATATACATATCATCCACTTATATAGATTTATATACAGACCATAAAAAGAAATATTTCATTGTCCACATAAATCAATATTCATCATGTCGAACAGTTAACTGCTCAGATTGAACAACATTCACGACCCTCACACATTATTAACCAGTAGCAACAGCTCATCATACAACACCAGCAGCTTACATCAGCTTTCTACTCCTGCATAACTGCTTCTCTGCACATAATAGCAGCATCTAGCCTTCTTCCTAAGCCCCTTGCATCAGCACTTCCTCTGCTTCCCTCGGCTTCTGCAACATCATTTTCTCCCCCTTTTTGTGAAGAAAGCAGCAGCATGAAATGGTCTTTGGCTTGAATAAGAGCATTCCTCACAACATCAACCTCAAGGATTTATTGGTTGATCTTTGCAATTTGATTCACATGACATTCAGTAGATAGTGGAGACTGCTTTGGACCAGTGTTGCCAAGAATGTTGGTGACATTCCTGTCAACATCTGCACTATTTCCTTCCATTTTTCAGGGTAGATCGATGACTCTATCCCTACTCTACAAAACTGTTTTGTTTACTGTGTACAGTTCAGGAGTCTTCCTTAATGTGTCCTCTCTTTTAGGCTTAAGACTTTAGGTAGTTAAAACTTTGTATATCAGAGAGGGATAAGAGAGGATTGAGGTTGATTCATTTTTTGCCAAGTTGGCAACTTGATGGAAAATCATTTTGTCCAGATCAACTCTCAAATCTTTCCCAATTTTATACAACATTGTGGCTTGTTCTGTAGCTACAATTGACTCATTCATTAAAGGAAGCCAATTGTGTATAGCAATTTTGTGAAGGGTGGCAAACATGGCTTTTACTAAATTACTTCATCTCTATTATCTACTGCAGGGTCTGCTTCTCTAACATTCTCCTCAATATTTAATCTCATACATTGGTTTATAACAGTAGGTGTGAAAAAATATACTCTATTATAGAGATATACTGTCCCAAATTTCTTCAAGGAGGTATCCTCTATAGCAGAACTCAAATTAGCATAAAACAACCTACTATTTTATCAACATACGGTCCTTTCTCAGTAACAGATCTTAGGAGTTGTCTTTCTTTTAAGAACTCTACCAAACCATATTCTGAACATAAAGAAATGTCTAATACTTTTTCAGACCTAATAACTCTATTTTTGTACCAGTCTCAATTATTAAAATTAGTTTTAGAATAGAATTTTTCTGAGTAGATAGATACCTCAAGGTCTGAATCAGATTCGGTTTTGCTGGATGAAGTTGTTGTTTGTGTCTCTTCTGATGTTGGCTGAAATGTTGCCTAAGATGTTGTGGCATCAGTGGAAAAATTCAGAGCAACACTTGATTTTGCATATCTCAGAATTCCCTTTGAAAATAATTACTTCAATGGAGTTTCATCAGGAATTTCCTCATTTTATTGAGACATATCTTGCGGTACAGAAGCAGTTGGTTCTCTTTTATTCTCTTCAGTTGAGAGCACAAAGTCTGTGTCATCACCGTCACTACTCGAGCAAGCAGGTATAGATGTATCAAATCTAGACCTTTTGTTGCTCGACTCTTCACGAACTGTTATCTCAAACATTCTACTCGATCGACGAGTAGGGAAGGTGGAGGATCCTGGTCTCTTACCCAATGCTGAAATATCAGATGTTTCATCAACATCTATTGGATTGTTGTTATCACCTGGGTAGCTAATGTCTAAAGGTTCATCTAAACCTTTAAATACTATAGATTTAGACAAGTCCTCTGTGGATGGTGAAGAAGATAACCGCCCGGGTTGTTGAGGTTCATTTTTCGCAGATGATTCAGTGTTCATAGGAGGGCTTGTACTCATTGGGGTGTTGGTCGGAGTGTTGGCTGGAATGTTGGTTGATATTTGTTTTGACATTGGAGAGATTTCCATAGGTGAATATTGTGGAGAAAGTTTTTGGGAATATAGAGTTTGAGATTGAGAATGAAGTTTGGAATGGTAATGATTCCATCGGATAAGAGGGTGTATACCAGATGTGATTTTCCCTTTTTTCATGGGAAAATCGGAAATGATAAAAAATAGCAAATTAGAGGAATATTTATATACATGGCAAACCTTTCTAAGCAACAAAACTCCCTTAGTTTTAGGTATTTCATTTTTACACAATAACTTACACCTAAAATATTGGGATAAATATCACACTAGGAATAAAATATAATCTTATCATTTTAAATTTAGAAATTCCTATAGGCATATAATAGGGAGTAGGATCTGATATTTCAACGATCAGATAAGCACAACATCCCAACAGATATCACATTCTGAAAATTTCAACATCAATGTTGGCAACATTTTGGACGACACAAGTATTTTGATCCCACAAGAACTTTTCATTTTGGCAACAAATCAAGACACGTTTTATATGTATTTTATGAGTTTGACCACTGGACCAATGTAATATTTTTTCATCATGTCCTTGATCTAATCATAAAACACATACAAAAGATTTTTTGTGTCAAAAATAAGAATACTTATTTAGTATTCTCAAAATTCTGTTGAAGCACTCGATACTCCTATAGAATAGGAACGATATCTTTACAAGGGCTTTGCCCATTTTGCTCAGTTGCCAAGAATTTGTATAGGCTTTGCCTTGTTTTGATACTCTTTTTTTATGATATATATATATATATATATTCTTATTGAAGGATCATGCTTGTGTGACCAAAAGTTATGCACTATACAACAATAATAATCAGTTAGTGATATAACATAGGTAAATGTCACTCGAAATGTTAGACAATGTTTCAGCCGACATTCACCAAAAATGCCTTCATTTTAGAGATTACAAAGACCAAGAGATTTCTTCAAACTAAAAAACCTCTCACGGTCCAAAGTTTTTGTAAAAATATCAGCTAGTTGATTAAGAGTGTCAACATGTTCAATTTTAACTAGCTTCTTTTCAACTAAATCTCTTAAAAAGTGATGTCTAATATCGATATGTTTTGTACGTGAGTGCTGAACTAGATTTTTGGAAATATTTATAGCACTCAAATTATCACAGTACAAAATCAAAATATTGCTAGTAAATCCATAGTCGTTTAACATATGTCTTAGCCATATTAATTGAGAGTAACAACTTCCAGCTGCTACATATTCAAATTCAGCAGTTGAAAGTGAGACACCGTTTTGTTTACGACTATACCATAAAACAAGATTATTGTCAAGATAAAAATATCATCCACTTGTGCTTTTTCTATCATCCACATCTCCAGCTCAATCCGAGTCACTAAATCCTATTAAGTTAGGATTAGTGTCTTTGGAATACCAAATTCCCAACTCACATGTGCCAGCAACATATCTAACAATACGTTTCACGACATTTAAGTGGGATATTTTGGGACATGCTTGAAAACGTGCAAAAACACAAACACTAAACATAATATCTGGGCGACTAGCAGTAAGATAAAGAAGGCTACCTATCATAGATCGATATAATGCTGGGTCGACATTTTCACCAACATTATCCTTACATACCTTCTACGATGAACCTATTGGCGTTTTCATCTATTTAGCGTTCTCCAAACCAAATATTTTAACTAGATTCTTGGCATATTTATTCTGAGAGATGAAAATTCCATCTTCACATTGCTTTATCTGCAAGCCTAAGAAAAAAGTTAATACCCCAATCATGCTCATTTCAAATGTTGATGATATAGTTTCAACTAATGAATTTAGGTACGACTGTGAGGTCGACCCAAAAAATGTGTCATCCACGTAGATTTGAGCAATTATAACATCTACATCATGTCGTTTAATAAATAAAGTAAGATCAGCTTTGTCATGGTTAAAACCAAATTCAAGGAAGTTAGTTAAATGACCATACCTTACACGAGGGGCTTGTTTCAACCCATACAAAGCCTTTTGAGCTTGTACACAGAGCGTGGATAGTAAGGATCTTCAAATCCTTTTGGTTGTTCAACATAGACTTCCTTATCTAGATAACTATTTAAGAATGAGCCTTTTACATCCATTTGGTGTAAAGTAATTTTCAAACAACAAGCAATAGCAAGTAAAAGTCTAATTGACTCAATTCTAGCCACATGTGTGAATGTTTCGTCATAATCGATTCCTTCAACCTGAGTATAGCCTTGTGCAACTAGACGAGATTTGTTTCTAACAAATATTTTCGATTCATCTAATTTATTTTTAAAAATCCACTTAGTTCTAATTATATTTGTATTATTTGGGCGTGGAACTAAGTCCCAGACTTCATTTCGAGAGAATTGTTCAAGCTCTTCTTGCATTGCTTGAATCCAAAAATTATCTTTGAGTGCTTCTAAAATATTTTTTGGTTCAAAAGTAGATATAAAATAAGAAAGACTAACATCTTGGTATATGGTAGACATACACACATACCTTACCATTTCTCTGTAGTTGAGTGGTTCTTTCCCTCTTATTTTAATTCCTTCAAAAGCCCCCCTATCACCTGGCCCATGGGATGGTTCTTTCTAATCCTTGATGAGGGGTACCTTCGAACTTGATCTAGCAATTCAGTATTTGACTCCTCATCCATGACCTCTATGGTCTCTATTTCAGGTTCAGATGTTGTTTCGGGTGTGGCAACATTTGGGGCAACATCCGATTCTTCACCAGTCTACGCATTTTCCACTTTCAGACAATCTTCACAGACATTTTTACTTTTATGGCTAAGTTTGGGTAAGCCTTTAACCGCTTCATATGACACCAATTTCTCTAAATTGCGGTAGTTGACATGCCCCAACTTTTGATGACATAGTGTTGTGTCATTGACCTTAGCATTATTACATGTTTCTTGTCTTACAATAAGATAGCAATTGCCACCTGTTCTAGTACTTGTCATGACACATTCATTGGCTTCATTCGTAACCATACAAGCATTATTATTGAATTTTACCTCAAGATCGTCATCACACAGTTGGCTGATACTAAGCAAATTAGCCATTAAGCCCTCAACGTGTAACACATTTCTTAAGGCTGGAATATCAGTGACATTCAAGATCCATTTTCCAATTATCTTGCTTTTACTGACACCTCTAAAATTCATGTTTCCTCCATTGAATGACTTATATTTAGTCAAAAACCCTTTAGTTCCTGTCATGTAGCGAGAAGATCCACTATCGAAGTAGCAAAAACCTGAAATGTTAGTTCTTAATACAGTTATACAAACATTACAAGTTAAGTCTATTTTAGGAACACAAACTCTCTTAAAACATTTTTAAATTTTTCGCTCAGAAATGTTGCTTCGACAGTTATCTGAAATGTTGGACAACATTTTGCTCTCGGAGTGTTGAAGTTTGAAATGGTAAGGTTTTAAATGTCCATGGGAGTTACAATAACTGCACACAAACTTCAGATTATTCTTTGACGTATATGAGAAACTCTTATGCATCTCCTTTTCTTTTACAAAACATATTTTCTTATTATTATCAAAGAATTTAGAGCAGACAGTTTTAAGAGTATTTTTGTACCCAATTCCTGCATATGAAGGTTTACTAAAGTTAAAAATCTCATTCATTTTTTAAGTCCCCGTGTTGAGCTGTAACGTCCCGTACTTTGGGTTACAGTTTAAATCGCTAAGCATGTGTAAGAAGACCCGAACTTTAGAATTTATGTTATTTATGTATGCTAATAATGAGATTAGTATATAAAAGAATTAGACCCCGAAATAATTTTGGACACAACAAGTGTGACGACAGGGATCGGAAATAATTTGGCACGTGCATAAAGAGGTTATGGACTAGTGTCATATCACAAATTATGACATTAATTATATGAAGGTCATATAAGTTGTCAAGATTTAAGTGAATTGGGATAACGGAATTAATTATGTGTGTAATTGATTAATTGTCGGGTTAATGAATTAATAGGGGGGCAGGTGGAGTTGAAGCAGTGCACGTGTAACTCTTAAGTAATCACATAGTGACTAACTTAAGAGTCCTGATATGTGGCAGCTGTGAATGCCAACGATTTGGGGGGGGTATGGGGGAGTAAATCGTGTACATTTACATTAACTCCTCCCAATTCCTTTGGCTGCTTCTATAACAAAAAAAAACGTGCAATTGGTTTGGTTTGAAAAAAAAAAAAAAGAGAAGAGAAAGGAAGAGAGTACGAATTAATGGTAGGACTAGGATAGAAAAGCAGTAGTCTTGCTTGGAAAAAAATAAAAGGTGTTGATTCCATTATTATTCAAGGTATGTTAAGGCAAATTATTTTCTTCTCTTGGCATGTTCCATATAACCAAATATAATCGTGATATTGTTCCATAATTTATTATACTCCTAGTAGTTAAGAATATTCATATTATTGATTCATATGCTGAAAGCATATCTAAATATATTTCTAAGTCCTTATTGAGGCGTACGGAAAATGTGTTGATGTTTACAGTGTTAGGCAAGGGTGCAAGGATATTATGTCACTCGGGGTATTTTATTATCATTCATGCAATTTTACTTGCATTGCATTCATATATTACCCTGGACCACTGGTGATATGCACACTACTATATGGTAAATATTATATATGTAGGGGATTTAGAAAAAGGGGAAAGGCGTTATATACGCACACCACCTGCAGCTGGTAATCACAAAAGAGCCCTAAGAGGCCAATATGATGGGATGATGTGATGATGTGATGTGATGCATATATGGCTTATTGAGACGGGTTGCACGATCCGCAACACTAACATATATTAGGACGGGTTGCACGATCCGCAACACTGCCATATATATATATATATACCGCACTTGCATCATGCATATGTTAATTAACCATTACATGGTATGATGCCCACAGAGGCTGTCATGGTAAGGAAATTGCCCGATGAGGCCAATAAATATGGACACTGCATTGTACATAATATGTAAAAAAACAAAAGTGTATTAGGGCCCTTAGAGACAGTTCATGTTGGTCAGTTATCTTTGTTTCAGTCATTGATATATTCCTGTTATGTTGTTATATATGCCTGACATACTCAGTACATCAGTCGTACTAACGTCCCTTTTGTCGGAGGACGCTGCGTTTCATGCCCGCAGGTTAGCATAGGCAATGCGACGGCCCACACGAATAGGTTGCAGATTTTCGTGAATTTTGAAAGCACTCCTCTCTTTTCGGGGTGTCGGTCTGATTTTGGTATGATACATTTTTTCGTATCTATATGGGTATGGCGGGGCCTTGTCCCGACCTTTGACATTGCTACTCTTAGAGACTTGTAGACAGGTGTCATGTGTGTAGTAGTTTTGCATGGCCTTGTCGGTCTTGGTACATGTATATATATAAGTTGGTTACCTGGTTATTCATAATTTTCTATCGGCTTAGTCAGTAATTAATTACGAGTAGGTGTTGGATGTACGGTTGGCGGTACCCAACGGGTGAGGTCTGGGTTCCCATCGCGGCCCTCTAGTTTGGGTCGTGTCAAACTTGATATCAGAGCGTGTCTGTCCTAGAGAGTCTACAAGTCATGTCTAGTAGAGTCTTATTTATGGTATGTTGTGCACCATACTTATAAACAGGAGGCTATCTGACATTTTAGGGATGGTTCATATTCTTTCATCTCATAAATCGTGCTATAGAACTGAGTTATAAGAATTTCACTCCTAATCCATTTCGTGCTTATGATTCCAGCGATGCCTACCGCAAGAAAGTCTAAGAGTGTGAGGGAATTGAATATGGCCGCGGGCGAAGGTACCAGCCGATTACCACCCGTTAGCGAGGGCCAGAGTGAGACCCTCGGTACGACTCCTTCGTATGGTTCCCACGGTACATCACCATCAGAGAAGATTGGTGGAGCGGCATCACCTTTAGTTCCTCCACATGATAGACCATACGTGGATCTTGATATGCGAAGTACTGTTCAGTTATTGACACAATTGGTGGCCATTCAGGCCCAGCGTCAGGTCCGTAGTCCTTCTGACAGAGCTGCTAGTGCAAGAGCTAGGGATTTCATCAATCTGGACCCTCAGGTATTCACATGAACAGACTTGAACGCGGACCCGTAAAATTTGTTGGATCAAGTACAGCACACCTTACGGGTGATGGATGTTACCGATGTAGAGTCGATAAAGTTTGCTTCTTATAGACTGCGGGATGTCGCAGTAACATGGCTTGATACATGGGAGAAATCTAGGGGACCTTGTGCTCCACCAGTACAATGTAGAAAATTTTCAGAGGCATTCCTATAACACTTTCTGCTAGTTGAGCTTCGACGGGCCAGATAGGACAGGTTCCTATGTCTTGAACAAGACAGCATGAGCGTTCGGGAATATAGCTTGTAGTTTAATTCCTTGGCTCGATATGCTCCTACAATTATAGTTAAAATGAGTGACCAAGTACACAGGTTCGTTACTGGTTTGGGGCCACACTTGGTCAACGAGTGTAATATAGCTTCTTTGAATCTGGATATGGATATTGCTCGCATCCAAGCTTATGCACAGAACCTGGAGGATCGCAAGAGGCAACAATGAATTAATCGAGAGTGTGATAGGGGCCAGCATAAAAGGGCTCAGTCTGTAAGTGACGTGAGTGACTTTGGAGGTGGGCCTAGGCCACAACCTTACAGAAGACCATCTTACCCAGCAGCCGGCTCATCATTGCCATCTTCAGGATCGATGGCTAATCATTATACTCAAATGGGATTAGGCTAGAGTTTATAAGCACTAGGATCTTTTTATAGAGGGAATTCTATGCAAATGAGGCCGCCATTGGCTCGATGTGGGCAGTGTGGTGGAACCCATGCAGGGCCATGCCAACAAGAGGGAAGAGCATGCTATTCTTGTGGGGAGCGTGGTCATATAGCGCGAGATTTTCCAACAAAAAGTGAAGGTGATAGAGCTCAGTCGGTCGGATCTGCAGCAACTTCATCCCAATCAGTACGCCTGTTAGGACAGAGTCAGCAGGCATTATCTGGCCGAGGTAGAAGAAGGGGCCAGAACCATACTTATGCACTAATGGGATGACAGGATCAGTAATCCTCACCTCATGTCATTACAGGTACGCTATCAGTTCTCTCACATAATGTGTACACATTGTTAGATCCAGGCTAAAATTTATCATATATTACTCCTTTCGTTGCCTGTAAATTTGGTATGGATCCTGAGTTGATAATGGATTCATTTGTGGTATCTACACCAGTTGGTGAATCGGTAATCTCTAGACGGGTCTATCAAAATTGTGCAGTATTGGCCTGTAGTCATCATACCCTAGCAGATTTAGTAGAATTAGAAATGGTTGACTTCGATGTTATTATGGGCATGGATTGGTTAGCGTCATGCTACGTTAATGTTGAGTGCTGAACAAAGATTGTTAGATTCCAATTTCCTGGCGAGCCGGTCCTTGAATGTAAAGGTAATACGACAACGTCAAAATGTATGTTTATTTCATACCTCAAGGCAAGAAAGATGATCTCCAAAGGGTATATATACCATTTTGTTCAGGCAAGAGATGTCGATGTTGAACCACCTAGTTCTCAATTAATTCTGGTGGTCAATGAATTTCTTGATGTATTCCTAGATGAACGTTTAGGCCTTTCTCCTGAAAAGGACATTGAGTTCGGTATAGATGTATTGACAGACACTCAACCGATATCTATTCATCCTTATAGGATGGCTCCAGCTGAATTGAAAGAATTGAAGGAGCAATTAAAGGATTTGCTCGAGAAAGGCTTTATTAGGCCTAGCATATCTCATTGGGGCATGCCGGTATTGTTCGTACGAAATAAAGATGGCTCATTACGGATGTGTATCGATTATCGGCAGCTGAATAAAGTCACTATCAAGAATAAGTACCCTCTTCCTCGAAGTGATGATTTGTTTGACCAGTTACAAAGTGCGAAGTTTTTCTCAAAAATTGACCTAAGGTCGGGGTACCATCAGCTAAAGGTTAAGGAGAAGGATATTCCGAAGACGGTCTTCAGGACAAGGTATGGGCACTTTGAGTTCCTAGTAATGTTATTTGAACTTATAAATGCACCAGCAGCATTTATGGATCAAATGAATAGCGTGTTCTGCCCATTCCTGGACGTATTTGTTATAGTATTTATAGATGATATTCTGGTTTACTCTCACTCAGAAACAGAGCATGTGGATCACTTGCGAATAATACTACAAACGCTCCAAGACCATAAGTTGTATGCAAAGCTATCCAAATGTGAGTTTTGGATGAAGTCAGTGGCTTTTCTTGGTCATATAGTGTCAGACGAGGGTATAAGAGTTGACACTCAGAAGATTGAAGCGGTGAAGAATTGGCCAAGGCCCACGACTCCAACAGAGGTTCACAGCTTTTTGGGCTTAGCCGGCTATTATAGAAGGTTTGTAGAAGGATTTTCTACCATGTCGGCACCACTAACGAAGTTAACACAAAAGGCTATAAAATTCCAATGGTCTGATGCTTGTGAGCGGAGTTTCCAGGAGTTAAAAGATAGATTAACATCGGCACCAGTCCTTACTCTCCCAGAGGGTCCAGAAGGTTATGTTGTGTATTTTGATGCCTCGGGAGCAAGTTTAGGATGTGTGCTAATCCAACATGGTAAAGTGATTGCCTATGCTTCAAGGCAATTGAAAAAACATGAGAAAAACTATCTGACGCATGATCTAGAGTTGGCTGCAGTAGTATATTCACTGAAGATTTGGTGGCACTATTTATATGGTGTTCATGTGGACATTTTTATGGATCACAAGAGTTTACAATACATATTCAAACAAAAGAGCTGAATTTGAGGCAAAGAAGATAGCTTGAGTTATTGAAGGATTATGATGTGGACATCTTATATCACCCTGGAAAAACTAATGTTGTAGCAGACGCGCTCAGCCGTAAGTCAATGGTTAGTTCGATGCAGTGCAAGTCAAAAGGAAGGAATTGGTAAGAGAGCTTCATCAGTTAGCTAGTTTGGGAGTCTGACTAGTGGATTCGGAGGATGGCGGGTTTGTGGTCCAGGATGTGTCAAGATCATCCCTTATATCAGAAATTAAGGAACATCAATGGGAATACCCTAGGTTGAACAAGATAAGAGAGGGCATTCAACAGAAGAAGACCACGACCTTTGAGATTGACGAACAGAGAACTCTCCGGCACAAGGGTCATCTATGCGCTCCAAATGTAGCAGGATTATGGGATAGAATTATGATGGAGATTAATGGTTCACAGTACTCAATTCATCCAGGATCAACTAAAATGTATCATGATCTCAAGAGTATTTATTGGTGGAATCACATGAAGAAGAGCGTGGCAGAGTTTGTGGCTCAGTGCCCCAATTGTCAGCAGGTAAAAATAGAACACCAAAAGCCTGGTGGCTTGACTCAGAACATTGAGATTCCGATATGGAAATGGGAAATGATTAATATGGACTTCATTACAGGATTACCTCGTTCCTATCAGAAATTTGATTATATTTGGGTAATTGTTGATAGACTGACCAAATCAGCTCATTTCTTGCTGGTAAAACTACCTACACCGCCAAAGATTATGCGAAGTTATATATTAAGGAGATTGTTCGACTTCATGGTGTACCTATTTCTATTATATCTGACCAAGGTGCTCAGTTTACAGCTAACTTCTGGAAATCGTTTTAGAAAGGGTTACGCACCCGAGTTAATTTGAGTACGGCTTTCCATCCTCAGACAGACGGTCAAGCTGAGTGAACGATTCAGACGCTCAAGGACATGTTACGAGCTTGTGTGTTGTACTTTAAGGGAAGTTGGAATGATCACTTACCCCTTATTGAGTTCGCGTACAATAACAGCTATCACACCAGTATTAAAATGGCTCCATATGAGGCCTTGTACGGACGAAGATGTATATCTCCTATTGGATGGTTCGAGATAGGTGAATCAGAGTTATTTAGACCTGACTTGGTACACCAAGCCATAGAAAAGGTAAAATTTATCAAAGAACGGTTGTTAATAGCTCAGAGTCGTTAGAAGTCATATGCAGATGTGCGACGGTGAGACTTAGAATTTCAGGTGGACGACTGGATATTTTTGAAGATTTCGCCGATGAAGGGTGTAATGAGATTCAGAAAGAAAGGAAAGCTTAGTCCAAGGTATATTGGGTCATATCTCATAATTCGACGAATTGTCCAGGTAGCATATGAGTTAGACATACTATCGGAGTTGAAATGTGTTCATCCAGTCTTCCATATTTCCATGTTGAGAGCATGTGTTGGAGATCCTTCTCGAATTGTACCAATTGAGAATGTGCAGGTTACAGAGGATCTGTCATATAAAGAAATTCATGTTACTATCCTAGATCGACAAGTATGTAAGCTGAGGACTAAGGAAGTAGCGTCTGTAAAACTTCTATGGCGAAATAGGAACGTGGAAGAGGTGACATGGGAAGCGAAAGAGGAAATGATGTGCAAATATCCACACTTATTTCGGACTAATATCGAGATTTCAAGGAAAGCCTAAGGTAAATTCCAAATTCCTGTCATGGTATTTAATAATTGTGTATTCGGGTTACGTAACGGGGATTAGATATGTTACCCCACCATTTGAGGACGAATGTTTCTAAGGGGGGAAAGATGTAATGTCCCATACTTTCGGGTTACGGTTTAAATCGCTAAGTGTGTGCAAGAAGATCAGAAGTTTGGAATTTATGTTATTTATGTATGCTAATAATGAGATTATTATATAAAAGAATTAGACTCCGTAATTTAGACATAACAAGTGTGACGACGGGGATCGGAAATAATTTGACACGTGCATAAAGAGGTTATGGATGGACTAGTGTCATATCATAAATTATGACATTAATTATATGAAGGTCCTATAAGTTATCAAGATTTTAAATGAATTGGGATTACGTAATTAATTATGTGTGTAATTGATTAATTGTCGGGTTAATGAATTAATAGGGGGGACAGGTGGAGTTGAAGCAGTGCACGTGTAACTCTTAAGTAATCACATAGTGACTAACTTAAGAGTCCTGATATGTGGCGGCCGTGAATGCCAACGATTTGGGGGGGCTTAGTGTTATACGGGGGAGTAAATCGTGTACATTTACATTAACTCCTCCCAATTCCTTTGGTTGCTTCTATAACAAAAAAAACGTGCAATTGGTTTGGTTTGGAAAAAAAGAGAAGAGAAAGGAAGAGAGTACGAATTAATGGTAGGACTAGGATAGAAAAGTAGTAGTCTTGCTTGGAAAAAAAATAAAAGGTGTTGGTTCAGATATTATTCAAGGTATGTTAAGGCAAATTATTTCCTTCTCTTGGCATGTTCCATGTAACGAAATATAATCGTGATATTGCTCCATAATTTATTCTACTCCTAGTAGTTAAGAATATTCATGTTATTGATTCCTATGCTGAAAGCATGTCTAAATATATTTCTAAGTCCTTATTGAGACGTACGGAAAATGTGTTGATATTCACAGTGTTAGGCAAGGGTGCATGCATATTATGTCACTCGGGGTATTTTATTGTCATTCATGCAATTTTACTTGCATTGCATTCATATACTACCCTGGACCACTGGTGCTATGCACACTACTATATGGTAAATATTATATATGTAGGGGATATGGGAAAAAGGGGAAAGGCGTTATATACGCACACCACCTACAGCTGGTACAAACTATCACAAAAGAGCCCAAAGAGGCCAATATGATATGATGATGTGATGATGTGATGTGATGCCTATATGGCTTATTGGGACGGGTTGCACGATCCGCAACACCAACATATATTGGGACGGGTTGCATGATCCGCAACACTGACATATATATATATATATATACCGCACTTGCATCATGCATATGTTAATTAACCATTACATGGTATGATGCCCACAGACGCTGTCATGGTAAGGAAATTGCCCGATGAGGCCAATAAATATGGATATTGCATTGTACATAACATGTAAAAAAAAGTGTATTAGGGCCCTCTGAGGCAGTTCCTGTTGGTCAGTTGTTTTTGTTTCAGTCATTGGTATATTTATGTTATGTTGTTATATATGACTGGCATACTCAGTACATCAATCGTATTGACGTCCCTTTTGTTGGGGATGCTGCATTTCATGCCCGCAGGTTCGCATAGGCATGGCGACGGCCCACGCGAATAGGTTGCAGATTTCCGCATATTTTGGAAGCACTCCTCTCTTTTCGGGGTGTCGGTCTGATTTTGGTATGATACAGTTTTGCGTGTCTATGTGGGTATGGAGAGGCCTTGTCCCGACCTTTGATATTGCTACTCTTAGAGGCTTGTAGACAGGTGTCCTGTGTGTATTAGTCTTGCATGGCCTTGTCGGCCTTGGTACATGTATATATATAAGTTGGTTACCTGGTTGTTCATAATTTTCTTTCGGATTTATCCGTAATTAATTATGAGTAGGTGTTGGATGTACGGTTGGCGGTACCCGGCGGGTGAGGTCCGGGTGCCCATCGCGGCCCTCCGGTTTGGGTCGTGACATGAGCTTATGAAAGGTAGCTTCGGTTAAATCCAGTTTTGCACTGGTCTTACCAAATTAAATATCAACCTCTAGTCGAGTTATTGTGCCTTTTAGATCTACATTCTCACGAGTTAAAGATTTTACCTTTGTGTCAAGTTACTTGGATTCTATGATTAAGGCTTTTCAATATCATCTTTGGAATCAACTTGATCCACACAATCAGTCTCACTAATAGAAATAAAACCACTAAAGCAATTAACATCATAATAGTTATAGAATTCATACCTCTCGGATGTCGTTGGGAATGTAGATGTCATTGCTAATGTTGAGGCAAATGTTGTGACATTTGAGACAACATTGTCGATAACATCTTCATAGTCTGATAGATATTGATCGAAAACAGTAGCCAGCATTGGTTGTGATTTGACTTCTTTATCTCCTTCCTCTTCTCCCTCGTCGTCACTAAGAAAAAGCCATAGACTCTTACTAAATTTTCTAAGCGTATTTGCACATTCATTAGCATAATGACCCCCAACCTGAGCATGCATGACATTGCACATACTCAAGTTGTTTGGGATCACATTTGGTACGATCTGAGTTGGTTTTTCTCAGTTGGTTTCCTTTTTGTACATTTGGAAGGAATCTATTGGGCTTTTGATTGAACACTTGGTTTTGGTGCTCTTTAGATTTAGATTGATTTCTCTCATTGTTGAACTTCCTCACCATCAAATTGTATTTTCGAGTGAGTAAGACAATATTTGCACCTTCACCAATTTCTTCAAGACTCTTATCCTCTTCTTTGATTTGACTCTCCGAGGATTGAACTTAAAGTGCCACATTTTTTCTTTTATACAATTTCTTTTGATTCTCAATGTTCATCTCATAAGTTTTGAGTATGCTCATCAAGGAATGAAGGTCCATTGTGGCAAGATTGTGAGCTTCTTCAACAGCACATATCTTTAAATTGAAATTTTCAGGAAGAGAATAGATAGCCTTTTCAACAAGTTGAGTGTTGGTTAACGGTTCACCAAACACTTGACATTAATTTGAGATGTCAATCAACTTTTCAAAGTAAGATTCAATATCATCCGCTTCTTTCATCCTTAAACGTTCATATATACTTATGAGCATGCGTAGCTTTGTTCGACGAACACATCGAACTCATCATCATCTAGTATAGCTTCAAACCAAGAAGACAAGCGTCTTCGTCGAATGACAACTCATATAAGGACACACAGATCGTTATCTTTCTACTTCGATAATACTTATTTCTTTATTGATTGTTTGGATTGTTGTATTAAAAATAACATGTATTGCATAATTTCTAAAAAAAAATTACTTCTTTACAAGAATACTATCCATCTTATTTAATTAGTAGAAAAAGGGTTTGAGGGACCTCAAAGATGTTTTTATCAATTTTATTATTTTATCTAGAGATAACTAATCTTGATACTATTATTTCACCATTTGATAGGGATAACTTATCCCGTAATATTATTTCTAGTACCCTTGGTGTAACTTATTGTTGGGTCCGAGGCTACGGATAAGCAAGAATATGTAAGAATAAAGCAGTAACAGCTAAAGTAATTAAAACAGTTTCTGGATGTTGCCTTTATGTTGTGTCAACATCTGAGGCAACATTGTGATAAAACAGTTATAAACTTTTATAGAGTAAATGCAGCGAAAAAGTAAAGAGACACAAGGTTTATATTTTCAAGGGTATATATTAATATATCCCTCAAGGGTATATATTAATATATCCCTTGATGGTCAATGACCAAAGAATTGTATAAATTATATACAATTACAAATGAATTTCTTTTTACAAGATTGAACAATAAATGCGAAAAAGAAATTACAAACAAAAGTGAAGTCGCAGATGACTTCAGTCTAAAGTTAAAAGATCTAAAAATCCAAATACAACATCTTCATTACTATTGCTTGAAATATAAGCTTGATCTAGAATCTGAGCAGCAGTAGTAATGTGGACCTAGATGTTGTTATACTACTTTAAGCTAAGTGTGTTGATCCAGTTTCTAAGGTGAATATCCGAGAGCTCTCTTGGTAATTCTTCTCGTTCAATTCTGGATATCGATACTCTGAAGTTCCCTTCTATTTATAGTGTGGAACTTCCCTTGAAATCCTCACTGGTTGGTTGCGGAGGCTGAGTAAAAGAAGGCTTCAGCTTGGACCGGTTCTTGCTCCTTCAAAAGCTCAACGTTCTGGACTTGGTATTCACGTTGCTTCCTCTCCAAGCTTTGACTGTTTCTTTTACCACATTTTAAACACAACATCATTGTTAGTTTGTCTATGTCATTTTTTACTCACTGTAACACAATCTGTTTTGACCGGAAGAATAGGCAAAATCGTTACAGGGATATTGTCAGGAATGTTGTCACAACATCGCAGGCAACATTCTTATTTTCATAAGATGTTGTCCTGAGCATTTACAGATGTTGTCACAACATCCATCCAACATCAACAATCTCCCCCTTTTTGCCTTTCTTCACAAAACTCCATACGAAGCGAAAATGACTAGGATACTGATTCCCGATGTAGTCCTTACATTCCAAGAATCACTGATCCCCTTAACCTGCAGTAGTAAATTTCAAGCAGTGTTATATCGATGATTTGATTAGATAGGAGTTATGTTCTGTTAGTCGTGACTTACTTATGGCAACTGCGTAATCAGTCTGCAGTAACGATTCATAACAATCCACATTAGGCAAACATATATAAACTGTTTTGAAAGCAGTCACAATGTCTGCAAGAACAGACCAAATGTCTCAAAGTAAAATAGTACAAACACAAATAATATTCCAAATGTCAGTAATGTTAGTATATCCATTATTCAAATAAACATTCATCATTGAATCAACACTCCATTCAATCAGCATAATCATCCTTGACTAGAGTAATCAAGTCACAATAGCTTCCAGTCGCTTTCTGTGATCGATCACTCTGTGCAGCACCATCTTCATCTCCATAGCATCAGAAGTAGTCATCAATCATCTCAACTCCTCTCCCTGCATCATTGCTGCACTTTATCGAGCAGCTCCCCTGTCTGTCGCTTCCAAAGAACAAAGATCGACCATCAAAGATCATCTCCCCATTTTTGTGAAGAAAGTAAGCCCATATAATAGTTCATGGCTCGCACTAGTTCTTGAATTTGTCTGTCAAGTTCAGCAATGTGTTTTCGTAGCCAGCCTTTGGACATTGGGACCTGTCCTTGAGCAATGTTGCCAGAAATGTCGGCAACATCCTTTGATGTGTTAGTGTCCCATTCATCTTTCTTCCAGGGCAGGTCAATAACCCTGTCCCTACTGTTAACAATTGCTCGTTGTACTGAGTAAACCTCTAAGGCTGGACTCAACTTTTCTCCTTTTGGAGTCTTAAAACCTTGGTTGAGCAGGATTTGAAAAATCAATGAGGGGTATGGAAGGGTAGAGTTGCTTTTTTTCTGCCAAGTTGACATCATGGTTGAATATAAGTGTTCCTACGTCAAATTTTTGATTCCTTCCAATCTTAAAAAGCAGTGATGCTTGATCAAGGGTCACTACTGTCTTGTTGAGGGAGGGTAGACAGTTGTATATAGCAAGTTTGTGCAAAGTGGCAAACAAGGCAGTGAGTTTCGACACAGGGCTGCGAGGAGCACAAACAGTGATCAAATTCCCTGTGAGGTACTTGATCATTGAATTTAGTTCCTCCACAGTGGGGTTTGGTTGAGGTTCTCTTTCACTAATAATTATCCCAAGAGTGGAGTTGATGATATTAGGTGTAAAATTGTATACCTTGTTGTATATGTACACTTTTCCAAATTTCTTTGAGGTTGTGTCCTTAATATCAAGCGTCAGATTAGCATAGAACACCCTAATCACCTTCTCACAATAAGGATTCTTACCAGATACAGATCTTAAGATGTTTCGACTACTTAAAAAATCAACTAAACCATTTTTGGAGAATGAAGTTAGGTCAATCACCTTCTCCCCTCTAACTCCTCTATTTTTAAACCAATTCCAGTTACTGGAGCATGATTTAGTTTGAAACATGGAAGAGGAGGGAATTACCTCAGAATCTGTTTCAGATTCTGTGTTTACTTGTTCGGATGAGGTGGCTGCAGGTGTTTCCTCGGATGTTGGGGCAACATAGTCTGGGTCCATTTTCTCGTCTGTTGCCCTTGATGTTGAGGCAACATTTTTATCAAAATTCCAGTATGTTCTATGGACCCCTTTAGGAATGAAGTTTCGTAGAGGTGTGTCATTAGACATCTCTTCTTCTTCTTCTTTTTCCTTCTCCGTTTCTACTTGTGGAGTGGAAGTTGATGGAGTTCTGGAGGAACTGGGCACACTGAAATTGGTGTCAGTGCTGCTGCTTGTGGTAGTATCAACAGGGAAAGTCGACTCTTCCCTGGATCTTTTGGCAGACTGGTATTCACCGAATTAGTTTTCAAAAACCCTTTTTGACCTTCGCGTCGGAAATGTCAATTTTGAGGCAAAGTTTGAGAAATCAGATGTTGCGTCAACATCGATTGGGTTTTCATTATCGCCTGGGTAGCTCACCTGTAATGTCTTATCTGAACCAAACAAGATCATAGCATGTGTGCAGTCCTCCTCGACTGGTCTCAAGTCATTGATGGAAGTATAATGCTTGTAAACCTTGTTGTTATTTGCTGGACTAGTCGACATTGTAGAGTAATCTTTGGTGTTTATGGATTTTGGGGACACGGACATCGGAGAGGGTTTTGAAGGATTGGGCGTGTTGGAGAAGCTTTGGGTTTTGAGAGATGACAATGTTGTTTAGGCTGCCATGGTTTGATGGATTGATAGTCGGCTGATGTGACAATTTCAAGACAAAAATGGGAGGTTTTATTATGGCAAAGTATACTTACACTCAAACTTCTTTTCCTTAAATTTAGATTGTATAGAAGAATAAAAACTCTTTACACACCTAAAATAAGGATTGTCATAGCACATATCATCATTTAAAAAAATGGTCATCCAGAATTTTTGGACTTTCAGTTAAAGACAGAGACATTTTAAATACCAAAAATAGGAATAAAATAAGATAAACAAGATTGATCAATGTACTGGAACATGATGTTGTTGATGATGTTGGCAACATTTCAAAGTTAAACAAGCATTATGAGACTCCAAGGATTTTCTGATTTGGCAGATGATATTTCCGTACATGTTCCCTATGAGACTGATCGCTGGACTAATGTAACATTTTACCATTGTCCTTAATCAACTTAGTTGAACACATACAAATTTAAAAAAATATTGAGGAATTTTCAACCTTTTTGAAGCACGTGGTACTCCTATAGAATAGGAACGATACCAATCTTAGAGCTTTGCTCTTTTGTATACATTCAAATCTTTTAGTAAAGGTTTCGCCTTCATATCTTGTCCTTTTAGAGTCATGCTTGAATCTTTTGAAAAAAAAAGTGCATCATCACTACAACACTTATCATGTATATTGACTCAACAGTAAATGTTACCCAGAATGTTAGGACAACATTTCGAACAACATCTACCTAGTCTGTCTTATTTTCAAAGAAAATAGAGACCAAAAGATTTTTTCAAGCTAGAAAATTTCTCATGATCCAAAGGTTTGGTAAAAATGTTAGCCAGTTGAAAAAGAGTATCAACATGTTCGATTTGAACTAACTGTTTTTCCACTAAGTCTCTTAAAAAATGATGTCTTATGTCTATGTGCTTTGTACGTGAATGCTGAACTGGATTTTTGGAAATATTAATAGCACTCAGATTATCACAATACAAAATCATGGAGTTATTAGATATGACATAGTCATCTAGCATATGTCGTAACCAAATCAGTTGAGCACAACAACTTTCGGCTGCCACATATTCAGATTCGACAATCGAGAGTGATACACAATTTTGTTTACGACTGTACCATGAGACTAGATTATTGCCAAGATAGAAACACCCACCACTAGTGATTTTTCTATCGTCTTTATCACCGGCCCAATCCGAGTCACTATATCCTATTAGATTAGGATTAGTGTCTTTGGAGTACCAAATTCCCAAGTCACTTGTACCGGCAACATATCGAACGATACGTTTCACATCTTTAAAATGAGATACCTTAGGACTGGCTTGGAACCTGGCGCAAACACATACGCTAAACATGATATCGGGGCGACTGGCAGGAAGATATAGAAGGTTACCTATCATAGATCGGTATAATGTTGGGTCAATATCTTGTCCAACATCGTCTTTACATACCTGTTGCGCAGAGCCCATTGGAGTCTTCATGTGTTTAGCATTTTCCATACCAAATCTCCTAACAAGATTCTTGGCGTATTTTCTTTGAGATACAAAGATCCCATCTTCATTCTGTTTAATCTGCAAGCCTAAGAAAAATGTTAGTTCTCCAATCATGCTCATCTCAAATGTTGTCGACATTGCTTCGACAAAAGACTTTACTAATGATTCTGTAGTCGAACCAAAAACAATATCATCAACATAGATTTGAGCTATTATTACATCTACACCGTGTCTTTTAATGAATAATGTTCTGTCAGCTTCTCCACGGGTAAAACCAAACTCAACAAGGAAGTTAGTTAGAAGACCATACCATGCACGTGGTGCTTGTTTTAGTCCATACAATGCTTTCTTGAACTTGTACACATGATGTGGATGGTGAGGATCCTCAAATCCCTTTGGTTGTTCAATATAAACTTCTTTGTCCAAGTATCCATTGAGGAAGGCACTTTTAACGTCCATTTGGTGCAAGGTAATCTTTAGATAGCAAGCAATAGCAAGAAGCAATCTTATTGACTCAATTCTAGCCACAGGAGCGAAGGTCTCGTCATAGTCGATACCTTCTACTTGTGTATATCCTTGAGCAACAAGTCGAGCTATGTTCCTGACAATCTTCCCTAACTCATCTGATTTGTTTTTGAATATCCACTTGGTCCCTATAACATTTGTGTTGTTGGATCGTGGTACCAAGTCTCAAACCTCATTTCGGGCAAATTGTTCAAGCTCCTCTTGCATGGCTTGAATCCAAAAATTATCTTTTAATGTTTCCCCAATATTTTTAGGTTCCAAAGTAGATGTAAGACAAGAGAGACTTACATGTTGATATATGGTGGACATGCACACATACCTTACCATTTTTCGGTAATTTACTAGCTCTTTCCCTCTTGTACGCCTCTCCTCAAAAACTCCCCCTATCATCTGGTCTGGTGGATGGTTCCTTCTAATCCTCGATGGAGGGTCTCTTATCACTTGATCATTCAGTTCAGTAGCAGATTCCTCCTCGATTTCATCCCATGTGTTCTCTTTTTGAGGTTCAGATGTTTCTTCTGATGTTGGGACAACATCTGGGACTACATCTGTTTCTTCAGTGGGTTGCTCCTCTTCAACTGTAACCACAATGTTGTTTTCTGAAGATCTACCAGATATATCCAGCAGGTCATCGAAAATAACATTGACAAATTCTTGTATGGTCTTTGCCCGAAGATTGTATATTCGATAAGCATGGCTATTTTGAGAGTAGCCAACGAATATTCCCTTGTCACTCTTAGAGTCAAATTTGGCCAGTTTATCCCTGTCATTAAGAATATAGCACACACACCCAAAGACATGAAAGTACCACACTGTAGGTTTCTTTCCATTTAACAGTTCATAGGGTGTCATCTTGGTCTCTGGCCTTAAATAGATTCTATTAGTTATGTGACATGACATGTTCAAGGCTTCTGCCCAAAACCTTTTTGGCAATTGTTTAGAACTTAACATAACTCTAGCCATTTCCTATAGAGTTATGTTCTTTCTCTCGGCAACCCCATTTTGTTGTGGTGTTTTGATGCCGAAAATTCATGGAATATGCCTTTCTTTTCACAAAATTTTACAAAGGTTTGATTTTCAAACTCCTTTGCATGATCAGATCTAATTCTGAAAATCGAAGAATAAAATAGATTTTTAATTCTAGAGTAAAGTGTTCTAAACATCTCAAAGGTTTGTGATTTTTCTTTTAAAAAATAGATCTAAGTGAATCTGGAAAAATCATCTACTATCACATAAGAATATCTCATTCCTCTTAGGCTATCTACCTCGATTGGACCCATACGATCCATATACAATAATTGGAAATAATGAGACGTACCTGAATATTGTCCGTGACGTTGGACAACATTATGAGAGACTCGGGTCTGCTTTCCTTACAAACAATCTTCACACAGTGTTTTATCTTTTGGATCCAGTCTGGGAATGCCTCTGATAGCTTCAAATGAGATCAGTTTCTCCAAGATGCCGTAGTTGACATGTCCCAACTTTTGATGCCAAAGTGTCAGGTCACCTACCTTTGCGGAGTTGCAAAACTCTTGTCTACCGACTAGATTGCAATTATCTTCCGTTCAGGTTCCTGACATGACAGATTTATCTGCAAAATCCGTAACTTTGCATCCAAGCTTGTTGAATATCACCTCGAGATCATCATCACATAGTTGGCTTATGCTAAGAAGATTAGCAACCAAACCTTCTACATGAAGGACATTTTTCAAGGCTGGTACATCCGGAACATTAAGAGTTCCTTTACTAATTATCTTACTCTTACTTCCTCCTCCAAAGGTCACGTATCCTCCATTGAATGCTCCATACTCCTTCAATAGGCTTTTGGTACATGTCATATGACGTGAGCAGACACTATCGAAATACCAAGACCCTATAATGTTAGTACGCAAAGCAGTTATGCACACATTATATTTCAGATTCAATTTGGGTACCCATTCCTCTTTCTTCCTTCTGCTTTCAGGCTGGTTGCTTTGAATGTTGTCAGTGATGTTGGGCAATATTGCTGACGACATTTTAGGCAATATTCTGAGTGCAGAGTTTTGAAGTTTGTAGTAGTAGGGCATAAGATGTCCAAACTTTTTACAGAAGCTACATACAAACTTCGATCCAATTTCAGTGATCTAAGAGTTACTCGGATTTTCTTTGACAAATTTTATCCTCTCAGTTTGACTATGGATTCTGGAAGTATTTGTTTTGCTAGGAGATTGGTACCCAAGCCCAGCCCTTGTAGGTTTATTGAAGTTTAATATTTCATCCAGTTTGGAGGTTCTCATGTTGAGCCTTTGAAAGGTGGTCTCAGCTACGTTCAATCGTGCACGAATCTTACCAAGCTCTAGGTTCTTCTTGGTAAGTACCACCTCTAATCGGTTGATTGTGCCTTTCAGATTGCTATTCTCAAGAGCCAATAATTTTTCTTTTGAGTCTAGTTGCTCAGATTCAGTGATTAAGGCTTTACAAAGACTTTGTAATTTCTTTATTACTTCATCTTTGGAGTCAACTAGATCCAAATTTACAGCCTTAGATGAAGAATTAAATCCACTTAAACAATTTACATCAGAATAGTCAAAGTATACATACCTCTCTGATGTTGAAGACATTCCATATGTTGAGTCTGATGTTGTTCCTAATGTTGTCGCGACATTGTCAATAACATCTTCATCGTCGGACAGTGAATGTTCGAACATGGCTGCCAGCATTGCATGTGGTTCTTCTTATTGATCTCTTTCCTCCTCTTTGTTCTCATCATCACTGAGAGTTACCCACATAACCTTACCAATTTTTCTAAGGGTGTTTGCACACTCATTAGCATAGTATCCCCAACCCGAGCATGCATGACACTGCACTCCCTCGAGTTGTTTGAGATTGAAATTGGTACTGTCGGAGTTAGATTTCCTTAGTGGATTGTGATTTCTTTGCTCAGAAGGTGACATATTCGGTTGTTTATTGAAGAGTGGGTTTTAATGCTGTTTGTATTTGGCTTTATTGCGATCAATGTTGATCTTTCTCACCATCAAATTGAATCGACGAGTAAGTAAGGCAACAGCTGCACCATTTCCCAGTTCCTCCAAGTTTTCTTCCTCGTTTTCTAATTCATTTTCTGAGGTTTTTCCTTGGAGTGCCAAATTCTTGTCTTTATACAGATCTCTTTGGCTCTTCATGTTCATCTCATATGTTTGAAAGATGCTCATCAATGCATGTAGATCCATAGTAGCAATATTATGAGCCTCTTCAATAGCACAAATCTTAGTATTAAACCATTCAGGAAGAGATCTGAGAGCTTAACCACAAGTTGTGTGTTGATTAAAGGAGAACCAAGCACTTGACACTGATTAGCAATGCCAATTAACTTTTCAAAATAGGATTTTATGTCTTCAGATTCTTCCATCCTTAAGCGTTCGTATTGGCTCAAAATCATGCGAAGCTTTGTACGTCATACACTTGAGGTACCTTTACAATGAGTTTGTAAGGTCTCCCAAGCATCCTTGGTCGTAGTACAATTCTAGATTAGTTTGAACATATAGAGATCTACCCATCCAAATATCGCATTTAGGGCCTTTTCATTGAAGCTCGCACTGTTGATCTCTTCCGCGGTCCATTCAGATTCGAATTTGGTATGTACATCACCATCCTCGTCTGCTGGGTACTTGGGAATCACATAGCCTTCGGAAACTGATCTCCAAGCTCGAACATCAATGGATTTGATGTGCGAACATAGTCAGATTTTCCAATAGGCATAGTTAGTTCCGTCAAGAATTGGAAGTCTACCAACGTTTTGTATAGCTGAGTCAATAGCCGTAATATTCAGAATCAAACACTTATTATATCAAGTGTTGGCTCTGATACCACTTGTTGGGTCCTGGGCTACGGATAAGCAAGTATATGTAAGAATAAAGCAGTAACAGTTAAAGCAATTAAAACAGTTTCTGGATATTGCATTCAATGTTTTGTCAACATCTGAGGCAACATTGTGATAAAATATTTATAAACCTTTATAGAGTAAATGCAGCATAAAAGTAAAGAGACACAAGGTTTATATTTTCAAGGATATATATTAATATATCCCTTGATGGTCAATGACCAAAGAATTGTATAAATTATATACAATTACAAATGAATTTCTTTTTACAAGATTGAACAATAAATGCGAAAAAGAAATTACAAACAAAAGTGAAGTCGCAGATAACTTCAGCCTAAAAAAAGATCTAAAAAGACAAATGCAACATCTTCATTACTATTGCTTGAAATATAAGCTTGATCTAGAATATGAGCAGCAGTAGTAGTGTGGGACTAGATGTTGTTATACTACTTTAGACTAAGTGTTTTGATCCAGTTTCTAAGGTGAATATCCGAGAGCTCTCTTGGTAATTCTTCTCGTTCAATTCTGGATATCGATACTCTGAAGTTCCCTTCTATTTATAGTATGGAACTTCTCTTGAAATCCTCACTGGTTGGTTGCGGAGGCTGAGTAAAAGAAGGCTTAAGCTTGGACCGATTCTTGCTCCTTCAAAAGCTCAACGTTCTGGACTTGGTATTCACGCTGCTTCCTCTCCAAGCTTTGACTGTTTCTTTTACCACGTTTTAAACACAACATCATTGTTAGTTTGTCTAGGTCATTTTTTACTCACTGTAACACAACCTGTTTTGGCCGGAAGAATAGGCAAAATCGTTACAGGAATGTTGTCACAACATCACAGGCAACATTCTTATTTTCATAAGATGTTGTCCTGAGCATTTACAGATGTTGTCACAACATCCATTCAACATCAACACTTATCTCAAAATTAGTAGTCAAATGAACAACACTACATTTTTTGTCTCAGAACTATTTATGTTTGTAGAGCATACAAAACATCCCTGAGCATTATCAACGAATTTGAAGCAAAACATATATTAACATTTCCAGACCATCATACATATGGAGTATATAGTCAAACAACGTATGCGCTAGCTCCATGTACTTAATTTATGTATACCAAATTTAACAGACACAAGTTTCATAGGAGTAACTCTTTCAGTAATCACAGGGAGCTCATTTTTCTATGGATTAGAAAATTTGTGATTGTCAGGCATTTTTGTTTAATTAAAACAGTGATTCTCAAATCTTGCCTCATGGTGTTTGGTGATAAGGAGGTCAATTTCCGGAAAGATAATTTATTTTGGTAAAAATATTTTCCTGAATAAAGTATTTTTCCAATGTTGGTTGGAGAATCAAACTTTTTACTGAAACATGCAAATTGAATTTTTTATATTAGTATCTTTTTGCAAAACCGTGAAAATTTTACAATTTGTGAAAATGAAAATCATAATTTATAACAATGTATAGGAATATCCAAAGGTGCCGCCACATTGATAAATCACATACTTTTATGGTCCTTTTAAAAAATAAATATTTGTGATTGTGTGTTATTACAAACTTTCAAATACATATTATTTTACAAAGATTTACTGGTCCAATGAATCAACAATAGTAGCTACTAGCAATTCTTTAATAGAATCCTCCCACATGGTACGAACAATCTCTTCATGTCGAACAAGAGTATTGTTTTGCAGAATTTAAAATGATGATTTTTTTTTGCAACATATAAACTTATGGATCAAGTTTTACATTTTAAAAAAATTAAAATCACAACTTGAAATTTGAAATCATAATTTTTGGAGAAGTCCTGGTTCCAAAACATGATTTGAAATTGAAGTTAAAATTTTGTTCACATCTCATAAACAAACACTGATTTCAAATTAGCGACTCAAATAAATTACTCCATTCATCTCAAATTATTTGTCGTGGTTACTAAAAATAGTTATCTCAAATTATTTGTTATTTTAGATGTTCAAGATATAATTTTTACCTTTTATCACTAATAAAGATGACATATACGTAGAGTACATATTTAATGGAGAGAGATTATAACTTAAATATAAATAGAGATAAATTAAGTGAAATAATCCTTATAATAAATATTTTTTTTAAAAATGTATAAATTAAAAAATAAATAAATAATTTGAGACCGAGGGAGTAACCTAAATGAAATATCTTTCAGCCGCTTATCTTGCCCTTCAAATAGTACTAATTAGTTTTTGGTTATGTGGGTCGAGCGTACGTGTACTTAAGTTTTTTTGACAACCAGACAAAACAAAAACTATAGTAGTATATTTATGTAATAAAAAGTCATATTAGGTGTGTGCGTTAGAATGAATATATATCTCGTGAATTAATTTTCCCTCCGTCTTAAATTTTTTATCATAGTTATTAAAAATAGTTATTTTAAATTATTTGTCATTTTAAAAGTTCAAGACTTAATTGATTATTTTTTCTCTATTTTATCCTTTGTCATTAATTGTCATTAATGAAGATGATACATAAATTGAACAACAACAATATACCCAGTGAAATTTCACACAGTGGGATCTGGGGAGGGTAGAGTGTACACAGACCTTACCTCCACCTTGGTAGGTAGAGCGGTTGTTTCCGGAAGAGCCTCGGCTCAAGACAAAACATAATCACAAGTATGTCAATCAAAACAAAGCAAGAGTAAAATAAGAGTAAAGCAAGAGAAACGATCACTCATATAAGGAATTAAAGAAGTATAAAGTGTTTCAAACAAAAGGGAGCAGTAGCTAACACAACTAAATAAATTAAACAAAATACACTAACGAACCCATAATAACAAAAATCAAACTATAGTGGATTATAAAGCAATAATGTGCCTATAAGTGTGATAGGCCAATCGGGCCTACAGTAATAACACTACAACTATCAATTTGTAAGCATAAGTAAGACTACGCTCAAGTACCTACTACTCTTCTACCCTAATTCGTGTCCTCCACAGCTCCATATCCAAGGTCATGTCCTCAGTAAGTTGCACATGCGTCATATCCCGTCTAATCACCTCTCCCTAATACTTCTTTGGCCTACCTCTACCCCTCCTGAACCCGTCCATAGACAACCTCTCACACCTCCGTACTGGGGCATTTGTGTCCCTCCTCTGCACATGCCCTAACCATCTCAACCTCGCTTCCCGCATCTTATCATCCACCGATGCCACTCCCACTATCTCCCGGATATCATCATTTCTAATCTTATCTCTCCTTGTATGCCCACATATCCATCTCAGCATCCTCATCTCCGCAGCTTTCATCTTTTGTATGTGTGAAGTCTTGACTGGCCAACACTCCACCTCATACAACATAGTCGGTCTAACCACCACCTATAGAACTTGCCATTAAGTTTTAATGCCACATTTTTATTGCGCAAGACAGTTTTAGTGGCACTTTTTTATCCACCCTACCCCAATACGATGTGCGACATCATTATCGATCTCTCCATTTCCTTGGATAATAGACCCTAGGTACTTGAAACTTCCTTTCTTTGGAATGACTGAGTACCAAGCCTTACCTCCACGTCTGTCTCAGGGTCGCTCCCGTTGCTGAACTTGCACTCCAAATATTATGTCTTGGTCCTACTCAACCTGAACCCTTTAGACTCCAAAGTTTGTCTTCAAACCACCAGCTTGGCGTTCACTCCTCTATGAGTCTCATCAATCGGGACTATGTCATCTACAAATAACATACACCATGGTACCTCCTCTTATATTTATCGCGTCAGTCCGTCCATCACCAAGACAAATACGAATGGACTATGAGTTGATCCCTGATGCAGCACCATTATCACTGGAAAGTACTCCGAGTCTCCTCCTACTGTCCATAATATAGTCTTGGCTCCATTATACATATTCTTGATCGCCCTAGTGTACGCAACAGGTACACCTCTAACCTCCAAACATCCCCATAGAACCTCCCTAGAGACTTTGTCGTATGCCTTATCGTGGTCGATGAAAACTATATATAAGTTTTTCTTCATCTCCCTATAATGCTCCACCAACCTCCTAATAAGATGAATGGATTCGATAGTCGAATGCCCCGGCATGAATCCAAACTGGTTCTCAAAAATTGACACGACTCTCCCCACCCTCGTCTCCACGACTCTTTCCCAAACTTTCATAGAGTGGCTCAGCAGTTTGATACCTTATAGTTATTGCAACCCTGTTTATCACCTTTATTTTTGTTCAGGGGAATCATTGTACTCCACCTCTATTCTTCGAGAATTCTTATCGTCTTAAAAATGACGTTAAACAACTCAGTCAGCCACGTCAAACTAGCCCTGCCTGCACTCTTCCAAAATTCAATTGGGATCTCATCAGGCTCGGTCGCTCGCCCCTGCGCATCCTGCGAATAACACCCATAACCTCCTCAACCTTAATGCTTCTACAATACCCAAAATGCCCTACGTCGACACTTCCACATATTATGGATAACGTAGAAGACATATCTATTTTTCCCCTGGGGAATCTTTAGAATTCTCACTGCTTAACTTTCAATTCGCCTCTGACCATCAAATGAAATGTGAATAACCCGTCCTCCTCTATTTGAAAGAAGGGTCGCGCCTACCAAAATACTCCAGATCTCCCAGCACAATGTCTCCATCTCATTTTTCGTTCAAGAGTTTGTGGAAGTAAGGCTGCCACCTCCGCCTAATATGCGCTTCCTCTACCAGTACTTTACCGTCCTCGTCCTTGATGCACCTCACTTGATCCAAGTCACGGGCCCTCCTCTCCCTTGTCTCGGCTAGTCTATACAACTTCTTATGCCCGTCTTTCTCCTCTAATTCCACATACAGGCGTTCAAAAGCTGTCATTTTCGCTGCCATAACCTCTAGCTTTGCCTCCTTCCTCGCCATCTTATACAGTTCCCTATTCGTCCACTTCTCCACCTCATCTCTGCTTTCTACCAATTTCACATACGCCACTTTCTTCGCTTCCACCTTCTCTTTAACTTCACCAGTCCCCTCGATGTCTACCACGATAACACCGCGAGACTCCTAGCACTTTCTGGCTACCTCACGAATGCAACTGGCCGTCCTATCCCACATACCGGTCGCATTCCCACTACTCCCCCAAGCCCCTTTGGCCATCAACCTCTCCCTCATCTCCAACATCTCCCTCCGATCTCCTTTGCACTAGCCATGGTCAAACTCCCCCATTTGATTCTTAACCTGCCATCAACCACCCTCTTCTTCTTCTCCAACTTGATCTCCAAATCCATCACCAAAATCTTATACCGGGTTGTAAAATCCTCCTTCGGAATAACCTTATAGTCTTTACAAAGACCTTTGCCAACCTTCTTACGGAGCAAAGAGTTTATCTGGGTATTACCCACCGAACTACGAAAAGTCACCAAGTGTTCCTCCTTTTTCAGGAATCTAGAATTGGCTATCACCATCCATAAGCTCTAGCGAACTCCAAAAGTGAGACGCCTCCCCCATTTCTGACCCCGAGTCCAAATCCTCTATGCACGTCATCATAACCCCCTGGAAGTGACCCGATATGTCCATTGAAATCCCCTCCTACAAATAACTTCTCGGTGGGTGGTATACCTCCCACCACTTCATCTAAATCCTCCAAAAAGCGTCAAATACCTCTCCTAATATGGATAGATTATAACTTAGACATAAATAGGGGTAAAGTAAGTCAGATACCTCTCCTAATTAATATTCCTTAACGAGCGTGTAAAACATAAAAAAGACAAATAATTTAAAATAGAGAGTGTAGTTTATTTCTTGTAATCAGAAATATGTGTGGTTATAGATCAGCTCTTTAAGCGTAAAATATAAAGTTTAAAGTTAAATTATTGTCAAATAAAGAATGTGTCATTCTTTTTTGGATTAACTAAAAAGGAAAGTGTCATTGGGACAGAGGGAGTAAGTGCTTTACTAACTTACCCCTAATTAATGTCTAGGGAAAAAACTATTTAATGATTCATGATTATATAAATAGAGATAATTTTGGAAGAATAAGATAAAAAATTCTTGAAATTTTAAAGCACCATTTATTTTGAAATAAAATAAAAAGTTTAAAACATCATTTATTATAAAACGGAAGAAGTAGATAGTTTATCCTGAGATGTTGTTGGGTTTACTAATATTTTAGTCTATCCTTAATTAAATAAATAACATTTTGTATCAGACAAAATCGTCTTACTCAATACTTGTCTTATACTATCCCTCGATATTTGTTCTACTTCTACCTGCATTTGCATTAACAGGGGTGAATGAAACCAAACTGTAAATCGAATCAAATCAATAAATTTAATTAAATTGGGGGAAAAATTGACTAATTAGTTGTTTGATTTGATTTGATATTTAAAAATAAAATCTGATTATAAGTGGTTTGGTTTGGTGTTAATTAGAAAAAGTTAACCTGAGATCAAACCAACCCGACATCATCTATATATATATATATATATATATATATATATATATATATATATATAAAATTATTTTATACATAAAAATACTATTATAAATAATTTATATTTTTTCTTTAGCTTTGCCATAGTTTTTATTTTTTGGCATTAGATTTTGCGCTTACAATTTAACCCACTGCCCATAAATGTCATTAAGGTAAAAAAAGTCCAAACCAAACTAATTTATATCTGGGTATTTATTCTAAGTAGTAATTTGTATCTTGGAGAGAAACAAATCCTCCAGTCGCACCTCGTTTTAATTCAAGTTGAGTTCGTCGATTCAAGTTTAGTTCGTCCTAACTTAGTTTAAGGTCTATTCAAATTATCTTGATTTGGGGTAAGTTTGGGTCATATTTTAATATGTTAACAACTTTAATGTGATAACTAGTTAACTGCAATTGATTTTAGGAACTAGAACAGCAAAAAGGAAGTTCAATGTGTGGTTTTGTGTTAATCAGCAAGTTTCAATATGTTGTTGCCAAAGAAATACATGATTTTCTTTTAACACCAGTTATTTTTAAGAGCTGTTATGGTATTTCCTTTGGAATCATTCTCTCAAAAACCTTATTGCAAGGAACTGATGTGTCCTATTGCTGCTTATTGTTAGATGACTCACATGAAATCATAAAAAAATCGAGAAATTCAAAAAAATCCGAAGTTTAAAAACCCGACTATTATAAATTTAGTTTGATTTATAAATATAAAAATCGGACACCTTTAGATTGATTTGGTATAAGAAAAAATTAAATCAACCCGGCCTATAAACAACCCTAGGCATTATTAATTAAAATGGTGCACATTTGGAATCTTTTCTGTGGTACCAATTTAGGTTTATTAAATACTTAGTACAATTTGTTCTAGGAAAACACTAGTCAAGTGTAGGTAATTCCAGATCTAAATATGAATCTACAAATAAAAAAGTCGAATAAATTATTGATGATCGAGTTTGAATATATTTGAACGTTGTTTCAATCAAAATGTTATGTTTCCACTTTCCACTTGGGTTGAAAGGATAACATATTTCTTCAACTTTTTTCTTGGAGCATGGTGTGCGGATCTTGCATTGCACATTGTCTCGAACATACTATTCATTCACCCAATACATCAAAGCACATGCATGCAAGAGAAGCCAGAGAATCCCTAAAGAACTTCTCCTGCCAATGACGCATATATATTTAATAAAACATATAAATTTTAACTAAAATAAGTAAGCAGTATCAAATACTGGAAACGCATCCGATCACTCTCAAATAATATGTCTCCAAACAGAAATTAGAAAGAAAAAGTTAAAGCTCGTTTAATTATCTTAGAGGTATCCTGCATAAAATATAAGATGGGATAACGGTACAAGACAAAATTATCTTATGCTATCCTTTTTTTTTTTAATAATATTTTATTACATAGGAATATGGGATTACAAAATGGGAATCGAATCTTCACCAACAAAGTGAAAGTTCAAATAGTCAACCAAATGAGCTACTAAGATCCCGTATGCTATCCCTTTGTTCAATCCTATTTTCGTAATCCCTTCAGGGATCGATTGGTTGGAAACAAGTTATCCCAAGATTAACTATTCCGGGATTAGCTATCTCAACCTCACATTATTAAAAATAACACTATAATTCTGAGATAACTAATTTCGAAATTAGTTATACCGCACTTTTATGTCAACCAAACGTGATATAAATTCATCTTAAATTTAATCTTAAAATTAATTATCTCTTATTCCACATATTAAACGAGCTCAGTCATAGTTGCTAAATGTCACTGTTGTTATAGTATAACAAACATTCACTGTAGCAGTTAAAAAATATCGGACCCAACGATGATGTTATAGAGATGTTTGACCGTATAGTTTAAAGTGCGCCCAAAAGTAGTAGTACTTTTTTAAATAAATATTTAAAATTGAAAATAATTATACATAATAAATATATACATAGAAAAAAGTGAGGGCCCTAAATTATTGGGGCCTAAGACAATAACCTTACTAGCCTAATGCTCAAGACGCCCCCTGGTGAAAGTTCTTGACTGGTCAACACTCCGACATATAGCATATTTGCTCTAAGAATCACAATATATACATAGGAAAAAGTGAGGGCCCTAAATTATGGGGGCCTAAGACAATGACCTTACTGGCCTAATGCTCATGACGCCCCATGGTGAAAGTTCTTGACTGATCAACACTCCGACATATAGCATATTTGCTCTAAGAATCACTCTGTAGAACTTATCTTTGAGTTTTGGTAGCACATCTTCTTATCACACATATCGTAGGCTTCACTCTGTTAGTTTTGCAAGAACCCTTTGCCATTCATTATAAAAATGATACGAAGTAGCACTTTCAAGCTCGCTTGTGGAAATATAATAAGTATTTAAAAACAGACCTAACCTTTTATAAAAAAAAATAGGGGAAGATTGGTTTTGTTTTAAACTTCTTACTTTTACGTTAAATTTTTATAGAAAGTAAGATTTATCTTCTATATTGATACTACTGAAGCTATCACGCAATTGTTTTAAAATAAATTCTTCAATAACTATATTTTTTTGAAGCATTCCTGAAAGAAGAGTACAGAAATAAATTTAAAATAGAGAGTGTAGTTTATTTCTTGTAATCAGAAATATGCGTGGTTATAGATCATCTCTTTAAGCATAAAATATAAAGTTTAAAGTTAAATTATTGTCAAATAAAGAATGTGTCATTCTTTTTAAACTAACTAAAAAGGAAAGTGTGTCATTGGGACAGAGGGAGTAAGTGTTTTACTAACTTACCCGTAATTAATGTCTAGAAAAAAAATTACTTAGCGATTCATGATTATGTAAACAAGAGATAATTTTGGAAGAATAAAGTAATTTTTTTCTTGAAATTCTAAAGCACAATTTATTTTGAAATAAAATAAAAAATCTAAAATACTATTTTTTTATAAAACGGAGGGAGTAGATAGTTTATCTTGAGATGTTGTTGGGTTTACTAATTTTTTGGTCTATCCTTAATTAAATATATAACATTTTGTATCAGATAAATACTTGTCTTATACTATCTCTCGATATTTGTTCTACTTCTACCTGTATTGGCATTAATAGAGGTGAACGAAATCAAACCGCAAATAGCATCAAACCAACAAATCGAATTAAATTGGAAAAAAATTTCGACTAATTGGTTGGCTTGATTTGATTTGCTATTTAAAAATAAAACCCGACTATAAGTGGTTTGGTTTGGTGTTAATTAAAAAAAGTCAATCTGAGACCAAACCAACCCGATATATATATATATATATATATATATATATATATATATATATAATTATTTTATACATAAAAATACTATTATAATATAATATATATATTTTCTTTAACTTTGTCATAGTTTTTATTTTTTGACATTAAATTTTAGGCCGGTCAAGACTTCGCACATCCAAAAGATGAAAGTGGCGGAGATGAGGATGCTGAGGTGGATGTGTGGGCATACAAGGAGGGACTTGATTAGAAATGCTGATATCCGGGGCAGAGTGAAGTGGCCTCGGTGGAGGACAAGATGCGGAAAGCGAGGTTGAGATGGTTCGGGCATGTGCAGAGGAGAGACACAAATGCCCGTGTGCGGAGGTGTGAGATGTTGGCTATGGACGGGTTTAGGAGAGGTAGAGGTAAGCCGAAGAAACATTGTGGAGAGGTGATTAAAATGAATATGGCGAAGGTGCAACTTACTGAGGACATGACCTTAGATAGGGAGTTGTGGAGGATACGAATTAGGGTAGAAGGGTAGTAGGTAGTCGAGTGTAGTACTAATTACGCATACGGACTGGTAGTGTAGTGTGATTATTGTAAATCCGCTTAGCTTAACATACTAGTAGGCGCAGTATTATTGTATATTAGCGTATAATTTCTGCTGCTGGATGTTCTTTAGTGTACTATATTTAGCTTATGTATCTATGTTAGTTCCTTTGCAAGGAACTGATGTGTCTCTATAAGATGGGATAACATGTGTTGTACAAGACATAATTAATTTATGGGCCTCTCTATATTATTGCTGGTTTTTTCAATACTCAAAAAAAAATTAACTAAAGTAAAATAATATGCTAAGCAAATAAAAGAGACAATAAATAGATGGGATAACATGTGATGTACAAGACAAAATAAAATAATTCATGGGATAACATGTGCTGTACAAGACATAATTATTTTATGGGCCTCTCTGTATTATTGATGGCTGTTTCCGATACTCATAAAATAAAATAATATAAGATGGGATAACATGTGCTTTACAAGACAAAATCATCTTCACTCAATATCTGCAAAATCAGTTGGAAAGCAACTTTTCAGAACTGTTTTTATTTATGAAGTTAAGACATTGGAGTGGCCAACGGGCCGGGCCGGGACAAGTCGGGCGGGGTTGGGCGGAATAGGGTCGGGCGGGATGGGGGAGGGGCGAGATCAAGTCGGGGTGGGATAAGCAGAATTTGCCGAAGTCCCGTCCGGTTCCGGTTCCGTCGGAAAAGGGGCGGGGCGGGACGGGATCGGGTCGGGGGCGTATTTTTTTTTGCACTTAATTTAAAAAATAACATATATATAAACAACTCAATAATTAAACAAGACAGTGTAATAAAAACATCTCAATGTTGCTTTTGTGCCTATATTATTTAATAGACATATGATTTTTTTTGTAATACAAATACAATTGTCAAAATTACAACTTTGCGGTGTTATTCAAAAGTTGCAAATGACATAGTAAAATTGCAATTAAAAAAATTATATTTTGAAAAAAAACTGTTCTAGTTTCTTTATAATTTTCTGTGGTTCTTCGATTGGAATTGGTATTTGTTCTTCGATTGGAATTGGTATTTGTTGGTCAAATTGCTCCAAATCGCTTACACCACCTTCGGATAAGATGTCGTTGAAGTTTTCGTCTTCTTCTTCGTTGATCTCCGATTGACCGCACCTTCTCCGCTCCGCTCGTATTCAATCTCTGAATAATACTGCAATCTCCAAGTTGTCTCCGGCTAATGAGTGTATGAGCTCTCCTATTTGATATCTTCCGGCAGAAAAAGCGCTTTCAAACGCCGTTGATGACGCTTGAATGTTCAAAACATCTCGGGTCATCATTGAAAGTGTCGAAAAGGTTTTCTCATTCCCCCTCCAGTATTTCAGCAACTCTTCACGTCCTTCTTCATTGAGAACTGCTTGGTACGGTACAAAACCTTGCAAAACAAAAATATCAAACTCGCTAATTTGGTTAGTAGTATTACTACCGCACATTCTATTTCTGAGGCTTTCAAAACTAGCCACAGAAACAACATGTCTTTTGTGAGGTTGTGTTGAAGAAGAAGAAGATGGTATGGAAGCCGGTAGGTTGCTAGCACTTTCTTGTTGGTAAAACCTATATAATTTTTTGCATTCGT
The DNA here is from genome assembly GCA_029783415.1 of Anisodus acutangulus. Lineage (NCBI taxonomy): Eukaryota > Viridiplantae > Streptophyta > Magnoliopsida > Solanales > Solanaceae > Anisodus > Anisodus acutangulus. Next base: position 48,362 of record JAJAGQ010000035.1, on the reverse strand, counting down.
CTTCTACGCTAGACAACACTTCTTCTTTAGTATGTTCAATAGGTGGTGGGTGATTTGGATTTTTGGGACTTGGATGTGGTAGTACTACTATACAATCATAAATCGTTTCAATAAGTGAATTAGTACCGTCTATTTTAATGGTCGGATTTAATACTCAACCAATAATATAAATAGTGGGAATAAGAATAAAATATTTTTTATTTTGATAAATATTTTTTAATAGCTGGTTTATCCATACCTAGTTGGATGAGCCCTTACTTTGTGTCTCATTAAACCCCTCGTCCCACCGTGACCTTTTCCTGTTTTAAATTTTAAAACATATTTACAAATTTTACATCAAGCTACTTGATTCTCTACGTCCCTATCAAAAAATGTCTATGCATCTGATTTTAATGATCGTTTTGCTGGACCTCGTCTCATAGTAGGAGGAATAGGAGGCACTCCAGTTGAAGATGAACTAGTGGGTGTGTTGTCATCTACATTAGTGGGTGTGTTGTCATCTACATTAGTGGGTGTATCATCTAGATCATCATCTAAATTAAAGTCTTCTTGAGTTCCAGAAAATAGTTTCTCGTCTAAATCTAATGGTATTGTAAAAAAATGTTCAGTATCAACAAAAGCATCCTGTGTAGGAATAGGATTCTGTCTAGAAATAGGATGACTAGAAGAAGTACCCTCGCCCTTGTCGCCCCTACTAGAAGAAGATTGACCCTTACCTTACCTGTAAGCATACGTTTAAATCCTTCTATTTTAATTATACTAATAAATAATTAAAGTAAATGAAATTAAGTGCTCTAAAAAAAATAAACAGACAATAATAATTTAATGAATGAACGAAAGTACCAAACGCGGACGTAACGTCGACGTGTGATCGAGAGGTTGAAAATTGAAACTTTGCTCGATGGAAGATCTTCAAGCTAGTAGCCAACTTCACTCCCAAATGAATAAATAAAATTTAATATTTAGTAGACAATATAGACTTGTAGAGAGATAGATTGAGAGATTAGAGAGATTATAGAAGATGAAGAGAAAATGAGGTATTTATAGTTTGAAAATTGGGTTAAAGTGTAAATATAATAACTTATGAGTTAAAAATAAATATTAAGGGGTAGGGAGGTTGGGAGGGGGAGGCCAAAAAGAGTGGTTGCACAACGGCCAAAATGTAAAATGGTCGTTGGTGCAACGTTTATTTGTGGAAAGGGGAGTTTCGGGCAGGATTAGGGCGGCACCGGGACCGAATTGGGCCTGCCGGGACTGCTCGTCCCGTCCCGGTACCGGAATTTTTTTTTAAAATGTCGGGATGGGATCGGGATAGGGCCGGCACCGGACAGACCTGACCCACTGACCAGCCTTAAGACATTCTGACTGCAGTCCCATTACCATATAATTAATTTATGGGCCTCTCTGTATTATTGGTGGCTTTTTCCAACACTCAAAAAATAAAATAATATAAGATGGGATAACATGTGCTGTACACGACAAAATCATCTTCACTCAATATCTGCAAAATCAGTGGGAAAGCAACTTTTCAGAACTGTTTTTATTAATGAAGTTAAGAATGCAGTCCCATTACCATTTAATTAATTTATGGGCCTCTCTGTATTATTGGTGGCTTTTTCCAACACTCAAAAAATAAAATAATATAAGATGGGATAACATGTGCTGTACACGACAAAATCATCTTCACTCAATATCTGCAAAATCAGTGGGAAATCAACTTTTCAGAACTGTTTTTATTAATGAAGTTAAGAATGCAGTCCCATTACCATTTAATTAATTTATGGGCCTCTCTGTATTATTGGTGGCTTTTTCCAACACTCATAAAATAAAACAATATAAGATGGGATAACATGTGCTGTTATCAATAACGTTGGATTCTATCTGTTATTCCAAAAGGTGGAATCTCTCACCCTGTTTCACACTCCGATCCGATGGAGTCTGTGAAGGAGGGCTTATGAAATCACACTCAATTGATTTCAAAGGTTAGACCAGTACCACGCTGCGCACAAGAGGCCCTCCTTTATTTCAAGAAGAAACCCCCACACTGCCGCTGACGGAATTCGATCCTTGGTCTCTTATTCCAAATATCCCCCTTGAAACTAATTGAGTTGCCCAAGCGGACAACGTTGGATTCTATCTGCATCACTGCATGGATGGTGTCACTCTAACGAAATTTCAACGTTTTCCATCTAATAAATGTTTCGGTTAAATCTCAACATTTTCTTACTTTGGGAATGTTTAGGTGGGTTTAAAACTTCAATAATATACCTAATGTGTTTTTCGAGAGCGACTATAGTATTTTCTTAGGTTCATATTATTTGATGATTTCACTTTTAATATATTCTTTAAGAAATTACTTATTTCTAAAAAAATTTAAAAATCATATTAAAGTATGCTTAATTTAATTTGCATCTTTCTAAGTTGGTAAGTGTAAAAAACACATGAATCTAAGGTGTAAGGATACAACAAGAATGATATATTTTCCTATTTAGTAATATTTTAATTTTAAATTTTATTTTTTACGGTTAACGAGATAATTTATAGTCACACAAATATTTTTGACTTGTTTTAAACTATATGATTCAAAATTCTTCCTTTATTTCTTAAACTCAGTGTCCAGTCAAACTATATCACATAAATTGAGACGGAGGAAGTAACAGATATTCCCTTTGTCCCAATTTATATGATACACTTTTCATTTTAGTAAGTTCCAAAAAGAATAATACATTTCCTTATTTAGCAATAATTTAACTTGAAACTTTATATTTTACATTTAACGAGATAATCTATAACCACATAAATATCTCTGGATTGTTTTAAACCACAAGATTCAAAAGTCTTTCTTTATTTTTCAAACTTCGTATCCAGTCAAACTACATCATATAAATTGAGACGGAGAAAATAATAAACATCCAATTTTAACAGAAGAGTGAATAGATTAAAAAACAACTAAACTATCATCATTTTATCTGTTTCATATCTAAATTAGTGAACGTTCACATAACCCCTTGAAATACTATGAACTCATTGTGTCTTGAAATCTAACAACATAATGTCCATCTTCATGGAGATATAGATCTGGTTCCGCCACAGTAGGCCAAATCTGAATAATATATCGACTCATCTGCTTATATCTAGGAATTTCACCCACAACATATGCAACTAAAAAGTATTTCCATTTTTGAGCTTCAAATTCTACTTCATTCTCGTCTAATTTCACTTGAATTTTACCATCGACAACCTCAGGTGCTATATAATTCAACGCTAAACCATTCTGAGCTACTCTATTACCAGCAAACAAGTTGGTCCATGGGGCTTTGAGTAATGGATTAGTAGCTTCCAATGGTGATAATAGGTATCTTTCTGATAGAATATAGCACGGTACCGTTCTCAAATATGATTAGAACTAACAAAAACCTAATTATCAGTGGTGAATTTTCGAACAGATACCAAATTTTTAATTTAGGGGCATGAAGGGTATTTTTCAAAACTAGAGGTGGATGTGGGGGAGACAAAGTTGTATGTCCATAACCGCGAATTGGAATTGAGTTACCATTACCAATAATTATACCACGATTTTTGCTCAAATTTGAATAAGATGAGAGAGTACTTGATCGGATGTCATATGAGAAGTGACTCCGGTGTCCATATATCAATTCGCGTCCGGGGAATTTAAGCCAAGTGTATGCATAGCGGTTTCAATATATGTAGCTATCAGGATCGGATTTGGGCCCACAACATAGAAGGCCTGCTGGGGCCGAGGCCCAAGCAGGACTGCATGCTGTCCCGACCCACGCATTCCACTATTTGGGACCGAGAAACTAGACCTGGAATTTTGCTGGAACTGAGTCCAGTTTCTCAGATAATTGAGAGAGCTGATATGTCATCTTATAAGTCTACTTCCACTCCGGTTGATACCAAACCGAAGCTGAGTACTACGTTAGGCACACTATACGAGGATCCCATCAATTATCGCAGTCTTACAGGGGCACTTCAGTATCTTATTTTCACGAGACATGATATTACATATGCAGTTCAACAGGTGTGTTTATTCATGCATGACCCACGGATTGAGCAAATGTATGCGCGCAAACGCATTATACGGTACATCCAGGACACTTGATTATGGATTGCATTTATATCATTATTCTGTCTCTACTCTTGTGTCATATACAGATGCTGATTGGGGTGGTTGTCCTGATACCAGACGCTCAATGTCTGGTTATTGTATGTTTCTTGGGGATAACTTGGTCTCGCGGTATGTGAAACACCAGGCTACATTATTGCGATCCAGTGCAGAGGTTGAGCATCAAGGCATAGCTAATGTGGTATCTGAATCATGTGTTGGAAATTTTCCTTTGGTGGGGAGGTTGCGTCCACCCATGTTTAATGACTTAAATACTAGCGTTCCACACGTTAGAGGCTTTGTCTCTTCACACGTGCATAATCTACTAAGTGAGTATATGATTGTAGGGCCAATGATCATCAAATTGCGTTAAGAAATGAAAGAGATATTGGTCCACGAAGTTAGGTTTTTGAGACATGGAAATATGGTGTGGGATAAATCTACCACATCGGTGGAAAATGAAATTTTTTTCTCATTCTAAGCCTAAAAAATGGATAAGGGTTTGGGACCCTAAGGGGTAACCCATGTGTTTGAAGGAGGGAGGACCTAGGTGTGCTTGGGTTCGAGACTAAGCCCACACGCGCGCCACTGCCGCCCGCCCGTCAGCCAGAAAGCCAACAATTTTGACATTAAACTTCTTAAATATTTTGCACTTACTACAAAATATTTCTGGCCATGAATACCCATGATTACACCTCTTAAAGGGCCTCTTAATCACCTCTCCTCCTCCTAAATACTATATAACCTTCTGAAACAGATTTGAGGATGAGATATAGAGAAGATAGAGGATGAAAAACAAGTCAAAATCTGTCCAAAAACTGAGCAACAGAAAAATAAACTCTTCCTTCTTTTTTTTTCTCTAAATCAGCAAGTCGTTCCGTGTTCGTTTTCTTCGTCAAAATCAACCTATTTGCTTTCTAGTGTTGATTAGTTGTTGTTTTATCATGGGAGACTATTGCCCGCTAACGTAAAAGCATATATACGGAGCAATTTTGTCTTAAAGACAGAGAGTTATCTCTCGACTCAGCCACAATTATAACAATCCAGATTTAGTATTTTTTGATTTCAGGTTATCAAGATTCAAGACTCAACAAGTTTGCGGCAGTTCTCAATTTGGTTGTTTGTCTATCTTTTCGAACACTTGTAATATTTATTTACTTCGCGTACTGCTTTACATATCCAGCAATTTTAAGACATGATCGTATTAGTGTTTGAAAGATGTCAGTCAACAATTGTGTGATCAAATATGGATATGGTTGTGGTTTTCTGGTTGAAGACAGTTTTGATTATGCTGTTGAAGGTCAATGTGTTCATGGTGTCACCGCTCCCGAGAGTGGTGGGAACAAGCGTCCATGAGATGATGAGGATGTCAACTGGGACAATATGAGAAGGCTGAAGATGTGGTTCTATCTTGTAGCAGAAGGCCTATATCTGTCTTAGACAAAGGATCTGAATTATGGTAAAGAGGAAATGGACACTCAGTCTGATGAAGTGACTGAAGTGGACCAGAATCCGAAATTGGGATAAGTAATTTTTCTTCCATGTCAAGAATAAGATTAAATGATATCTGATTAAAAAGGGCTTAAAGGAAGGAGGAATACGAAAATGTTTTCCCGAAATAATATATATTCCTTAAGCTTTAAAATCAGAAGTTTAATCTCACCTTCCCTCCCGTTTAAAGATTGGACTATTGTAAACAACGACGTAAAAGATCCGTTCTTTTGGGTGTAATAATTAAAAGTGTGTAAAATATGTTCACACATACGAAGGAGAGAGATCCACTGACTGTGCGAAAACTGTTACAACTCTTAAGCAAGGGCCAAGAATTATCCGAGCACCAATCTCAAGGGAAGAAGACTAAAAGATAATGGCTTATCTTAAGACGTTGACCATGTCACACTATTTGACAGGATATTCTTCATTTGATAAGATGATATTGGACACTCAGTCGTACAAAGCCTACGGGCTGCTTGATTGGGCCAAAATTCATTTGATAGAATTATTTTGGACACTCAGTCGTACAAAGCCTACGAGCGACTGGAGTGGGCCAGAATTTATTTGATAGGATAATTTTGGACACTCAGTCGTAAAAAGCCTACGGGCGACTGGAGCAGACCAGAATTCCATGTCTTAAATGATCTGAAGGCCAAGAAAAGGCAGAAAAGTAATGGACACCTAGTGAGGTGGGCCAGAGTTTTCAGGTCTTAAATGATCTGAAGGCCAAAGGAAAGGCAGAACAGTATGATTTTAAGTGTCCTGAAATGTTGGACAACATTTTGCTCTCAGAGTGTTGAAGTTTGAAATAGTATAGTTTTAAGTGTCCATGTGAGTTACAATAACTGCACACAAACTTCATATTATTCTTTGACGTATATGAGAAACTCTTATGCATCCCCTTTTCTTTTACAAAACATATTTTCTTATTATTATCAAAGAATTTAGAACAACCAGTTTTAATAGTGTTTTTGTACCCAATTCCTACATGTGAAGGTTTACTAAAGTTAAGAATCTCATTCATTTTTAAAGTCCCCGTGTTGAGATTATGAAAGGTAGCTTTGGCTAAACCCAATTTTGCACTGGTCTTACCAAATTCAATATTCTTTTTGGTAAGTGCAACCTCTAGTCGGGTTATTATGCCTTTTAGATCTACATTCTCACGAGTTAAAGATTTTACATTTGTGTCAAGTTGCTTGGATTCTATAATTAAGGCTTTTCAATATCATCTTTGAAATCAACTTGATCCACACAATTAGTCTCACTAATATAAATAAAACCAGTAAAGCAATTAACATCATAATAGTTATAGAATTCGTACCTCTCGGATGTCGCTGGAGATGTAGATGTCATTGCTAATATTGAGGCAAATATTGTGACATTTGAGACAACATTGTCGATAACATCTTCATAGTCCGATAGAGACTGTTTGAAAACAGTAGCCATCATTGGTTGTAATTCGACTTCTTGATCTCTTTCATCTTCTCCCTCGTCATCATTAAGAGAAAGCCATAGACGCGTACTAAATTTTCTAAGCGTATTTGCACATTTATTAGAATAATGACCCCAACCCGAGCATGCATAACATTGCACAGACTCAAGTTATTTGGGATCAAATTTGGTACGATCTGAGTTGGTTTTTCTCGGTTGATTTCCTTTTTGTACATTTGGAAGGAATCTATTGGGCTTTTGATTGAACACTTGGTTTTGATGCTCTTTAGATTTAGATTGATTTCTCTCATTGTTGAACTTCCTCACCGTCGAATTGTATTTTCGAGTGAGTAAGACAATATTTGCACCTTGCAGCCTGTCCTCTCAAATCAATCTCAAGCAATTGTGTAGTTTCCTAAGCCTTTGGCTATTAAAAAAAAGAATTCCCTATGAATGAGTTGCATAATGTTGTATCTCATAACATACATCTGCCTATTGATGACATGTGCAATGATGAAAATAAAACTAAAACCAACCCTATAGATGATGCTGAAGATATTTCCATGGTGATGGAGACAGTTGCTAAGGAGGCAGGTATATCACCAAAAACATAGATGAAAGGAAATAGAAACACAAAGAAGCAAGGATTGTTAGATCAACAGACTACAATGGTGTTACCAAAGAGGGATGCAAAAAAATCTAGTTCCAAATGATTCTTTAAACTATAATGTGGAATATTAGATCAGTCATAACTCAAAAGGCTTTCCATATGGTGCAAATGATACACATAGATCATAAATTTTTTCTGATTGCCTTGATGGAACATTTTCAACATGTTAGTTAATTACATCAGTACAAGATGAAAATTCGCATGACTTATGCCAATAGTAACTGTAATGGGAAAATCTGTTTATTTGTGAATGAGAATATTGAGGTGGATAACTTAGAGAACACTGACCAGTAAATTACTCTAAAGTTATTTTTTCAAGAATGGGATAGAATTATGGTTGTTACTCTTGTGTATTCCAAATATGATTTCATTGAGAGGTTAACTTTATGGGATAGCGTCTATTGTTTGGCTAATGGAATGACATCATCTTGGTTATTAGGGGGTGACCTTAATATTATTTTGAATGAAGAGGAAAAGATTGGAGGACTGCCTGTTTCTCCTCGGGAATATGAAGAGTTTGCCTTTTGTATCAACTATTATGGATTATCTGAGATCAGTTATAACGGTAGTCTTTTCACATAATGGAATGCTAGTGTTGATAATGAGTGTATTTTCAAAAGATTAGACAATATGTTAGCTAATGATATGTTTCAAAACTGGTTTGGCCAATTGGAAGTTGATCACTTGTCAAGAATTGGATCTGATCATGCTCTCATATTTCTTACTTGTGGGGATCAAATTAAAAAATTAGATCAGTTTGGAGGATTCAAGTGCATCTCATGAGAAGGTTGACTAGGAGGAGAATGTAGTAATATTAGTTTGGAGGATTCAAGTGCATCTCATGAGAAGGTTGAAAAAAAGGTTGATGAGGAAGCAAACATTAGTACATATCTAATAAGGGTAGAAATGCATAATAAGGAGCAGTTTGTCCTCTCAAATCAATCTCAAGCAATTGTGTAGTTTCCTAAGCCTTTGGCTATTAAAAAAAGAATTCCCTACAAATGAGTTGCATAATGTTGTATCTCATAACATACATCTGCCTATTGATGACATGTGCAATGATGAAAAGAAAACTAAAACCAACCCTATAGATGATGCTGAAGATATTTCCATGGTGATGGAGATAGTTGCTAAGGAGGCAGGTATATCTCCAAAAACATAGATGAAAGGAAATAGAAACACAAAGAAGCAAGGATTGTTAGATCAACAGCCTACAAGGGCGTTACCAAAGAGGGATGCAAAAAAATCTAGTTCCAAATGATTCTTAAAACTATAATTTAGAATATTAGATCAGTCATAACTCAAAAGGCTTTCCATATGGTGCAAATGATACACATAGATCATAAATTTTTTCATATGCCTTGATGGAACATTTTCAACATGTTAGTAAATTACATTAGTACAAGAGGAGAATTCACATGAATTATGCCAATAGTAACTGTAATGGGAAAATTTGGTTTTTTGTGAATGAAAAAATTGAGGTGGATAACTTAGAGAACACTGACCAGTAAATTACTCTAAAGCTATTTTTTCAAGAATTGGATAGAATTATGGTTGTTACTCTTGTGTATTCCAAATATGATTTCATTGGGAGGTTAACTTTATGGGATAGCGTGTATTGCTTGGCTAATGGAATGACATCATCTTGGTTATTAGGGGGTGACTTTAATATTATTTTGAATGAAGAGGAAAAGATTGGAGGACTGCCTGTTTCTCCTCGGGAATATGAAGAGTTTGCCTTTTGTATCAACTATTATGGATTATCTGAGATCAGTTATAACGGTAGTATTTTCACATAATGGAATTCTAGTGTTGATAATGAGTGTATTTTCAAAAGATTAGACAATATGTTAATTAATGATATGTTTCAAAACTGGTTTGTCCAATTGGAAGTTGATCACTTGTCAAGAATTGGATCTGATCATGCTCTCATATTGCTTACTTGTGGGGATCAAATTAAAAAATTAGATCAGTTTGGAGGATTCAAGTGCATCTCATGAGAAGGTTGACTAGGAGGAGAATGTAGTAATATTAGTTTGGAGGATTCAATTGCATCTCATGAGAAGGTTGAAAAAAAGGTTGATGAGGAAGCAAACATTAGTACATATCTAATAAGGGTAGAAATGCATAATAAGGAGCAGTCTGTCCTCTCAAATCAATCTCAAGCAATTGTGTAGTTTCCTAAGCCTTTGGCTATTAAAAAAAAGAATTCCCTACGAATGAGTTGCATAATGTTGTATCTCATAACATACATCTGCCTATTAATGACATGTGCAATGATGAAAAGAAAACTAAAACCAACCCTATAGATGATGCTGAAGATATTTCCATGGTGATGGAGACAGTTGCTAAGGAGGCAGGTATATCTCCAAAAACATAGATGAAAGGAAATAGAAACACAAAGAAGCAAGGATTGTTAGATCAACAACCTACAAGGGTGTTACCAAAGAGGGATGCAAAAAAATCTAGTTCCAAATGATTCTTTAAACTATAATTTGGAATATTAGATCAGTCATAACTCAAAAGACTTTCCATATGGTGCAAATGATACACATAGATCATAAATTTTTGCTGATTGCCTTGATGGAACATTTTCAACATGTTAGTAAATTACATCAGTACAAGAGGAGAATTCACATGACTTATGCCAATACTAACTGTAATGGGAAAATTTAGTTTTTTGTGAATGAGAATATTGAGGTGGATAACTTAGAGAACACTGACCAGTAAATTACTCTAAAGCTATTTTTTCAAGAATGGGATAGAATTATGGTTGTTACTCTTGTGTATTCCAAATATGATTTCATTGAGAGGTTAACTTTATGGGATAGCGTGTATTGCTTGGCTAATGGAATGACATCATCTTGGTTATTAGGGGGTGACTTTAATATTATTTTGAATGAAGAGGAAAAGATTGGAGGACTGCCTGTTTCTCCTCGGGAATATGAAGAGTTTGCCTTTTGTATCAACTATTATGGATTATCTGAGATCAGTTATAACGGTAGTCTTTTCACATAATGGAATGCTAGTGTTGATAATGAGTGTATTTTCAAAAGATTAGACAATATGTTAATTAATGATATGTTTCAAAACTGGTTTGGCCAATTGGAAGTTGATCACTTGTCAAGAATTGGATCTGATCATGCTCTCATATTGCTTACTTGTGGGGATCAAATTAAAAAATTAGATCAGTTTGGAGGATTCAAGTGCATCTCATGAGAAGGTTGACTAGGAGGAGAATGTAGTAATATTAGTTTGGAGGATTCAAGTGCATCTCATGAGAAGGTTGAAAAAAAGGTTGATGAGGAAGCAAACATTAGTACATATCTAATAAGGGTAGAAATGCATAATAAGGAGCAGTTTGTCCTCTCAAATCAATCTCAAGCAATTGTGTAGTTTCCTAAGCCTTTGGCTATTAAAAAAAAGAATTCCCTACGAATGAGTTGCATAATGTTGTATCTTATAACATACATCTGCCTATTGATGACATGTGCAATGATGAAAAGAAAACTAAAACCAACCCTATAGATGATGCTGAAGATATTTCCATGGTGATGGAGACAGTTGCTAAGGAGGTGTATATCTCCAAAAACATAGATGAAAGGAAATAGAAACACAAAGAAGCAAGGATTGTTAGTTCAACGGCCTACAAGGGTGTTACCAAAGAGGGATGCAAAAAAATCTAGTTCCAAATGATTCTTAAAACTATAATTTGGAATATTAGATCAGTCATAACTCAAAAGGCTTTCCATATGGTGCAAATGATACACATAGATCATAAATTTTTTCTGATTGCCTTGATGGAACATTTTCAACATGTTAGTAAATTACATCAGTACAAGAGGAGAATTCACATGACTTATGCCAATAGTAACTGTAATGGGAAAATTTGGTTTTTTGTGAATGAAAATATTGAGGTGGATAACTTAGAGAACACTGACCAGTAAATTACTCTAAAGCTATTTTTTCAAGAATGGGATAGAATTATGGTTGTTACTCTTGTGTATTCCAAATATGATTTCATTGGGAGGTTAACTTTATGGGATAGCGTGTATTGCTTGGCTAATGGAATGACATCATCTTGGTTATTAGGGGGTGACTTTAATATTATTTTGAATGAAGAGGAAAAGATTGGAGGACTGCCTGTTTCTCCTCGGGAATATGAAGAGTTTGCCTTTTGTATCAACTATTATGGATTATCTGAGATCAGTTATAACGGTAGTATTTTCACATAATGGAATTCTAGTGTTGATAATGAGTGTATTTTCAAAAGATTAGACAATATGTTAGCTAATGATATGTTTCAAAACTGGTTTGGCCAATTGGAAGTTGATCACTTGTCAAGAATTGGATCTGATCATGCTCTCATATTTCTTACTTGTGGGGATCAAATTAAAAAATTAGATCAGTTTGGAGGATTCAAGTGCATCTCATGAGAAGGTTGACTAGGAGGAGAATGTAGTAATATTAGTTTGGAGGATTCAAGTGCATCTCATGAGAAGGTTGAAAAAGGTTGATGAGGAAGCAAACATTAGTACATATCTAATAAGGGTAGAAATGCATAATAAGGAGCAGTTTGTCCTCTCAAATCAATCTCAAGCAATTGTGTAGTTTCCTAAGCCTTTGGCTATTAAAAAAAAGAATTCCCTACGAATGAGTTGCATAATGTTGTATCTTATAACATACATCTGCCTATTGATGACATGTGCAATGATGAAAAGAAAACTAAAACCAACCCTATAGATGATGCTGAAGATATTTCCATGGTGATGGAGGCAGTTGCTAAGGAGGCGGTATATCTCCAAAAACATAGATGAAAGGAAATAGAAACACAAAGAAGCAAGGATTGTTAGATCAACGACCTACAAGGGTGTTACCAAAGAGGGATGCAAAAAATCTAGTTCCAAATGATTCTTTAAAACTATAATTTGGAATATTAGATCGATCATAACTCAAAAGGCTTTCCATATGGTGCAAATGATACACATAGATCATAAATTTTTACGATTGCCTTGATGGAACATTTTCAACATGTTAGTTAATTACATCGAGTACAAGATGAGAATTCACATGACTTATGCCAATAGTAGCTGTAATGGGAAAATCTATTTTTGTGAATGAGAATATTGAGGTGGATAACTTAGAGAACACTGACCAAAGAAATTACTCTAAAGCTATTTTTTCAAGAATTGGATAGAATTATGGTTGTTACTCTTGTGTATTCCAAATATGATTTCATTGGGAGGTTAACTTTATGGGATAGCGTGTATTGCTTGGCTAATGGAATGACATCATCTGGGTTATTAGGGGGTGACTTTAATATTATTTTGAATGAACAGGAAAAGATTGGAGGACTGTTTGTTTCTCCTCGGGAATATGAAGAGTTTGCCTTTTGTATCAACTATTATGGATTATCTGAGATCAGTTATAACGGTAGTCTTTTCACATAATGGAATGCTAGTGTTGATAATGAGTGTATTTTCAAAAGATTAGACAATATGTTAGCTAATGATATGTTTCAAAACTGGTTTGGCCAATTGGAAGTTGATCACTTGTCAAGAATTGGATCTGATCATGCTCTCATATTTCTTACTTGTGGGGATCAAATTAAAAAATTAGATCAGTTTGGAGGATTCAAGTGCATCTCATGAGAAGGTTGACTAGGAGGAGAATGTAGTAATATTAGTTTGGAGGATTCAAGTGCATCTCATGAGAAGGTTGAAAAAAGGTTGATGAGGAAGCAAACATTAGTACATATCTAATAAGGGTAGAAATGCATAATAAGGAGCAGTTTGTCCTCTCAAATCAATCTCAAGCAATTGTGTAGTTTCCTAAGCCTTTGGCTATTCTAAAAAAGAATTCCCTATGAATGAGTTGCATAATGTTGTATCTCATAACATATATCTACCTATTGATGGCATGTCCAATGATGAAAAGAAAACTAAAACCAACCCTATCGATGATGCTGAAGATATTTCCATGGTGATGGAGACAGTTGCTAAGGAGGCAGGTATCTCTCCTAAAACATAGATGAAAGGAAATAGAAACACAAAGAAGCAAGGATTGGTAAATCAACTGCCTACAAGGGTGTTATCAAAGAGGGATGCAAAAAAATCTAGTTCCAAATGATTCTTAAATCTATAGATCAGTCACAACTCAAAAGGCTTTCCATTGGGTGCATATGTTACACAGACATCATATGTTTTATTTTATTGCCTTGATGGAACATTTTCAACATGTTAGTAAATTACATCAGTACAAGATGAGAATTCGCATGACTTATGCCAATAGTAACTGTAATGGGAAAATCTATTTTTTTGTGAATGAGAATATTGAGGTGGATAACTTAGAGAACACTGACCAGTAAATTACTCTAAAGCTATTTTTTCAAGAATGGGATAGAATTATGGTTGTTACTCTTGTGTATTCCAAATATGATTTCATTGAGAGGTTAACTTTATGGGATAGCGTGTATTGCTTGGCTAATGGAATGACATCATCTTGGTTATTAGGGGGTGACTTTAATATTATTTTGAATGAAGAGGAAAAGATTGGAGCAGTGGCTGTTTCTCCTCGGGAATATGAAGAGTTTGCCTTTTGTATCAACTATTATGGATTATCTGAGATCAGTTATAACGGTAGTCTTTTCACATAATGGAATGCTAGTGTTGATAATGAGTGTATTTTCAAAAGATTAGACAATATGTTAGCTAATGATATGTTTCAAAACTGGTTTGGCCAATTGGAAGTTGATCACTTGTCAAGAATTGGATCGATCATGCTCTCATATTTCTTACTTGTGGGGATCAAATTAAAAAATTAGATCAGTTTGGAGGATTCAAGTGCATCTCATGAGAAGGTTGACTAGGAGGAGAATGTAGTAATATTAGTTTGGAGGATTCAAGTGCATCTCATGAGAAGGTTGAAAAAAAGGTTGATGAGGAAGCAAACATTAGTACATATCTAATAAGGGTAGAAATGCATAATAAGGAGCAGTTTGTCCTCTCAAATCAATCTCAAGCAATTGTGTAGTTTCCTAAGCCTTTGGCTATTAAAAAAAAGAATTCCCTACGAATGAGTTGCATAATGTTGTATCTTATAACATACATCTGCCTATTGATGACATGTGCAATGATGAAAAGAAAACTAAAACCAACCCTATAGATGATGCTGAAGATATTTCCATGGTGATGGAGATAGTTGCTAAGGAGGCAGGTATATCTCCAAAAACATAGATGAAAGGAAATAGAAACACAAAGAAGCAAGGATTGTTAGATCAACAGCCTACAAGGGTGTTACCAAAGAGGGATGCAAAAAAATCTAGTTCCAAATGATTCTTAAAACTATAATTTGGAATATTAGATCAGTCATAACTCAAAAGGCTTTCCATATGGTGCAAATGATACACATAGATCATAAATTTTTTCTGATTGCCTTGATGGAACATTTTCAACATGTTAGTAAATTACATCAGTACAAGAGGAGAATTCACATGACTTATGCCAATAGTAACTGTAATGGGAAAATTTGGTTTTTTGTGAATGAAAATATTGAGGTGGATAACTTAGAGAACACTGACCAGTAAATTACTCTAAAGCTATTTTTTCAAGAATTGGATAGAATTATGGTTGTTACTCTTGTGTATTCCAAATATGATTTCATTGGGAGGTTAACTTTATGGGATAGCGTGTATTGCTTGGCTAATGGAATGACATCATCTTGGTTATTAGGGGGTGACTTTAATATTATTTTGAATGAAGAGGAAAAGATTGGAGGACTGCCTGTTTCTCCTCGGGAATATGAAGAGTTTGCCTTTTGTATCAACTATTATGGATTATCTGAGATCAGTTATAACGGTAGTATTTTCACATAATGGAATTCTAGTGTTGATAATGAGTGTATTTTCAAAAGATTAGACAATATGTTAATTAATGATATGTTTCAAAACTGGTTTGGCCAATTGGAAGTTGATCACTTGTCAAGAATTGGATCTGATCATGCTCTCATATTGCTTACTTGTGGGGATCAAATTAAAAAATTAGATCAGTTTGGAGGATTCAAGTGCATCTCATGAGAAGGTTGACTAGGAGGAGAATGTAGTAATATTAGTTTGGAGGATTCAAGTGCATCTCATGAGAAGGTTGAAAAAAAGGTTGATGAGGAAGCAAACATTAGTACATATCTAATAAGGGTAGAAATGCATAATAAGGAGCAGTTTGTCCTCTCAAATCAATCTCAAGCAATTGTGTAGTTTCCTAAGCCTTTGGCTATTAAAAAAAAGAATTCCCTACGAATGAGTTGCATAATGTTGTATCTTATAACATACATCTGCCTATTGATGACATGTGCAATGATGAAAAGAAAACTAAAACCAACCCTATAGATGATGCTGAAGATATTTCCATGGTGATGGAGACAGTTGCTAAGGAGGCAGGTATATCTCCAAAAACATAGATGAAAGGAAATAGAAACACAAAGAAGCAAGGATTGTTAGATCAACAGCCTACAAGGGTGTTACCAAAGAGGGATGCAAAAAAATCTAGTTCCAAATGATTCTTTAAACTATAATTTGGAATATTAGATCAGTCATAACTCAAAAGGCTTTCCATATGGTGCAAATGATACACATAGATCATAAATTTTTTCTGATTGCCTTGATGGAACATTTTCAACATGTTAGTTAATTACATCGAGTACAAGATGAGAATTCACATGACTTATGCCAATAGTAACTGTAATGGGAAAATCTATTTTTGTGAATGAGAATATTGAGGTGGATAACTTAGAGAACACTGACCAGTAAATTACTCTAAAGCTATTTTTTCAAGAATGGGATAGAATTATGGTTGTTACTCTTGTGTATTCCAAATATGATTTCATTGAGAGGTTAACTTTATGGGATAGCGTGTATTGCTTGGCTAATGGAATGACATCATCTTGGTTATTAGGGGGTGACTTTAATATTATTTTGAATGAAGAGGAAAAGATTGGAGGACTGCCTGTTTCTCCTCGGGAATATGAAGAGTTTGCCTTTTGTATCAACTATTATGGATTATCCGAGATCGATTATAACGGTAGTCTTTTCACATAATGGAATGCTAGTGTTGATAATGAGTGTATTTTCAAAAGATTAGACAATATGTTAGCTAATGATATGTTTCAAAACTGGTTTGGCCAATTGGAAGTTGATCACTTGTCAAGAATTGGATCTGATCATGCTCTCATATTTCTTACTTGTGGGGATCAAATTAAAAAATTAGATCAGTTTGGAGGATTCAAGTGCATCTCATGAGAAGGTTGACTAGGAGGAGAATGTAGTAATATTAGTTTGGAGGATTCAAGTGCATCTCATGAGAAGGTTGAAAAAAAGGTTGATGAGGAAGCAAACATTAGTACATATCTAATAAGGGTAGAAATGCATAATAAGGAGCAGTTTGTCCTCTCAAATCAATCTCAAGCAATTGTGTAGTTTCCTAAGCCTTTGGCTATTAAAAAAAAGAATTCCCTATGAATGAGTTGCATAATGTTGTATCTTATAACATACATCTGCCTATTGATGACATGTGCAATGATGAAAAGAAAACTAAAACCAACCCTATAGATGATCTTTGAAGATATTTCCATGCTGATGGAGACAGTTGCTAAGGAGGCAGGTATATAACCAACAACATAGATGAAAGGAAATAGAAACACAAAGAAGCAAGGATTGTTAGATCAACGACCTAAAAGGGTGTTACCAAAGAGGGATGCAAAAAAATCTAGTTCCAAATGATTCTTAAAACTATAATTTGGAATATTAGATCAGTCATAACTCAAAAGGCTTTCCATATGGTGCAAATGATACACATAGATCATAAATTTTTTCTGATTGCCTTGATGGAACATTTTCAACATGTTAGTAAATTACATCAGTACAAGAGGAGAATTCACATGACTTATGCCAATAGTAACTGTAATGGGAAAATTTGGTTTTTTGTGAATGAAAATATTGAGGTGGATAACTTAGAGAACACTGACCAGTAAATTACTCTAAAGCTATTTTTTCAAGAATTGGATAGAATTATGGTTGTTACTCTTGTGTATTCCAAATATGATTTCATTGGGAGGTTAACTTTATGGGATAGCGTGTATTGCTTGGCTAATGGAATGACATCATCTTGGTTATTAGGGGGGGACTTTAATATTATTTTGAATGAAGAGGAAAAGATTGGAGGACTGCCTGTTTCTCCTCGGGAATATGAAGAGTTTGCCTTTTGTATAAACTATTATGGATTATCTGAGATCAGTTATAACGGTAGTATTTTCACATAATGGAATTCTAGTGTTGATAATGAGTGTATTTTCAAAAGATTAGACAATATGTTAGCTAATGATATGTTTCAAAACTGGTTTGGCCAATTGGAAGTTGATCACTTGTCAAGAATTGGATCTGATCATGCTCTCATATTTCTTACTTGTGGGGATCAAATTAAAAAATTAGATCAGTTTGGAGGATTCAAGTGCATCTCATGAGAAGGTTGACTAGGAGGAGAATGTAGTAATATTAGTTTGGAGGATTCAAGTGCATCTCATGAGAAGGTTGAAAAAAAGGTTGATGAGGAAGCAAACATTAGTACATATCTAATAAGGGTAGAAATGCATAATAAGGAGCAGTTTGTCCTCTCAAATCAATCTCAAGCAATTGTGTAGTTTCCTAAGCCTTTGGCTATTAAAAAAAAGAATTCCCTACGAATGAGTTGCATAATGTTGTATCTTATAACATACATCTGCCTATTAATGACATGTGCAATGATGAAAAGAAAACTAAAACCAACCCTATAGATGATGCTGAAGATATTTCCATGGTGATGGAGACAGTTGCTAAGGAGGCAGGTATATCTCCAAAAACATAGATGAAAGGAAATAGAAACACAATGAAGCAAGGATTGTTAGATCAACAGCCTACAAGGGTGTTACCAAAGAGGGATGCAAAAAATCTAGTTCCAAATGATTCTTTAAACTATAATGTGGAATATTAGATCAGTCATAACTAAAAAGGCTTTCCATATGGTGCAAATGATACACATAGATCATAAATTTTTTCATATGCCTTGATGGAACATTTTCAACATGTTAGTTAATTACGTCAGTACAAGATGAGAATTCACATGACTTTTGGCAAAAGTAAGCTGTAATGGGAAAATCTATTTTTTGTGAATGAGAATATTGAGGTGGATAACTTAGAGAACACTGACCAGTAAATTACTCTAAAGCTATTTTTTCAAGAATGGGATAGAATTATGGTTGTTACTCTTGTGTATTCCAAATATGATTTCATTGAGAGGTTAACTTTATGGGATAGCGTGTATTGCTTGGCTAATGGAATGACATCATCTTGGTTATTAGGGGGTGACTTTAATATTATTTTGAATGAAGAGGAAAAGATTGGAGGACTGCTGTTCCTCCTCGGGAATATGAAGAGTTTGCCTTTTGTATCAACTATTATGGATTATCTGAGATCAGTTATAACGGTAGTCTTTTCACATAATGGAATGCTAGTGTTGATAATGAGTGTATTTTCAAAAGATTAGACAATATGTTAGCTAATGATATGTTTCAAAACTGGTTTGGCCAATTGGAAGTTGATCACTTGTCAAGAATTGGATCTGATCATGCTCTCATATTTCTTACTTGTGGGGATCAAATTAAAAAATTAGATCAGTTTGGAGGATTCAAGTGCATCTCATGAGAAGGTTGACTAGGAGGAGAATGTAGTAATATTAGTTTGGAGGATTCAAGTGCATCTCATGAGAAGGTTGAAAAAAAGGTTGATGAGGAAGCAAACATTAGTACATATCTAATAAGGGTAGAAATGCATAATAAGGAGCAGTTTGTCCTCTCAAATCAATCTCAAGCAATTGTGTAGTTTCCTAAGCCTTTGGCTATTAAAAAAAAGAATTCCCTACGAATGAGTTGCATAATGTTGTATCTTATAACATACATCTGCCTATTGATGACATGTGCAATGATGAAAAGAAAACTAAAACCAACCCTATAGATGATGCTGAAGATATTTCCATGGTGATGGAGATAGTTGCTAAGGAGGCAGGTATATCTCCAAAAACATAGATGAAAGGAAATAGAAACACAAAGAAGCAAGGATTGTTAGATCAACAGCCTACAAGGGTGTTACCAAAGAGGGATGCAAAAAAATCTAGTTCCAAATGATTCTTTAAACTATAATTTGGAATATTAGATCAGTCATAACTCAAAAGGCTTTCCATATGGTGCAAATGATACACATAGATCATAAATTTTTTCATATGCCTTGATGGAACATTTTCAACATGTTAGTTAATTACATCAGTACAAGATGAGAATTCGCATGACTTATGCCAATAGTAACTGTAATGGGAAAATCTATTTTTTTGTGAATGAGAATATTGAGGTGGATAACTTAGAGAACACTGACCAGTAAATTACTCTAAAGCTATTTTTTCAAGAATGGGATAGAATTATGGTTGTTACTCTTGTGTATTCCAAATATGATTTCATTGAGAGGTTAACTTTATGGGATAGCGTGTATTGCTTGGCTAATGGAATGACATCATCTTGGTTATTAGGGGGTGACTTTAATATTATTTTGAATGAAGAGGAAAAGATTGGAGGATCGCTGTTTCTCCTCGGGAATATGAAGAGTTTGCCTTTTGTATCAACTATTATGGATTATCTGAGATCAATTATAACGGTAGTCTTTTCACATAATGGAATGCTAGTGTTGATAATGAGTGTATTTTCAAAAGATTAGACAATATGTTAGCTAATGATATGTTTCAAAACTGGTTTGGCCAATTGGAAGTTGATCACTTGTCAAGAATTGGATCTGATCATGCTCTCATATTTCTTACTTGTGGGGATCAAATTAAAAAATTAGATCAGTTTGGAGGATTCAAGTGCATCTCATGAGAAGGTTGACTAGGAGGAGAATGTAGTAATATTAGTTTGGAGGATTCAAGTGCATCTCATGAGAAGGTTGAAAAAAAGGTTGATGAGGAAGCAAACATTAGTACATATCTAATAAGGGTAGAAATGCATAATAAGGAGCGGTTTGTCCTCTCAAATCAATCTCAAGCAATTGTGTAGTTTCCTAAGCCTTTGGCTATTAACAAAAAGAATTCCCTACGAATGAGTTGCATAATGTTGTATCTTATAACATACATCTGCCTATTGATGACATGTGCAATGATGAAAAGAAAACTAAAACCAACCCTATAGATGATCTTTGAAGATATTTCCATGGTGATGGAGATAGTTGCTAAGGAGGCAGGTATATCTCCAAAAACATAGATGAAAGGAAATAGAAACACAAAGAAGCAAGGATTGTTAGATCAACAGCCTACAAGGGTGTTACCAAAGAGGGATGCAAAAAAATCTAGTTCCAAATGATTCTTAAAACTATAATTTGGAATATTAGATCAGTCATAACTCAAAAGGCTTTCCATATGGTGCAAATGATACACATAGATCATAAATTTTTTCTGATTGCCTTGATGGAACATTTTCAACATGTTAGTAAATTACATCAGTACAAGAGGAGAATTCACATGACTTATGCCAATAGTAATTGTAATGGGAAAATTTGGTTTTTTTGTGAATGAAAATATTGAGGTGGATAACTTAGAGAACACTGACCAGTAAATTACTCTAAAGCTATTTTTTCAAGAATGGGATAGAATTATGGTTGTTACTCTTGTGTATTCCAAATATGATTTCATTGAGAGGTTAACTTTATGGGATAGCGTGTATTGCTTGGCTAATGGAATGACATCATCTTGGTTATTAGGGGGTGACTTTAATATTATTTTGAATGAAGAGGAAAAGATTGGAGGACAGCCTGTTTCTCCTCGGGAATATGAAGAGTTTGCCTTTTGTATCAACTATTATGGATTATCTGAGATCAGTTATAACGGTAGTCTTTTCACATAATGGAATGCTAGTGTTGATAATGAGTGTATTTTCAAAAGATTAGACAATATGTTAGCTAATGATATGTTTCAAAACTGGTTTGGCCAATTGGAAGTTGATCACTTGTCAAGAATTGGATCTGATCATGCTCTCATATTTCTTACTTGTGGGGATCAAATTAAAAAATTAGATCAGTTTGGAGGATTCAAGTGCATCTCATGAGAAGGTTGACTAGGAGGAGAATGTAGTAATATTAGTTTGGAGGATTCAAGTGCATCTCATGAGAAGGTTGAAAAAAAGGTTGATGAGGAAGCAAACATTAGTACATATCTAATAAGGGTAGAAATGCATAATAAGGAGCAGTTTGTCCTCTCAAATCAATCTCAAGCAATTGTGTAGTTTCCTAAGCCTTTGGCTATTAAAAAAAAGAATTCCCTACGAATGAGTTGCATAATGTTGTATCTTATAACATACATCTGCCTATTGATGACATGTGCAATGATGAAAAGAAAACTAAAACCAACCCTATAGATGATGCTGAAGATATTTCCATGGTGATGGAGATAGTTGCTAAGGAGGCAGGTATATCTCCAAAAACATAGATGAAAGGAAATAGAAACACAAAGAAGCAAGGATTGTTAGATCAACAGCCTACAAGGGTGTTACCAAAGAGGGATGCAAAAAAATCTAGTTCCAAATGATTCTTAAAACTATAATTTGGAATATTAGATCAGTCATAACTCAAAAGGCTTTCCATATGGTGCAAATGATACACATAGATCATAAATTTTTTCTGATTGCCTTGATGGAACATTTTCAACATGTTAGTAAATTACATCAGTACAAGAGGAGAATTCGCATGACTTATGCCAATAGTAACTGTAATGGGAAAATCTGGTTTTTTGTGAATGAGAATATTGAGGTGGATAACTTAGAGAACACTGACCAGTAAATTACTCTAAAGCTATTTTTTCAAGAATGGGATAGAATTATGGTTGTTACTCTTGTGTATTCCAAATATGATTTCATTGAGAGGTTAACTTTATGGGATAGCGTGTATTGCTTGGCTAATGGAATGACATCATCTTGGTTATTAGGGGGTGACTTTAATATTATTTTGAATGAAGAGGAAAAGATTGGAGGACTGCCTATTTCTCCTCGGGAATATGAAGAGTTTGCCTTTTGTATCAACTATTATGGATTATCTGAGATCAGTTATAACGGTAGTCTTTTCACATAATGGAATGCTAGTGTTGATAATGAGTGTATTTTCAAAAGATTAGACAATATGTTAGCTAATGATATGTTTCAAAACTGGTTTGGCCAATTGGAAGTTGATCACTTGTCAAGAATTGGATCTGATCATGCTCTCATATTTCTTACTTGTGGGGATCAAATTAAAAAATTAGATCAGTTTGGAGGATTCAAGTGCATCTCATGAGAAGGTTGACTAGGAGGAGAATGTAGTAATATTAGTTTGGAGGATTCAAGTGCATCTCATGAGAAGGTTGAAAAAGGTTGATGAGGAAGCAAACATTAGTACATATCTAATAAGGGTAGAAATGCATAATAAGGAGCAGTTTGTCCTCTCAAATCAATCTCAAGCAATTGTGTAGTTTCCTAAGCCTTTGGCTATTAAAAAAAAGAATTCCCTACGAATGAGTTGCATAATGTTGTATCTTATAACATACATCCGCCTATTGATGACATGTGCAATGATGAAAAGAAAACTAAAACCAACCCTATAGATGATCTAAAGATATTTCCATGGTGATGGAGATAGTTGCTAAGGAGGCGTGTATATCTCCAAAAACATAGATGAAAGGAAATAGAAACACAAAGAAGCAAGGATTGTTAGATCAACAGCCTACAAGGGTGTTACCAAAGAGGGATGCAAAAAAATCTAGTTCCAAATGATTCTTAAAACTATAATTTGGAATATTAGATCAGTCATAACTCAAAAGGCTTTCCATATGGTGCAAATGATACACATAGATCATAAATTTTTTCTGATTGCCTTGATGGAACATTTTCAACATGTTAGTAAATTACATCAGTACAAGAGGAGAATTCACATGACTTATGCCAATAGTAACTGTAATGGGAAAATTTGGTTTTTTGTGAATGAAAATATTGAGGTGGATAACTTAGAGAACACTGACCAGTAAATTACTCTAAAGCTATTTTTTCAAGAATTGGATAGAATTATGGTTGTTACTCTTGTGTATTCCAAATATGATTTCATTGAGAGGTTAACTTTATGGGATAGCGTGTATTGCTTGGCTAATGGAATGACATCATCTTGGTTATTAGGGGGTGACTTTAATATTATTTTGAATGAAGAGGAAAAGATTGGAGGACTGCCTGTTTCTCCTCGGGAATATGAAGAGTTTGCCTTTTGTATCAACTATTATGGATTATCTGAGATCAGTTATAACGGTAGTCTTTTCACATAATGGAATGCTAGTGTTGATAATGAGTGTATTTTCAAAAGATTAGACAATATGTTAGCTAATGATATGTTTCAAAACTGGTTTGGCCAATTGGAAGTTGATCACTTGTCAAGAATTGGATCTGATCATGCTCTCATATTTCTTACTTGTGGGGATCAAATTAAAAAATTAGATCAGTTTGGAGGATTCAAGTGCATCTCATGAGAAGGTTGACTAGGAGGAGAATGTAGTAATATTAGTTTGGAGGATTCAAGTGCATCTCATGAGAAGGTTGAAAAAAAGGTTGATGAGGAAGCAAACATTAGTACATATCTAATAAGGGTAGAAATGCATAATAAGGAGCAGTCTGTCCTCTCAAATCAATCTCAAGCAATTGTGTAGTTTCCTAAGCCTTTGGCTATTAAAAAAAAGAATTCCCTACGAATGAGTTGCATAATGTTGTATCTCATAACATACATCTGCCTATTGATGACATGTGCAATGATGAAAAGAAAACTAAAACCAACCCTATAGATGATGCTGAAGATATTTCCATGGTGATGGAGACAGTTGCTAAGGAGGCAGGTATATCTCCAAAAACATAGATGAAAGGAAATAGAAACACAAAGAAGCAAGGATTGTTAGATCAACAGCCTACAAGGGTGTTACCAAAGAGGGATGCAAAAAAATCTAGTTCCAAATGATTCTTAAAACTATAATTTGGAATATTAGATCAGTCATAACTCAAAAGGCTTTCCATATGGTGCAAATGATACACATAGATCATAAATTTTTTCTGATTGCCTTGATGGAACATTTTCAACATGTTAGTAAATTACATCAGTACAAGAGGAGAATTCACATGACTTATGCCAATAGTAACTGTAATGGGAAAATTTGGTTTTTTGTGAATGAAAATATTGAGGTGGATAACTTAGAGAACACTGACCAGTAAATTACTCTAAAGCTATTTTTTCAAGAATGGGATAGAATTATGGTTGTTACTCTTGTGTATTCCAAATATGATTTCATTGGGAGGTTAACTTTATGGGATAGCGTGTATTGCTTGGCTAATGGAATGACATCATCTTGGTTATTAGGGGGTGACTTTAATATTATTTTGAATGAAGAGGAAAAGATTGGAGGACTGCCTGTTTCTCCTCGGGAATATGAAGAGTTTGCCTTTTGTATCAACTATTATGGATTATCTGAGATCAGTTATAACGGTAGTCTTTTCACATAATGGAATGCTAGTGTTGATAATGAGTGTATTTTCAAAAGATTAGACAATATGTTAGCTAATGATATGTTTCAAAACTGGTTTGGCCAATTGGAAGTTGATCACTTGTCAAGAATTGGATCTGATCATGCTCTCATATTTCTTACTTGTGGGGATCAAATTAAAAAATTAGATCAGTTTGGAGGATTCAAGTGCATCTCATGAGAAGGTTGACTAGGAGGAGAATGTAGTAATATTAGTTTGGAGGATTCAAGTGCATCTCATGAGAAGGTTGAAAAAAAGGTTGATGAGGAAGCAAACATTAGTACATATCTAATAAGGGTAGAAATGCATAATAAGGAGCAGTTTGTCCTCTCAAATCAATCTCAAGCAATTGTGTAGTTTCCTAAGCCTTTGGCTATTAAAAAAAAGAATTCCCTACGAATGAGTTGCATAATGTTGTATCTCATAACATACATCTGCCTATTGATGACATGTGCAATGATGAAAAGAAAACTAAAACCAACCCTATAGATGATGCTGAAGATATTTCCATGGTGATGGAGACAGTTGCTAAGGAGGCAGGTATATCTCCAAAAACATAGATGAAAGGAAATAGAAACACAAAGAAGCAAGGATTGTTAGATCAACAGCCTACAAGGGTGTTACCAAAGAGGGATGCAAAAAAATCTAGTTCCAAATGATTCTTTAAACTATAATTTGGAATATTAGATCAGTCATAACTCAAAAGGCTTTCCATATGGTGCAAATGATACACATAGATCATAAATTTTTTCTGATTGCCTTGATGGAACATTTTCAACATGTTAGTAAATTACATCAGTACAAGATGAGAATTCGCATGACTTATGCCAATAGTAACTGTAATGGGAAAATCTATTTTTTTGTGAATGAGAATATTGAGGTGGATAACTTAGAGAACACTGACCAGTAAATTACTCTAAAGCTATTTTTTCAAGAATGGGATAGAATTATGGTTGTTACTCTTGTGTATTCCAAATATGATTTCATTGAGAGGTTAACTTTATGGGATAGCGTGTATTGCTTGGCTAATGGAATGACATCATCTTGGTTATTAGGGGGTGACTTTAATATTATTTTGAATGAAGAGGAAAAGATTGGAGGACTGCCTGTTTCTCCTCGGGAATATGAAGAGTTTGCCTTTTGTATCAACTATTATGGATTATCTGAGATCAGTTATAACGGTAGTCTTTTCACATAATGGAATGCTAGTGTTGATAATGAGTGTATTTTCAAAAGATTAGACAATATGTTAGCTAATGATATGTTTCAAAACTGGTTTGGCCAATTGGAAGTTGATCACTTGTCAAGAATTGGATCGGATCATGCTCTCATATTTCTTACTTGTGGGGATCAAATTAAAAAATTAGATCAGTTTGGAGGATTCAAGTGCATCTCATGAGAAGGTTGACTAGGAGGAGAATGTAGTAATATTAGTTTGGAGGATTCAAGTGCATCTCATGAGAAGGTTGAAAAAAAGGTTGATGAGGAAGCAAACATTAGTACATATCTAATAAGGGTAGAAATGCATAATAAGGAGCAGTTTGTCCTCTCAAATCAATCTCAAGCAATTGTGTAGTTTCCTAAGCCTTTGGCTATTAAAAAAAAGAATTCCCTACGAATGAGTTGCATAATGTTGTATCTCATAACATACATCTGCCTATTGATGACATGTGCAATGATGAAAAGAAAACTAAAACCAACCCTATAGATGATGCTGAAGATATTTCCATGGTGATGGAGACAGTTGCTAAGGAGGCAGGTATATCTCCAAAAACATAGATGAAAGGAAATAGAAACACAAAGAAGCAAGGATTGTTAGATCAACGGCCTACAAGGGTGTTACCAAAGAGGGATGCAAAAAAATCTAGTTCCAAATGATTCTTAAAACTATAATTTGGAATATTAGATCAGTCATAACTCAAAAGGCTTTCCATATGGTGCAAATGATACACATAGATCATAAATTTTTTCTGATTGCCTTGATGGAACATTTTCAACATGTTAGTTAATTACATCTGTACAAGATGAGAATTCGCATGACTCATGCCAATAGTAATTGTAATGGGAAAATCTGTTTTTTTGTGAATGAGAATATTGAGGTGGATAACTTAGAGAACACTGACCAGTAAATTACTCTAAAGCTATTTTTTCAAGAATGGGATAGAATTATGGTTGTTACTCTTGTGTATTCCAAATATGATTTCATTGAGAGGTTAACTTTATGGGATAGCGTGTATTGCTTGGCTAATGGAATGACATCATCTTGGTTATTAGGGGGTGACTTTAATATTATTTTGAATGAAGAGGAAAAGATTGGAGGACTGCCTGTTTCTCCTCGGGAATATGAAGAGTTTGCCTTTTGTATCAACTATTATGGATTATCTGAGATCAGTTATAACGGTAGTCTTTTCACATAATGGAATGCTAGTGTTTATAATGAGTGTATTTTCAAAAGATTAGACAAAATGTTAGCTAATGATATGTTTCAAAACTGGTTTGGCCAATTGGAAGTTGATCACTTGTCAAGAATTGGATTTGATCATGCTCTCATATTTCTTACTTGTGGGGATCAAATTAAAAAATTAGATCAGTTTGGAGGATTCAAGTGCATCTCATGAGAAGGTTGACTAGGAGGAGAATGTAGTAATATTAGTTTGGAGGATTCAAGTGCATATCATGAGAAGGATGAAAAAAGGTTGATGAGGAAGAAAACATTAGTACATATCTAATAAGGGTAGAAATGCATAATAAGGAGCAGTTTGTCCTCTCAAATCAATCTCAAGCAATTGTGTAGTTTCCTAAGCCTTTGGCTATTAAAAAAAAGAATTCCCTACGAATGAGATGCATAATGTTGTATCTCATAACATACATCTGCCTATTGATG
Source organism: Anisodus acutangulus (assembly GCA_029783415.1). NCBI lineage: Eukaryota > Viridiplantae > Streptophyta > Magnoliopsida > Solanales > Solanaceae > Anisodus > Anisodus acutangulus. The sequence continues at coordinate 20,117 of JAJAGQ010000035.1, read as the reverse complement.
ACATGTGCAACGATGAAAAGAAAACTAAAACCAACCCTATAGATGATGCTGAAGATATTTCGATGGTGATGGAGACAGTTGCTAAGGAGGCAGGTATATCTCCAAAAACATAGATGAAAGGAAATAGAAACACAAAGAAGCAAGGATTGTTAGATCAACAGCCTACAAGGGTGTTACCAAAGAGAGATGCAAAAAAATCTAGTTCCAAATGATTCTTTAAACTATAATTTGGAATATTAAACCAGTCATAACTCAAAAGGCATTCCATATGGTGCAAATGATACACATTGATCATAAATTTTTTCTGATTGCCTTGATGGAACATTTTCACCATGTTAGTAAATTACATCAGTACAAGATGAGAATTCGCATGACTTATGCCAATAGTAACTGTAATGGAAAAATCTATTTTTTTGTCAATGAGAATATTGAGGTGGATAACTTAGAGAACACTGACCAGTAAATTACTCTAAAGCTATTTTTTCAAGAATTGGATAGAATTATGGTTGTTACTCTTGTGTATTCCAAATATGATTTCATTGAGAGGTTAACTTTATGGGATAGCGTGTATTGCTTGGCTAATGGAATGACATCATCTTGGTTATTAGGGGGTGACTTTAATATTATTTTGAATGAAGAGGAAAAGATTGGAGGACTGCCTGTTTCTCCTCGGGAATATGAAGAGTTTGCCTTTTGTATCAACTATTATGGATTATCTGAGATCAGTTATAACGGTAGTCTTTTCACATAATGGAATGCTAGTGTTGATAATGAGTGTATTTTCAAAAGATTAGACAATATGTTAGCTAATGATATGTTTCAAAACTGGTTTGGCCAATTGGAAGTTGATCACTTGTCAAGAATTGGATCTGATCATGCTCTCATATTTCTTACTTGTGGGGATCAAATTAAAAAATTAGATCAGTTTGGAGGATTCAAGTGCATCTCATGAGAAGGTTGACTAGGAGGAGAATGTAGTAATATTAGTTTGGAGGATTCAAGTGCATCTCATGAGAAGGTTGAAAAAAAGGTTGATGAGGAAGCAAACATTAGTACATATCTAATAAGGGTAGAAATGCATAATAAGGAGCAGTTTGTCCTCTCAAATCAATCTCAAGCAATTGTGTAGTTTCCTAAGCCTTTGGCTATTAAAAAAAAGAATTCCCTACGAATGAGTTGCATAATGTTGTATCTCATAACATACATCTGCCTATTGATGACATGTGCAATGATGAAAAGAAAACTAAAACCAACCCTATAGATGATGTCAAGATATTTCCATGGTGATGGAGACAGTTGCTAAGGAGACAGGTATAACTTCAAAAACATAGATGAAAGGAAATAGAAAGGCAAAGAAGCAAGGATGGGTAGATCACTCTCCGACAAGGGTGTTACCAAAGAGGGATGCAAAAAAATCTAGTTCCAAATGATTCTTAAAACTATAATTTGGAATATTAGATCAGTCATAACTCAAAAGGCTTTCCATATGGTGCAAATGATACACATAGATCATAAATTTTTTCTGATTGCCTTGATGGAACATTTTCAACATGTTAGTTAATTACATCAGTACAAGATGAAAATTCGCATGACTTATGCTAATAGTAACTGTAATGGGAAAATCTGTTTATTTGTGAATGAGAATATTGAGGTGGATAACTTAGAGAACACTGACCAGTAAATTACTCTAAAGCTATTTTTTCAAGAATGGGATAGAATTATGGTTGTTACTCTTGTGTATTCCAAATATGATTTCATTGAGAGGTTAACTTTATGGGATAGCGTGTATTGCTTGGCTAATGGAATGACATCATCTTGGTTATTAGGGGGTGACTTTAATATTATTTTGAATGAAGAGGAAAAGATTGGAGGACTGCCTGTTTCTCCTCGGGAATATGAAGAGTTTGCCTTTTGTATCAACTATTATGGATTATCTGAGATCAGTTATAACGGTAGTCCTTTCACATAATGGAATGCTAGTGTTGATAATGAGTGTATTTTCAAAAGATTAGACAAGATGCTAGCTAATGATATGTTTCAAAACTGGTTTGGCCAATTGGAAGTTGATCACTTGTCAAGAATTGGATCTGATCATGCTCTCATATTTCTTACTTGTGGGGATCAAATTAAAAAATTAGATCAGTTTGGAGGATTCAAGTGCATCTCATGAGAAGGTTGACTAGGAGGAGAATGTAGTAATATTAGTTTGGAGGATTCAAGTGCATCTCATGAGAAGGTTGAAAAAAAGGTTGATGAGGAAGCAAACATTAGTACATATCTAATAAGGGTAGAAATGCATAATAAGGAGCAGTTTGTCCTCTCAAATCAATCTCAAGCAATTGTGTAGTTTCCTAAGCCTTTGGCTATTAAAAAAAAGAATTCCCTACGAATGAGTTGCATAATGTTGTATCTCATAACATACATCTGCCTATTGATGACATGTGCAATGATGAAAAGAAAACTAAAACCAACCCTATAGATGATGCTGAAGATATTTCCATGGTGATGGAGACAGTTGCTAAGGAGGCAGGTATATCTCCAAAAACATAGATGAAAGGAAATAGAAACACAAAGAAGCAAGGATTGTTAGATCAACAGCCTACAAGGGTGTTACCAAAGAGGGATGCAAAAAAATCTAGTTCCAAATGATTCTTTAAACTATAATTTGGAATATTAGATCAGTCATAACTCAAAAGGCTTTCCATATGGTGCAAATGATACACATAGATCATAAATTTTTTCTGATTGCCTTGATGGAACATTTTCAACATGTTAGTAAATTACATCAGTACAAGATGAGAATTCGCATGACTTATGCCAATAGTAACTGTAATGGGAAAATCTATTTTTTTGTGAATGAGAATATTGAGGTGGATAACTTAGAGAACACTGACCAGTAAATTACTCTAAAGCTATTTTTTCAAGAATGGGATAGAATTATGGTTGTTACTCTTGTGTATTCCAAATATGATTTCATTGAGAGGTTAACTTTATGGGATAGCGTGTATTGCTTGGCTAATGGAATGACATCATCTTGGTTATTAGGGGGTGACTTTAATATTATTTTGAATGAAGAGGAAAAGATTGGAGGAGTGCTTCTTCCTCCTCGGGAATATGAAGAGTTTGCCTTTTGTATCAACTATTATGGATTATCTGAGATCAGTTATAACGGTAGTCTTTTCACATAATGGAATGCTAGTGTTGATAATGAGTGTATTTTCAAAAGATTAGACAATATGTTAGCTAATGATATGTTTCAAAACTGGTTTGGCCAATTGGAAGTTGATCACTTGTCAAGAATTGGATCTGATCATGCTCTCATATTTCTTACTTGTGGGGATCAAATTAAAAAATTAGATCAGTTTGGAGGATTCAAGTGCATCTCATGAGAAGGTTGACTAGGAGGAGAATGTAGTAATATTAGTTTGGAGGATTCAAGTGCATCTCATGAGAAGGTTGAAAAAAAGGTTGATGAGGAAGCAAACATTAGTACATATCTAATAAGGGTAGAAATGCATAATAAGGAGCAGTTTGTCCTCTCAAATCAATCTCAAGCAATTGTGTAGTTTCCTAAGCCTTTGGCTATTAAAAAAAAGAATTCCCTACGAATGAGTTGCATAATGTTGTATCTCATAACATACATCTGCCTATTGATGACATGTGCAATGATGAAAAGAAAACTAAAACCAACCCTATAGATGATGCTGAAGATATTTCCATGGTGATGGAGACAGTTGCTAAGGAGGCAGGTATATCTCCAAAAACATAGATGAAAGGAAATAGAAACACAAAGAAGCAAGGATTGTTAGATCAACAGCCTACAAGGGTGTTACCAAAGAGGGATGCAAAAAAATCTAGTTCCAAATGATTCTTTAAACTATAATTTGGAATATTAGATCAGTCATAACTCAAAAGGCTTTCCATATGGTGCAAATGATACACATAGATCATAAATTTTTTCTGATTGCCTTGATGGAACATTTTCAACATGTTAGTTAATTACGTCAGTACAAGATGAGAATTCGCATGACTTATGCCAATAGTAACTGTAATGGGAAAATCTATTTTTTTGTGAATGAGAATATTGAGGTGGATAACTTAGAGAACACTGACCAGTAAATTACTCTAAAGCTATTTTTTCAAGAATGGGATAGAATTATGGTTGTTACTCTTGTGTATTCCAAATATGATTTCATTGAGAGGTTAACTTTATGGGATAGCGTGTATTGCTTGGCTAATGGAATGACATCATCTTGGTTATTAGGGGGTGACTTTAATATTATTTTGAATGAAGAGGAAAAGATTGGAGGACTGCCTGTTTCTCCTCGGGAATATGAAGAGTTTGCCTTTTGTATCAACTATTATGGATTATCTGAGATCAGTTATAACAGTAGTCTTTTCACATAATGGACTGCTTGTGTTGATAATGAGTGTCTTTTCAAAAGATTAGACAATATGTTAGCTAATGATATGTTTCAAAACTGGTTTGGCCAATTGGAAGTTGATCACTTGTCAAGAATTGGATTTGATCATGCTCTCATATTTCTTACTTGTGGGGATCAAATTAAAAAATTAGATCAGTTTGGAGGATTCAAGTGCATCTCATGAGAAGGTTGACTAGGAGGAGAATGTAGTAATATTAGTTTGGAGGATTCAAGTGCATCTCATGAGAAGGTTGAAAAAAAGGTTGATGAGGAAGCAAACATTAGTACATATCTAATAAGGGTAGAAATGCATAATAAGGAGCAGTCTGTCCTCTCAAATCAATCTCAAGCAATTGTGTAGTTTCCTAAGCCTTTGGCTATTAAAAAAAAGAATTCCCTACGAATGAGTTGCATAATGTTGTATCTCATAACATACATCTGCCTATTGATGACATGTGCAATGATGAAAAGAAAACTAAAACCAACCCTATTGATGATGCCGAACATATTTCCATGGTGATGGAGACAATTGCTAAGGAGGCAGGTATATCTCCAAAAACATAGATGAAAGGAAATAGAAACACAAAGAAGCAAGGATTGTTAGATCAACAGCCTACAAGGGTGTTACCAAAGAGGGATGCAAAAAAATCTAGTTCCAAATGATTCTTAAAACTATAATTTGGAATATTAGATCAGTCATAACTCAAAAGGCTTTCCATATGGTGCAAATGATACACATAGATCATAAATTTTTTCTGATTGCCTTGATGGAACATTTTCAACATGTTAGTAAATTACATCAGTACAAGAGGAGAATTCACATGACTTATGCCAATAGTAACTGTAATGGGAAAATTTGGTTTTTTGTGAATGAAAATATTGAGGTGGATAACTTAGAGAACACTGACCAGTAAATTACTCTAAAGCTATTTTTTCAAGAATTGGATAGAATTATGGTTGTTACTCTTGTGTATTCCAAATATGATTTCATTGGGAGGTTAACTTTATGGGATAGCGTGTATTGCTTGGCTAATGGAATGACATCATCTTGGTTATTAGGGGGTGACTTTAATATTATTTTGAATGAAGAGGAAAAGATTGGAGGACTGCCTGTTTCTCCTCGGGAATATGAAGAGTTTGCCTTTTGTATCAACTATTATGGATTATCTGAGATCAGTTATAACGGTAGTCTTTTCACATAATGGAATGCTAGTGTTGATAATGAGTGTATTTTCAAAAGATTAGACAATATGTTAGCTAATGATGTGTTTCAAAACTGGTTTGGCCAATTGGAAGTTGATCACTTGTCAAGAATTGGATCTGATCATGCTCTCATATTGCTTACTTGTGGGGATCAAACTAAAAAATTAGATCAATTTGGAGGATTCAAGTGCATCTCATGAGAAGGTTGACTAGGAGGGGAATGTAGTAATATTAGTTTGGAGGATTCAAGTGCATCTCATGAGAAGGTTGAAAAAAAGGTTGATGAGGAAGCAAACATTAGTACATATCTAATAAGGGTAGAAATGCATAATAAGGAGCAGTTTGTCCTCTCAAATCAATCTCAAGCAATTGTGTAGTTTCCTAAGCCTTTGGCTATTAAAAAAAAGAATTCCCTACGAATGAGTTGCATAATGTTGTATCTCATAACATACATCTGCCTATTGATGACATGTGCAATGATGAAAAGAAAACTAAAACCAACCCTATAGATGATGCTGAAGATATTTCCATGGTGATGGAGACAGTTGCTAAGGAGGCAGGTATATCTCCAAAAACATAGATGAAAGGAAATAGAAACACAAAGAAGCAAGGATTGTTAGATCAACAGCCTACAAGGGTGTTACCAAAGAGGGATGCAAAAAAATCTAGTTCCAAATGATTCTTTAAACTATAATTTGGAATATTAGATCAGTCATAACTCAAAAGGCTTTCCATATGGTGCAAATGATACACATAGATCATAAATTTTTTCTGATTGCCTTGATGGAACATTTTCAACATGTTAGTTAATTACATCAGTACAAGATGAGAATTCGCATGACTTATGCCAATAGTAACTGTAATGGGAAAATCTATTTTTTTGTGAATGAGAATATTGAGGTGGATAACTTAGAGAACACTGACCAGTAAATTACTCTAAAGCTATTTTTTCAAGAATGGGATAGAATTATGGTTGTTACTCTTGTGTATTCCAAATATGATTTCATTGAGAGGTTAACTTTATGGGATAGCGTGTATTGCTTGGCTAATGGAATGACATCATCTTGGTTATTAGGGGGTGACTTTAATATTATTTTGAATGAAGAGGAAAAGATTGGAGGACTGCCTGTTTCTCCTCGGGAATATGAAGAGTTTGCCTTTTGTATCAACTATTATGGATTATCTGAGATCAGTTATAACGGTAGTCTTTTCACATAATGGAATGCTAGTGTTGATAATGAGTGTATTTTCAAAAGATTAGACAATATGTTAGCTAATGATGTGTTTCAAAACTGGTTTGGCCAATTTGGAAGTTGATCACTTGTCAAGAATTGGATATGATCATGCTCTCATATTGCTTACTTGTGGGGATCAAACTAAAAAATTAGATCAATTTGGAGGATTCAAGTGCATCTCATGAGAAGGTTGACTAGGAGGGGAATGTAGTAATATTAGTTTGGAGGATTCAAGTGCATCTCATGAGAAGGTTGAAAAAAAGGTTGATGAGGAAGAAAACATTAGTACATATCTAATAAGGGTAGAAATGCATAATAAGGAGCAGTTTGTCCTCTCAAATCAATCTCAACCAATTGTGTAGTTTCCTAAGCCTTTGGATATTAAAAAAAAGAATTCCCTATGAATGAGTTGCATAATATTGTATCTCATAACATACATCTGCCTATTGATGACATGTCCAATGATGAAAAGAAAACTAAAACCAACCCTATAGATGATGCTGAAGATATTTCCATGGTGATGGAGATAGTTGCTAAGGAGGCAGGTATATCTCCAAAAACATAGATGAAAGGAAATAGAAACACAAAGAAGCAAGGATTGTTAGATCAACAGCCTACAAGGGTGTTACCAAAGAGGGATGCAAAAAAATCTAGTTCCAAATGATTCTTAAAACTATAATTTGGAATATTAGATCAGTCATAACTCAAAAGGCTTTCCATATGGTGCAAATGATACACATAGATCATAAATTTTTTCTGATTGCCTTGATGGAACATTTTCAACATGTTAGTAAATTACATCAGTACAAGAGGAGAATTCACATGACTTATGCCAATAGTAACTGTAATGGGAAAATTTGGTTTTTTGTGAATGAAAATATTGAGGTGGATAACTTAGAGAACACTGACCAGTAAATTACTCTAAAGCTATTTTTTCAAGAATTGGATAGAATTATGGTTGTTACTCTTGTGTATTCCAAATATGATTTCATTGGGAGGTTAACTTTATGGGATAGCGTGTATTGCTTGGCTAATGGAATGACATCATCTTGGTTATTAGGGGGTGACTTTAATATTATTTTGAATGAAGAGGAAAAGATTGGATGCTCACTGCTTTCTCCTCGGGAATATGAAGAGTTTGCCTTTTGTATCAACTATTATGGATTATCTGAGATCAGTTCTAACGGTAGTCTTTTCACATAATGGAATGCTAGTGTTGATAATGAGTTTATTTTCAAAAGATTAGACAATATGTTAGCTAATGATGTGTTTCAAAACTGGTTTGGCCAATTTGGAAGTTGATCACTTGTCAAGAATTGGATCCGATCATGCTCTCATATTGCTTACTTGTGGGGATCAAACCAAAAAATTAGATCAATTTGGAGGATTCAAGTGCATCTCATGAGAAGGTTGACTAGGAGGGGAATGTAGTAATATTAGTTTGGAGGATTCAAGTGCATCTCATGAGAAGGTTGAAAAAAAGGTTGATGAGGAAGAAAACATTAGTACATATCTAATAAGGGTAGAAATGCATAATAAGGAGCCACTCTGTCCTCTCAAATCAATCTCAAGCAATTGTGTAGTTTCCTAAGCCTTTGGCTATTAAAAAAAAGAATTCCCTACGAATGAGTTGCATAATGTTGTATCTCATAACATACATCTGCCTATTGATGACATGTGCAATGATGAAAAGAAAACTAAAACCAACCCTATAGATGATGCTGAAGATATTTCCATGGTGATGGAGACAGTTGCTAAGGAGGCAGGTATATCTCCAAAAACATAGATGAAAGGAAATAGAAACACAAAGAAGAAAGGATTGGTAGATCAACAGCCTACAAGAGTGTTACTAAAGAGGGATGCAAAAAAATCTAGTTCCATATGATTCTTAAAACTATAATTTTCTATATTAAATCAGTCATAACTCAAAAGGCTTTCCATAGGGTATATATGTTAAACAGATATCATAAGTTTTTTTCTGATTGCCTTGATGGAATATTTTCAAAATGTTAGTAAATTACATCAATACAAGAGGAGAATTCACATGCCTTAAGCCAATAGTTACAACAATGGGAAAATCTATTTTTTTGTGAATGATAACATTGAGGTGGATAACTTAGAGAACACAGACCAGTAAATTACTCTAAAGCTATTTTTCAAGAATTGGATAAAATTATGGTTGTTACTCTTGTGTATTCCAAATATGATGCCATTGAGAGGTTAACTTTATGGGATAGCGTGTATTGCTTGGATAATGGAATGACATCATATTGGTTATTAGGGGGTGACTTTAATATTATTTTGAATGAAGAGGAAAAGATTGAAGGACTGCCTGTTTCTCCTCGGGAATATGAAGAGTTTGCCTTTTGTATCAACTATTATGGATTATCTGAGATCAGTTATAACGGTAGTCTTTTCACATAATGGAATGCTAGTGTTGATAATGAGTGTATTTTCAAAAGATTAGACAATATGTTAGCTAATGATATGTTTCAAAACTGGTTTGGCCAATTGGAAGTTGATCACTTGTCAAGAATTGGATCTGATCATGCTCTCATATTTCTTACTTGTGGGGATCAAATTAAAAATTAGATCAGTTTGGAGGATTCAAGTGCATCTCATGAGAAGGTTGACTAGGAGGAGAATGTAGTAATATTAGTTTGGAGGATTCAAGTGCATCTCATGAGAAGGTTGAAAAAGGTTGATGAGGAAGCAAACATTAGTACATATCTAATAAGGGTAGAAATGCATAATAAGGAGCAGCTTTGTCCTCTCAAATCAATCTCAAGCAATTGTGTAGTTTCCTAAGCCTTTGGCTATTAAAAAAGAATTCCTACGAATGAGTTGCATAATGTTGTATCTCATAACATACATCCGCCTATTGATGACATGTGCAATGATGAAAAGAAAACTAAAACCAACCCTATAGATGATGTCAAGATATTTCCATGGTGATGGAGATAGTTGCTAAGGAGGCAGGTATATCTCCAAAAACATAGATGAAAGGAAATAGAAACACAAAGAAGCAAGGATTGTTAGATCAACACCTACAAGGGTGTTACCAAAGAGGGATGCAAAAATCTAGTTCCAAATGATTCTTAAAACTATAATTTGGAATATTAGATCAGTCATAACTCAAAAGGCTTTCCATATGGTGCAAATGATACACATAGATCATAAATTTTTTCTCATTGCCTTGATGGAACATTTTCAACATGTTAGTTAATTACGTCAGTACAAGATGAGAAGTCGCATGACTTATGCCAATAGTAATCTGTAATGGGAAAATTTGGTTTTTGTGAATGAAAATATTGAGGTGGATAACTTAGAGAACACTGACCAGTAAATTACTCTAAAGCTATTTTTTCAAGAATTGGATAGAATTATGGTTGTTACTCTTGTGTATTCCAAATATGATTTCATTGGGAGGTTAACTTTATGGGATAGCGTGTATTGCTTGGCTAATGGAATGACATCATCTTGGTTATTAGGGGGTGACTTTAATATTATTTTGAATGAAGAGGAAAAGATTGGAGGACTGCCTGTTTCTCCTCGGGAATATGAAGAGTTTGCCTTTTGTATCAACTATTATGGATTATCTGAGATCAGTTATAACGGTAGTATTTTCACATAATGGAATTCTAGTGTTGATAATGAGTGTATTTTCAAAAGATTAGACAATATGTTAATTAATGATATGTTTCAAAACTGGTTTGTCCAATTGGAAGTTGATCACTTGTCAAGAATTGGATCTGATCATGCTCTCATATTGCTTACTTGTGGGGATCAAATTAAAAAATTAGATCAGTTTGGAGGATTCAAGTGCATCTCATGAGAAGGTTGACTAGGAGGAGAATGTAGTAATATTAGTTTGGAGGATTCAAGTGCATCTCATGAGAAGGTTGAAAAAAGGTTGATGAGGAAGCAAACATTAGTACATATCTAATAAGGGTAGAAATGCATAATAAGGAGCGCTTTGTCCTCTCAAATCAATCTCAAGCAATTGTGTAGTTTCCTAAGCCTTTGGCTATTAAAAAAGAATTCCCTACGAATGAGTTGCATAATGTTGTATCTCATAACATACATCCGCCTATTGATGACATGTGCAATGATGAAAAGAAAACTAAAACCAACCCTATAGATGATGTCAAGATATTTGCATGGTGATGGAGACAGTTGCTAAGGAGGCAGGTATATCACCAAAAACATAGATGAAAGGAAATAGAAACACAAAGAAGCAAGGATTGTTAGATCAACGACCTACAAGGGTGTTACCAAAGAGGGATGCAAAAATCTAGTTCCAAATGATTCTTAAAACTATAATTTGGAATATTAGATCAGTCATAACTCAAAAGGCTTTCCATATGGTGCAAATGATACACATAGATCATAAATTTTTTCTCGATTGCCTTGATGGAACATTTTCAACATGTTAGTAAATTACATCAAGACAAGATGAGAATTCACATGACTTATGCCAATAGTAACTGTAATGGGAAAATCTATTTTTTGTGAATGAGAAATATTGAGGTGGATAACTTAGAGAACACTGACCAAGAAATTACTCTAAAGCTATTTTTTCAAGAATGGGATAGAATATGGTTGTTACTCCTGTGTATTCCAAATATGATTTCATTGAGAGGTTAACTTTATGGGATATCGTGTATTGCTTGGCTAATGGAATGACATCATCTTGGTTATTAGGGGTGACTTTAATATTATTTTGAATGAAGAGGAAAAGATTGGAGGATCACTGCTTTCTCCTCGGGAATATGAAGAGTTTGCCTTTGTATCAACTATTATGGATTATCCGAGATCGCTTATAACGGTAGTCTTTTCACATAATGGAATGCTAGTGTTGATAATGAGTGTATTTTCAAAAGATTAGACAATATGTTAGCTAATGATATGTTTCAAAACTGGTTTGGCCAATTGGAAGTTGATCACTTGTCAAGAATTGGATCTGATCATGCTCTCATATTGCTTACTTGTGGGGATCAAATTAAAAAATTAGTTCAGTTTGGAGGATTCAAGTGCATCTCATGAGAAGGTTGACTAGGAGGAGAATGTAGTAATATTAGTTTGGAGGATTCAATTGCATCTCATGAGAAGGTTGAAAAAAAGGTTGATGAGGAAGCAAACATTAGTACATATATAATAAGGGTAGAAATGCATAATAAGGAGCAGTCTGTCCTCTCAAATCAATCTCAAGCAATTGTGTAGTTTCCTAAGCCTTTGGCTATTAAAAAAAGAATTCCCTACGAATGAGTTGCATAATGTTGTATCTCATAACATACATCTGCCTATTAATGACATGTGCAATGATGAAAAGAAAACTAACACCAACCCTATAGATGATGCTAAAGATATTTCCCTGGTGATGGAGACAGTTGCTAAGGAAGCAGGTATATCTCCAAAAACATAGATGAAAGGAAATAGAAACACAAAGAAGCAAGGATTGTTAGATCAACAGCCTACAAGGGTGTTACCAAAGAGGGATGCAAAAAAATCTAGTACCAAATGATTCTTTAAACTATAATTTGGAATATTAGATCAGTCATAACTCAAAAGGCTTTCCATATGGTGCAAATGATACACATAGATCATAAATTTTTTCTGATTGCCTTGATGGAACATTTTCAACATGTTAGTAAATTACATCAGTACAAGATGAGAATTCGCATGACTTATGCCAATAGTAACTGTAATGGGAAAATCTATTTTTTTGTGAATGAGAATATTGAGGTGGATAACTTAGAGAACACTGACCAGTAAATTACTCTAAAGCTATTTTTTCAAGAATGGGATAGAATTATGGTTGTTACTCTTGTGTATTCCAAATATGATTTCATTGAGAGGTTAACTTTATGGGATAGCGTGTATTGCTTGGCTAATGGAATGACATCATCTTGGTTATTAGGGGGTGACTTTAATATTATTTTGAATGAAGAGGAAAAGATTGAGGATCACTGCTTTCTCCTCGGGAATATGAATATTTTGCCTTTTGTATCAACTATTGTGGATTATCAGAGATCAGTTATAAGGGTAGTCCTTTCACATAATGGAATGCTAGTGTTGATAATGAGTGTATTTTCAAAAGATTAGACAAGATGTTAGTTAATGATATATTTCAAAACTGGTTTGGCCAATTGGAAGTTGATCACTTATCAAGAATTGGATCTGATCATGCTCTCATATTGCTTACTTGTGGGGATCAAATTAAAAAATTAGATCAGTTTGGAGGATTCAAGTGCATCTCATGAGAAGGTTGACTAGGAGGAGAATGTAGTAATATTAGTTTGGAGGATTCAAGTGCATCTCATGAGAAGGTTGAAAAAAGGTTGATGAGGAAGCAAACATTAGTACATATCTAATAAGGGTAGAAATGCATAATAAGGAGCAGTTTGTCCTCTCAAATCAATCTCAAGCAATTGTGTAGTTTCCTAAGCCTTTGGCTATTAAAAGAAAGCATCTCCTACGAATGAGTTGCATAATGTTGTATCTCATAGCATACATCTGCCTATTGATGACAAGTCCAATGATGAAAAGAAAACTAAAACCAACCCTATAGATGATGCTGAAGATATTTCATGGTGATGGAGACAGTTGCTAAGGAGGCAGCTATATCTCCAAAAACGTAGATAAAAGGAAATAGAAACACAAAGAAGAAAGGATTGTTTGATCAACAGCCTACAAGGGTGTTACCAAAGAGGAATGCAAAAAAATCTAGTTCCAAATGATTCTTAAAACTATAATTTGGAATATTAGACCAGTCATAACTCAAAAGGCTTTCCATAGGGTGCATATGTTACACATACATCATAAATTTTTTCTGATTGCCTTGATGGAACATTTTCAACATGTTAGTAAATTACATCAGTACAAGAGGAGAATTCGCATGACTTATGCCAATAGTAACTGTAATGGGAAAATCTGGTTTTTTGTGAATGAGAATATTGAGGTGGATAACTTTGAGAACACTGACCAGTAAATTACTCTAAAGCTATTTTTTCAAGATTTGGATAGAATTATGGTTGTTACTCTTGTGTATTCCAAATATGATTTCATTGGGAGGTTAACTTTATGGGATAGCGTGTATTGCTTGGCTAATGGAATGACATCATCTTGGTTATTAGGGGGTGACTTTAATATTATTTTGAATGAAGAGGAAAAGATTGGAGGAACTACCTGTTTCTCCTCGGGAATATGAAGAGTTTGCCTTTTGTATCAACTATTATGGATTATCCGAGATCGCTTATAACGGTAGTATTTTCACATAATGGAATTCTAGTGTTGATAATGAGTGTATTTTCAAAAGATTAGACAATATGTTAATTAATGATATGTTTCAAAACTGGTTTGTCCAATTGGAAGTTGATCACTTGTCAAGAATTGGATCTGATCATGCTCTCATATTGCTTACTTGTGGGGATCAAATTAAAAAATTAGATCAGTTTGGAGGATTCAAGTGCATCTCATGAGAAGGTTGACTAGGAGGAGAATGTAGTAATATTAGTTTGGAGGATTCAAGTGCATCTCATGGGAAGGTTGAAAAAAAGGTTGATGAGGAAGCAAACATTAGTACATATCTAATAAGGGTAGAAATGCATAATAAGGAGCAGTTTGTCCTCTCAAATCAATCTCAAGCAATTGTGTAGTTTCCTAAGCCTTTGGCTATTAAAAAAAGAATTCCCTACGAATGAGTTGCATAATGTTGTATCTCATAACATACATCTGCCTATTGATCACATGTCCAATGATGAAAAGAAAACTAAAACCAACCCTATAGATGATGCTGAAGATATTTCCATGGTGATGGAGACAGTTGCTAAGGAGGCAGGTATATCTCCAAAAACATAGATGAAAGGAAATAGAAACACAAAGAAGCAAGGATTGTTAGATCAACAGCCTACAAGGGTGTTACCAAAGAGGGATGCAAAAAAATCTAGTTCCAAATGATTCTTAAAACTATAATTTGGAATATTAGATCAGTCATAACTCAAAAGGCTTTCCATATGGTGCAAATGATACACATAGATCATAAATTTCTTCTGATTGCCTTGATGGAACATTTTCAACATGTTAGTAAATTACATCAGTACAAGATGAGAATTCACATGACTTATGCCAATAGTAACTGTAATGGGAAAATCTATTTTTTTGTGAATGAGAATATTGAGGTGGATAACTTAGAGAACACTGACCAGTAAATTACTCTAAAGCTATTTTTTCAAGAATGGGATAGAATTATGGTTGTTACTCTTGTGTATTCCAAATATGATTTCATTGAGAGGTTAACTTTATGGGATAGAGTGTATTGCTTGGCTACGGAATGACATCATCTTGGTTATTAGGGGGTGATTTTAATATTATTTTGAATGAAGAGGAAAAGATTGGAGGACTGCCTGTTTCTCCTCGGGAATATGAAGAGTTTGCCTTTTGTATCAACTATTATGGATTATCTGAGATCAGTTATAACGGTAGTCTTTTTACATAATGGAATGCTAGTGTTGATAATGAGTGTATTTTCAAAAGATTAGACAATATGTTAATTAATGATATGTTTCAAAACTGGTTTGGCCAATTGGAAGTTGATCACTTGTCAAGAATTGGATCTGATCATGCTCTCATATTGCTTACTTGTGGGATCAAATTAAAAAATTAGATCAGTTTGGAGGATTCAAGTGCATCTCATGAGAAGGTTGACTAGGAGGAGAATGTAGTAATATTAGTTTGGAGGATTCAAGTGCATCTCATGAGAAGGTTGAAAAAGGTTGATGAGGAAGCAAACATTAGTACATATCTAATAAGGGTAGAAATACATAATAAGGAGCAGTTTGTCCTCTCAAATCAATCTCAAGCAATTGTGTAGTTTCCTAAGCCTTTGGCTATTAAAAAGAATTCCCTACGAATGAGTTGCATAATGTTGTATCTCATAACATACATCCGCCTATTGATGACATGTGCAATGATGAAAAGAAAACTAAAACCAACCCTATAGATGATGTCAAGATATTTCCATGGTGATGGAGATAGTTGCTAAGGAGGCAGGTATATCTCCAAAAACATAGATGAAAGGAAATAGAAACACAAAGAAGCAAGGATTGTTAGATCAACACCTACAAGGGTGTTACCAAAGAGGGATGCAAAAATCTAGTTCCAAATGATTCTTAAAACTATAATTTGGAATATTAGATCACCATAACTCAAAAGGCTTTCCATATGGTGCAAATGATACACATAGATCATAAATTTTTTCTCGATTGCCTTGATGGAACATTTTCAACATGTTAGTAAATTACATCAGTACAAGAGGAGAATTCACATGACTTATGCCAATAGTAACTGTAATGGGAAAATTTGGTTTTTGTGAATGAAAATATTGAGGTGGATAACTTAGAGAACACTGACCAAAGAAATTACTCTAAAGCTATTTTTTCAAGAATTGGATAGAATTATGGTTGTTACTCTTGTGTATTCCAAATATGATTTCATTGGGAGGTTAACTTTATGGGATAGCGTGTATTGCTTGGCTAATGGAATGACATCATCTTGGTTATTAGGGGGTGACTTTAATATTATTTTGAATGAAGAGGAAAAGATTGGAGGACTGCCTGTTTCTCCTCGGGAATATGAAGAGTTTGCCTTTTGTATAAACTATTATGGATTATCTGAGATCAGTTATAACGGTAATATTTTCACATAATGGAATTCTAGTGTTGATAATGAGTGTATTTTCAAAAGATTAGACAATATGTTAATTAATGATATGTTTCAAAACTGGTTTGTCCAATTGGAAGTTGATCACTTGTCAAGAATTAGATCTGATCATGCTCTAATATTGCTTACTTGTGGGGATCAAATTAAAAAATTAGATCAGTTTGGAGGATTCAAGTGCATCTCATGAGAAGGTTGACTACGAGGAGAATGTAGTAATATTAGATTGGAGGATTCAAGTGCATCTCATGAGAAGGTTGAAAAAAAGGTTGATGAGGAAGCAAACATTAGTACATATCTAATAAGGGTAGAAATGCATAATAAGGAGTAGTCTGTCCTCTCAAATCAATCTCAAGCAATTGTGTAGTTTCCTAAGCCTTTGGCTATTAAAAAAAAGAATTCCCTACGAATGAGTTGCATAATGTTGTATCTCATAACATACATCTGCCTATTGATCACATGTCCAATGATGAAAAGAAACCTAAAACCAACCCTATTGATGATGCCGAACATATTTCCATGGTGATGGAGACAGTTGCTAAGGAGGCAGGTATATCTCCAAAAACATAGATGAAAGGAAATAGAAACACAAAGAAGCAAGGATTGTTAGATCAACAGCCTACAAGGGTGTTACCAAAGAGGGATGCAAAAAAATCTAGTTCCAAATGATTCTTAAAACTATAATTTAGAATATTAGATCAGTCATAACAAAAAAGGCTTTCCATATGGTGCAAATGATACACATAGATCATAAATTTTTTCTGATTGCCTTGATGGAACATTTTCAACATGTTAGTAAATTACATCAGTACAAGAGGAGAATTCACATGACTTATGCCAATACTAACTGTAATGGGAAAATTTAGTTTTTTGTGAATGAAAATATTGAGGTGGATAACTTAGAGAACACTGACCAGTAAATTACTCTAAAGCTATTTTTTCAAGAATGGGATAGAATTATGGTTGTTACTCTTGTGTATTCCAAATATGATTTCATTGAGAGGTTAACTTTATGGGATAATGTGTATTGCTTGGCTAATGGAATGACATCATCTTGGTTATTAAGGGGTGACTTTAATATTATTTTGAATGAAGAGGAAAAGATTGAAGGACTGCCTGTTTCTCCTCGGGAATATGAAGAGTTTGCCTTTAGTATCAACTATTATGGATTATCTGAGATCAGTTATAACGGTAGTATTTTCACATAATGGAATTCTAGTGTTGATAATGAGTGTATTTTCAAAAGATTTGACAATATGTTAATTAATGATATATTTCAAAACTGGTTTGTCCAATTGGAAGTTGATCACTTGTCAAGAATTGGATCTGATCATGCTCTCATATTTCTTACTTGTGAGGATCAAATTAAAAAATTAGATCAGTTTGGAGGATTCAAGTGCATCTCATGAGAAGGTTGACTAGGAGGATAATGTAGTAATATTAGTTTGGAAGATTCAAGTGCATCTCATGAGAAGATTGAAAAAAGGTTGATGAGGAAGCAAACATTAGTACATATCTAATAAGGGTAGAAATGCATAATAAGGAGCAGTCTGTCCTCTCAAATCAATCTCAAGCAATTGTGTAGTTTCCTAAGCCTTTGGCTATTAAAAAAAAGAATTCCCTACGAATGAGTTGCATAATGTTGTATCTCATAACATACATCTGCCTATTAATGACATGTGCAATGATGAAAAGAAAACTAAAACCAACCCTATAGATGATGCTGAAGATATTTCCATGGTGATGGAGACAGTTGCTAAGGAGGCAGGTATATCTCCAAAAACATAGATGAAAGGAAATAGAAACACAAAGAAGCAAGGATTGTTAGATCAACAGCCTACAAGGGTGTTACCAAAGAGGGATGCAAAAAAATCTAGTTCCAAATGATTCTTAAAACTATAATTTGGAATATTAGATCAGTCATAACTCAAAAGGCTTTCCATATGGTGCAAATGATACACATAGATCATAAATTTTTTCTGATTGCCTTGATGGAACATTTTCAACATGTTAGTAAATTACATCAGTACAAGAGGAGAATTCACATGACTTATGCCAATAGTAACTGTAATGGGAAAATCTATTTTTTTGTGAATGAGAATATTGAGGTGGATAACTTAGAGAACACTGACCAGTAAATTACTCTAAAGCTATTTTTTCAAGAATGGGATAGAATTATGGTTGTTACTCTTGTGTATTCCAAATATGATTTCATTGAGAGGTTAACTTTATGGGATAGCGTGTATTGCTTGGCTAATGGAATGACATCATCTTGGTTATTAGGGGGTGACTTTAATATTATTTTGAATGAAGAGGAAAAGATTGGAGGACTGCCTGTTTCTCCTCGGGAATATGAAGAGTTTGCCTTTTGTATCAACTATTATGGATTATCTGAGATCAGTTATAACGGTAGTCTTTTCACATAATGGAATGCTAGTGTTGATAATGCGTGTATTTTCAAAAGATTAGACAATATGTTAGCTAATGATGTGTTTCAAAACTGGTTTGGCCAATTGGAAGTTGATCACTTGTCAAGAATTGGATCTGATCATGCTCTCATATTGCTTACTTGTGGGGATCAAATTAAAAAATTAGATCAGTTTGGAGGATTCAAGTGCATCTCATGAGAAGGTTGACTAGGAGGAGAATGTAGTAATATTAGTTTGGAGGATTCAAGTGCATCTCATGAGAAGGTTGAAAAAAAGGTTGATGAGGAAGCAAACATTAGTACATATCTAATAAGGGTAGAAATGCATAATAAGGAGCAGTTTGTCCTCTCAAATCAATCTCAAGCAATTGTGTAGTTTCCTAAGCCTTTGGCTATTAAAAAAAATTCCCTACGAATGAGTTGCATAAT
This sequence comes from Anisodus acutangulus, assembly GCA_029783415.1. Taxonomy (NCBI): domain Eukaryota; kingdom Viridiplantae; phylum Streptophyta; class Magnoliopsida; order Solanales; family Solanaceae; genus Anisodus; species Anisodus acutangulus. The sequence goes on along the minus strand of JAJAGQ010000035.1, from coordinate 681 downwards.
GTTGTATCTCATAACATACATCCGCCTATTGATGACATGTGCAATGATGAAAAGAAAACTAAAACCAACCCTATAGATGATGTCAAGATATTTCCATGGTGATGGAGATAGTTGCTAAGGAGGCAGGTATATCTCCAAAAACATAGATGAAAGGAAATAGAAACACAAAGAAGCAAGGATTGTTAGATCAACAGCCTACAAGGGTGTTACCAAAGAGGGATGCAAAAAAATCTAGTTCCAAATGATTCTTAAAACTATAATTTAGAATATTAGATCAGTCATAACTCAAAAGGCTTTCCATATGGTGCAAATGATACACATAGATCATAAATTTTTTCTGATTGCCTTGATGGAACATTTTCAACATGTTAGTAAATTACATCAGTACAAGAGGAGAATTCACATGACTTATGCCAATAGTAATTGTAATGGGAAAATCTATTTTTTTGTGAATGAAAATATTGAGGTGGATAACTTAGAGAACACTGACCAGTAAATTACTCTAAAGCTATTTTTTCAAGAATTGGATAGAATTATGGTTGTTACTCTTGTGTATTCCAAATATGATTTCATTGAGAGGTTAACTTTATGGGATAGCGTGTATTGCTTGGCTAATGGAATGACATCATCTTGGTTATTAGGGGGTGACTTTAATATTATTTTGAATGAAGAGGAAAAGAT